>CM053593.1:322841111-322877758 GCA_028646575.1 Pseudocheirus occidentalis | reverse complement strand
AGAAAGAAAGAAAGAAAGAAAGAAAGAAAGAAAGAAAGAAAGAAAGAAAGAAAGAAAGAAAGAAAGAAAGAAAGAAAGAAAGAAAGAAAGAAAGAAAGAAAGAAAGAAAGAAAGAAAGAAAGAAAGACTCAGCAAATATAATCAATACATTGAGAAAACTAGATGTCACATGCAATGTTTTCTGTCTGTGGATACTCCCACAACTTTGCAAAGAAATGAGAAGATGTTTTCTTAGATCTGTTCTTTGGAGCCAGGCTTGTTCTTTCTAATTTCAAAATATTTACTTTCAATTGATTTGTGATAAATTTCCATTTATATTGCTATAGTCATTGTTTCCCTGGTTCTGCTTACTTTACCTTGCATCAGGTCATGTAAGTCTTTCCGCTTTTCTCTACATCATTTCTTAGAACAGACTAATATTCCGTTACATTCATGTACCAGAGTTTCACTATCACCTTGTTGATAGACATCTCCTTGATCTCTAGTCTTTTGCTTCCATAAATATTTACTGTATTTGTAGTCTTTCTTTTCATCAGTGGGATTTGGAGTCAGGAAGATTTGAGTTCGAATCCAGCCTTAGATAGTTATTAGCTATGTGACCCTGAGAAAATCACGTATCTTAGCCTGCTTCATCACCTGTAATATGGGGGTAATAATAATAATAGCACCCACCTCATGAGGTTGTTGTGAGAATCAAATGAGGTAGCATGGGTCAAGTGTAAACTGTTAAGCACTATGTAATATGAGTCATTATTAATATGAGTTTTTATTAATAATCATCATCATTATGGTATATATCGAGCAATGGAACATTAATTCAAAGTGTGTGGACATCTTAACCACTTGCTCTGTAGAATTACAAATTATTTTCCAATGTGATTATACTCATACAGTTATGCTACTATGTTCCCAAAAGTTCATTTTTGTCTTTCCACAACCCTTGCAATTTTATCTATCTTGTGTGGTCTTTGCCAATTTGCTGCATGTGAAGTGAAACCTCAAGATCGTTTTCGTTTACATTTCCCTTACTAATAGTGATTTTGAGTCTCTTTCATATGGTTTTTAATAGTTTGGAATTCTTCTTTTGAAAAACGATTGTTATTATCCTTTAACCATGTCACTATTAAGGAATGCTTTTTGGCCTCATAGGCATATATTTCTGTTAATTATCTTGAATATCAACCCTTTATCAGAGATATTTGATATGAAGTTATTTTTCTCTATCAGCCCCTTCCCTTATCCAAGATGTATTGATTTTGCTAGTATAAAATCATTTAAATTTCATTTAACAAAAGATATCTTTTGTATCTTTTGTAGTTACTTGTATCCTTTGTTGAATTAAGAATACATTTCCTTCCCATGCCTATGAGTAGCTTCTCTTCTAACTTTGTATGATCTTTACTATTCATGTCAAGTATCCGCTTGGAATTTATTATGGGATATTAATTGTTTGTCCAAACGTTATTTATTTTTAGACAACGTTCTCATTTTCCCAGCAGCTATTATTAAATATTCCTAAAATAATTTAAGTTTTAGGATTTATCAAATGCTGGATTATTGAGTTCCATTATTCCTGATTTCTTCTTGTCTGCTGTTCCATTTTTCTATTTTTGAATCACTATCAAATAGTAGTTTGATAAATGCTATTTCATAATTTAGTTTGAAGTCTAGAAATCCTGTTCCAATTTCATTATTATTTTTTCCTTATTTCCCTGAAAACTCTAAATTTTTAGTTGAATGAATTAATTTTATTTTTTTCTAGCTCTGTAAAGACATACTTTTGTTAGTTTGATTGGTATTAACTTTGGCAATGTTATCATTTTTATTCTTCTGGCATGGCCTGCCATGAACACTGAATATTCTTCCAACTATTAAAATTGATTTAAAAAATTAAACATTCATTAAGGAACATTCTGTAATTAAATCTGTGCAAGCACTGAGGGCGTGTTAAATTAACTCCTAAATATTTTTATTAATTTTATAGTTATTTTGAATGGCATTTCCCTTTTAATTATTGCCACTTGAATTTTGTTATTCTATAGCAATGCTATTGATTTTTCTGGGATTATTTTGCAACCTGCCACTTTGCTGATGCTATTATAATTATATATTAATTTCTTTCTCTTGTTTCATTACTACTGCTAATATTTTTAGAACTACATCAAATAATTGCAAGGATAGTAGGCATTGTTTTACTACTATATTTAATAAGAAAGCCTAGTGTATTATGATGCTTACTTTTGATTTTAGATACTTTTTTATGACATTAAAAAATATACCTCTATGCAACCATTTCTTGGGATTTGTAGCACAAATGAGGGTTATACTTTTTCCAAGGCTTTTTCTATGTCTGTTGAGATAATCATGTGGTTCAGAATACTTTTATTTTAAATATTATTAATCATATTGATTATCCTCACATCCTGGTGTAAATTCTTTCAACCCTGACCAAATGACCAAAGGGCCTCAGCAGCTCTGCAACTGCTCTTAACTCTAAAAACAAAACAAAACAAAACCCCAAACAGAGAACTCACGTAGATTATCAAAACCACAGCTATTGCTAAAAACAAAATAAAATAAAGCCAAAGAGCTAGCAGTGGCAATAAGCAAAAATTTTTCTTTATTCCATTGGAGGAGATAAACTAGACAATCATGTACCAAGGGTCCCCCCAATAGGAAACCGACTTTAGTGTAGATAAATCTCAGTACTTATACCAATGTCTATGGAGTAAACTTTAGCCCTGACAATCAGGGGGGTAATAACAACAATGAGACAAGTTTGATTCGTAGCAGAACTTTATGACCAGAGCACAGATTCAGCAAGTGCCTGTCTGAGCTCAGAGAACACCTAGTGCTGGTGTGAAACAATTCTGGGATTTTGCTGTGGCTGAGATCTTCCAGAGGGTGAGCTGCAAAAGATTGTTGTTTTGCCAGGCTCAGAGCACAGCTTGCTTGCTGGGTCTTAGCTCTGGAAAACAGGTTGTCTCCTAGTAGTAAAAAAGGAGAAGTACAAGAGAAGGGTAATCTTGGCGTGGGAATCCTGACAATCGAATTTGGTGATAAGCCATAATTTCTTGGATAAATTTCTATAGTGTGTTAAGATTTTATTTAAAATTTTTAATTGAAATTCATTAATGATATTTGTTTATAGTTATTTGTTGTTTTATCCTTCCCTACTTTAGATATCAAGATTATATTCACCTAATAAAATTAATCTGATAGTGTTTTCTTTCTCAATTTTTGAGAATAATTTATATAGTATTGTTATTAATTATTCTTTAAACATTTGATAGAATTATCCTTTACATACACGAGAACCAGGAATTTTGTCTTCTATAGCTCCTTTACAGCTAGTTCTATTTCTTTTTCTGCAATTGGATTATTTAAAATGTGTATTTGGTGTTTTGTTGGTTTTGGTGTTTTATATTTTTGAAAATAATGCTATGCACAGTTGTTCTTTCATTTCAGTCATGACCAACTCTTTATGACCCCTTTTGGGTTTTCCTTGGTAAAGATAGAGTTGTTTGTCTCTTCCTTCTCCAGCTTATTTTACAGATGAGGAAACTGAGATAAACAGGGTTAAGTGATTTGCCCAGAGTCACAAAACTAGTGTCTGAGGCTGAATTTGAATTCAGGTCTTTCTGACTTCAAGTCCTGTGCTCAATGCACTGCATCTCCTAACGACCCTTTACATATTGTAGGTTCTAATAATTATTTTATCTTGTTCTGTTTCTAAATATAATTTTACCTTATTTTTATTTTGTTGATTTTATTTTCTATCCTATATTTTTTTCAAAGAAGCAACTTTTAATTTTTATTAGTTTTATAGGGTTTTTAAAATTTCTTTTAAAATTTATCTTTAAATCTTTTTTTTAAATTTTGGATGGGTGAAGGCAAGAAATTGGGTTTAGGTAATTTACCTAAGGTTACACAGCTAATTAAGTGTGTCAAGTGTCTGAATCCAAATTTGAACTCAGGTCCTCTTGACTCCAGGGCCAATGCTTTATTCACTGTGCCACCTAACTGACCCTTAAGTTTCTAATTCATTTATTTCTCACCTAATTTTAAAGTTTTCTTCTTTCATGCTTATTTTGGGTTTACTTATTCAGTTTATTATTATCTCCATTTCTATTTTGCCAATGTTTATTTTTGGAGATATAATTTTTCTTCTGATGACTGTTTTTAGCATTCTAGAAATCAATTGTATTCAAACAGAACTGAAATGTTTATATTATATAGAGAACTGAAATTACTAGTAACGGATATGAAAGTTATTTCTGAACCATCTACCCCTATATTGGGTCAAACCATTGACTCATTACAACAATGATCAATATCAAAATACATACCAAATTTGAAAAAGAATAAAAAAAAGAGAAGATAATATGACATGCAATTGGGACCACTCCTACATGACTCATTTAAGTGATCTGATGTTACTCAAAAATGAGGAATTTATAAAAGAACAGATATTTGTGGATTATTACCATTTCCCAAGGAAGTTTGATTTAGGTAATTCAGTTACCATATAAGAAGACTTTTCTTAAAATTGCCTTCACTAGCAAACACAACCTTCTTGCCAAGTAGAACTATATAGAAGACAAGAGTAACACTGGTTTAGAATACAGATTCGTTTGTAAATTATCACAGAGAGGAGGGTGAGAGTAAATTATGAAGATTATCATCTGTATAACAACAAGATAAAGTAGAAGGGAAAAACAAACTTTTAGAAAGTTCAACCAAGCATCCAATTAAGAGAGATCAGCTCATGGCCACTTAATAAAAATGGAAGGAAGACAAGGAGATGAAAAATGCAAAATATTTGTCAAGATTCCTCTCTGTCTGTCTGTCTGTCTCTCCACCCAAGACAGTGGAGCCATAACATCTGAGTTCTAACCTCAGAGTGCTACATGAGGAAATAGAAATGTCACAGAAGAAAACCAATAAAAGAGGAGCTGAATCCACCCAATTACGCACAGATGAAGGTTATTCTAACCAAGACAGAAATTTGAGGTGGTCAAAGGATAGGTGCAAGTCCAGCTGTCCCACTGTAGCTCTGTTGTATATGAGGCTCTGGTGTAATCCTTGACTTTCTACCTCTATGGAAAAAAAAAATATCCCCAGTGGTTTTATCACAGAGTTGTAGATTTAGAGTTGAGAGAGATATTAAAGCTACAACCCCATCATTTTCAAAATAAAGAAACTGAGTTCTTGGACTCTAGGCATCACACAGGTAATATGCAGTAGAGCTGGGGTTCAGATCCATGTTCTCTGACTCTAAGTCCAGGGTTCTTTTCACAGCATCATTTTGGAAAGGTCTAAATCTACTATTACAATTCGGAACAGTACTTGTTTTCCAGGAGGGGAAAAGATGGAGAGAGAACTACAGATAGTCTACTCCCTCTAAGGACGTTCCCCCTTTTGACTCTCTTCTGCCTACTATACAGAACATCCAAAGAAGTGTTCCCCCTTTTTCAAATCGATGGGGATATTAGAACAGAAATTACTCATTTACAGACTGTAAAAAGTAGAGGATATTAAGCCTATATTTGAAGGAGAGGGAAAGTTAGAAACTCCCTTCCTCCATTTTAACAAATGAGAATCAGTGATTTTCCATTATATGGTGAATTAATAGCATAACCCAAATCTGAACCCCAGTCCTGTGATTTTTTAAATGCCATGCTCTTACCACTTCACCAGGGAGCTGGTGATATCCATATTGAAGAGATAACATTAAACCCAGCTTTTGCATCAGTACTGAAAAATTCGACCTTAACCTACAAACAAAAGTAAGAGGGTTGAGGAGAATGAAGTCTTAGTCTGAACAAAACTGTGGCTCCCACAGCACCCCATGGGTCTGTCAGGGGGTGCCTGAATTTGGTGTGTATAGGGAGTCCTCTTCTCCAAGTAGTTCACAGCATCCCCAGAGACTTCAGAAGGGATATGTTAGCAAATTAAAATCCATATGTTAATAGAGCACTCAAATGATTATTAATTAAATTATATTTTTAAAAACAATAGAAACGAATGAGTCTGTCAGACATTTACCCTGAGGCCTTCAGGTTAGCTTGTACTTTGGAGGGAAAGAAATCAGTAGTTCTCCACTCTGTCTAGCAATCTGGTTTTTGGAGCCAGTCTGACGCAATGATAAAACTACATTTTTGAAAGACAAAAATAAACTTTGGTATTTCTATAAACCACCCTGAAGATTACATAGGCTTTATATTCTGAGGCCAATTTTATAAAGTGGTACATCCAGTATACCTGAGTATGAGTGTGCAATGCAAGTTTTTCATTGTTCCTGTACTTTTCTGTGCACAGATTAGTGAAAATGCACTACATTATGATTGGTAGCTATCAGTGGTGTGGGTTGAAACTTAGGGTCTCCATGCCAGCATTTTTTCAAGAGAACCCTGATCCCCTGATAATGACAACAGTGAAGAAGATGGTTCTTTGTTTGCTTATTTATTGTTACACAAGGGCTACATGAATAATGTTAATGTCTTGACATTCAAGCCTTTTAGGTCTTCATTTTATGAATGATGGGAGCCATAATGTTTTGGTGCCATCTTCCAGATGGTGGAGGGGTTTTAGTTTGTTTTGGTTTTTCCCAGCTAGCAAAGGTACATTACAAGAGATGCACCAAGGTTAGGGTGAGAAGGAAGATGTGGCATGCCAAGGGAATTATACTATCAACAGGCTTATAGTTAATGTTCTATTAATCTCATATTTCTGGTATGTAGGAGAAAGGGAAACTCAATCATCATAATGGAACAAAATAAGCCTTCGGGAGCAAATAATTTGTGTTAAGTAATCTGTGTGATTTCATCAGGGAGGATACTAACATGGGACCCATCCCCATACTCCAAGATGCTGAGCCTGCTGAGAAAACAGCTGTCCTAAGGAGCAATGACCCTTCCTCTTCTTGTGCCACATGATAATTTATTTAGAATACTTTCTTCTTGTCCTCTTTATTGGGAAAGTTTAAAGTTTATTTCTTTGCCCTATGACTTTTCCTCCCTTTTCCCTACATGCCCCCAGCCCTCCTTGCTCCTGGCAAAGGAATATGTTATCCACTCTTCTCATTCCTTTTCCCTGTCTTCTTTTAATTTTCATCAGTCAGGGACTGTTTGAGGGATTTGGGAGTATATTCCTTTCCGGCGGGTTTCTTTGTTCCCCAGGGCAATTTTGTCTTTCAAATAGCCAAAAACAAGACATTTCTGGAATCTCCTGAATGGTAGACATGGAAAAAATGTCTAACTACAGGACTGGTCCAAATCTGCCCTGTTTGTTTGACGCATACACAGCTCCAGGGGGCTGACTTTTTCTGTGCATGAAAAATACATGATTCCAGGGTTAATATTTTTGGTAGCCCCTGTCAACAGAAGGAAAAACATGTCCTGGTTTTCCTTATCCTTTTAAAGATTATTTTGGAAAACTGAATCTCTAGGTCTCAGTCTTCCTTTTCTTGAACAGTCTTGAGTAGTAGGACATTTTGATTTCACTATTATAAATTCAGACTTTAGTATGTTTGTTCTCACACATACACACATGCTACACGTACATTCTTTTTGGGTTGAATATGTTCCCATGCCATTGCAGAGGAGGGCTAGAGAGGATTGTCAGAAAACCCTACTAGGATCTATGTTTATGGTGAGTCTACACTTTTTTCCCCTCAACTGCTTTTGCCAAACCTTCGTCCACCATTTTTCCCCCTCTCGCAACAGCTTGTCTGCATCTTTTTCTGCCATATTACTTTGGTAGCTGAGCTGGTCTCCAGAGTTCTAGATATCCAGATCTGGAACACCAAATTTACTAGCAAACATGTCTTCCACTATGAAGCTTGTCAATTAATCATTGTTGTCAGCAGCAGCAAATGTTCACTGGAATACATTTATAATGGGGACTGTGTAGCACCTGAGCTAGCTAGATTCCTTTTTTCTTGTTGTTGCATATTTTGAGTTTAAGTAGCTTTTTACCACCAAGAGTGTTCTGTGTTTTCCTTTTCTCTCTCTCTGACAGTGCTTATGCAACCTTAGGGCATTAACCCCTTTTTTATAGCGATACAAGTACCCTTTTTAATGCTCAATAAATAACTGTGAATTTTCAAAGCTGCCTTTAGAAATGTTGCACTAACAGTTTAAACACAATCCCTGGACTCTTGGAAAGTACAAAAAGCTCCTTGTGTAAATATAACTGGCACCTGCTAGAAAACAGACAGACCGTGGGCCTGGAGTCAGGAAGTCCTGAGTTCAAATCCAGCCTTAGATACTTGCTGGCTGTGTGACCCTGGGCAAATCATTTAACCTCTGTCTGCCTCAGTTTCCTTATGTGTACAATAAGCAGAGTAATAGTATCTCCCTCCCAGAGTTGTGAGGTTCAAATGAGATAATATTTGTAAAGTATATAGCACATAGTAGGCACCTAAATATTTGTTCCCCTCTCTTACCTTTACCCCTCCAATATGACATGCATGTTAAACTCACCTCGTAGGGCACCCTTCCCTGGACTACACCTCAGTGTCCTGTAGAAAATACCAATTTGGGGTCAGGAAGCCTTGAGTTTCACATACTTACTAGCTCAGCGGTTCTCAACCTGTGGTTTATGTTCAATTTAAATACATCCTGCATATCAGATATTTATATTACAATGCATAACAGTAGCAAAATTACACTGACGTAGTTGCAACAAAAATAACTTTATGCTTGGGGGTCACCACAACATGAGGAACTGTATTAAAGGGTCGCAGCATTAAGAAGGTTAAGAACCACTGTACTAGCTGTTTGACCCTGACAAGTAAATTAATCTCTCTCACTTCATCTATAAAATATGGATAATAATAGTCTTTCCCTTGTAGAGTTGTTATGAAGATCAAATGACATGCATATGGAAAGCGCTTTTGTAAACCCTAAAGCCCTATATTAATGCAAACTAGTATTAGCTATTATAATTCTGGTTCAGCTCTAGAAGAGCCCAGGGAGCTTGCTTGAGAACCAACATTGTTCCGCAGTTGTCCCAAGAACCCTACCCTAGAGCCATAGTGATCTCCGAAAACTTCCAATCAGAAACATGGTTGCTTATCCCATGGAGTTTTGACCCAGAAGGCTCCCTGGGAGGTATAGGGTGAACTGGAATCCACCACTAGGAAAACCTCCTAAGTGATTTGGAACTCCCCAAAGTCTTCCCTCCAGACCCCAATGACATTCTTTAGATGAGAAGACAAATATATGCCTTAGTAACTATGGATTAAAGCAAATTCCTCAAGTTTATTCTAGACCAAGAGAGGCTCTGATATAAGTTTGAAAGTATAAAGGTGTATTTTTTTTTTAATTCATAGGGTTCAACCTATTTCACAAGGTTATATTCAGGAAAGGATTTGAAAAGGCTTAAAGGGCTATACATCTAAGACGGTGCTGGAGATTGGTGGAGAAGCAGGGACAAAATTCTGAGAGTGCCTTATTGTATAGATCCGTATGAATCTAACAGAGTTCACCAGTGATGAAAGGTCATATCAAAAGGCCAGTTTGGGCTTCTTTAGGATACCAATTAAGTAGAGTAACTTTTATGCGCATTAGCTATTTCTGGCTCATAAAATGAATGGAAAATGCCCAGTAAGAGCTCTGCCCAGTTCAGGTATCGTTTGTGGTTTTATTTTTTCATAAGAAGTTACCTTTAAAAAACAAATGTTGGGCTGTTCATTGCAGGCAGATGTCTGTCTCCCTTTCATAACTAAAAGTAGGAACCACAGAACGGCCTGGCTGATGTGAAGAAGCAGGACAATTTCATGGAATGAGAGGAGTATTTCTTTAACAAAAGGCACCTTGAAATCCTGTGGTGTCATGGATGAAAGAAGAGCTCTGTCCACTTATCACCTCCCTTAAGATTGTAATTCCTTCCTCCATTTCTTTTTCTCCTCTTTTTTAAAAAAAATATTTTTATGAATGTCTTTTATTTTTAGATTACCTACATTTCCCAAGTTATGCTCACTCACAGAGAGCAATCCTTTGTAGTAAGGAGGAAAAAAAAACCAGATGAAAAACAACTGAGTAAACCAACCATCATAAAAAAAAAGCCTGACAGAAGGCTTTTAATACCCATAATCCCCCATGTCTGCAAAGAAGCATTGAAGGAGGGCACCGTTTCCTTTTTCTAAATGAACTTTTTCCAAGAAATAGCAAAAGGAATTTCTCATAGTGGTACTGAGGGCCCAACGTATAACTCTTTCCTTACATTTCAGTGTCCAAAAATCTTTCTTTTGCCTTTAGACAAGAGGAAAACCCAGGTTCTAGGAAGGAAGAAATAGCATTTATGTTTTGCATGAAGGTTTTTGTTGTGTGAATTCCCCCCTCTCCCCTGAGAGCTTACTCTAAACTAATTTGGATTCATTCAAAGGGCCACACTTGAGGACCTAGAGGGCAATATATAGCCTCAAGTCCTCAGGTTCCCCACCCCTGCTCTAAATCCACTCTTACAATTTTCTGTTTTAAGTTGGATGGGTTTTATTGTTTTGTTTCTTTTTGTTTTGTTTTAAAGCCTGGTCAGGGGCATATGAACCTTTGTTAACACTTCCCCACAGGAGTGCCAGATTAATGGTTCCAAATAAGATTAAAAGAAAGCAGGGACCCCTCTTTACCAGGGAGTCCTGGGACTTTCAATGGTAGGGTAAATTACATTGCTTCCCCCTGAGGTTTAAACTACAGCTAAGGCAGATAATTAGCAGCTAAATCTCTTTTACATTTTGCAGTTTTATTGAGGAAGAGAATTTTATTTTATTTTATTTTATTTTTGGCCACAGTTTGCTTTTGAGAAGGCATTCAATTATGCCTTTCTGTCACTGGAAGAACACAACCATTTTGTCAATTGTACTATATTGTATTTTAAAGTTTAACTTGAAGTCAGAAGCACTGGTTACCACCCGTTTGTCAGTCATTTAATCAGCAAAGTTACCTACTATGTGCCAAGCTCAGTGCCCCTGTCTAGGTGATGTCTGTCTTTTCATGTGTGCAGATTACAATAATTTCTTCTTCTTCTTCTTCTTCTTCTTCGTCTTCGTCTTCGTCTTCGTCTTCGTCTTCGTCTTCGTCTTCGTCTTCGTCTTCATCTTCGTCTTCATCTTCCTCTTCTCTCTCTGTGTCTTTGTCTCTCTCTCCTTCTGCTCCTCCCCCTTATTTTGTCCAGTCCTGTGATTTCACTGATATAGGGAACTTCCAATGAGACAAATTCAGCAGTGCAGATCAGTAACTGATCTGTAATTGCCTGAGACACTTGGGAATTTGACAGACTTGCTCAGGGTTGGCCAGTATATGTCAGAGACTGTCTCCAACTTAAAGAAAATTCTAATCACAATGCCCCTCTACATGATGATGATGATGATGATGATGATGATGATAAAAACTCACATTTTATGTAGTTCTTCAAGTTTTCCAAAGCACTTTGCTACTAGTATTCCCATTTTACAGATGAGGAAACTGAGTCTCTGAGATGTTAGGCTCAGGGTGACACAGCTAGTAACTTCCTGAAGTGGGATTTAAACATAGGTCTTCCAAATCCCAAGTCCAGTGCTCCATTTACTACACTATGCAGCCTCCATCCATAAAGTACTTTACAAAGTAGTTGTTTTTTTTTCATAACTGGTCTGTGAATTAGGTAGTTTAAATAATAAGTGACTCATTTCTAGTCTAACGCATCAGAGCCAGAACTGAGCCCAGATTGTCCAACTCCAGATCTAATGGACCTTCCACCACCCCACCACCTTTTGATAAGACGTGATATTTTCCTTCTCCTTTCTTGAACCAGCTTTCCTGGCCACCTATGCCAGGAAGCAGCTCCCTTCCTAGTCCTTGTTGTCAGTCAGCCTGGGTTCTCTGAACTGGCATTTTGCAGATTCATCCCTTTTGGCAATGCTTTACTTCCTTTGAAGACTTTTTTCAGTAACACATCGGTATGAGTTACCTTGGGCCCCTCCACACTGACTTGGCCTACTCTTCAGAGACTAGCACATGTTTCTATGTGAGCCAGGGTTGAGACCCTAGGTTCTGAGATGTGGTTCTCCCCATGAGCCAATAGTTACTTCAAAGTACTTAGTAATAGTCTAGGTACAGATTTTCTAGGTAAAGTTCTCACCTCTTTCCTTCACATCCATAGGAGGGAAGGCTTCCTGTCTTCATAAATAGGGAAACTTTGGAAAATTGGGATATAACGAAACTCTAGATATAACTCTAGAACTCCAAATACCTGATGAACATTACTGCAAGGAAAAAATTCATGTCTGTACTCTAGAAAAATAAAAAACACAGGAATTATAATGCTAAAACAAACCCAAAAATGGCTTTTGCTTAAAGTGATTGGCATTAGGAAAAGAAGTAAGGTCTGTGAGAGATGGGAATGCAGTAAACTGACCAAAGATTTGCCAGTTTGAGAAAAGGGAAAGATGTCAAAGACAGAGTAGGCAACTAAGATACCAAGAAATTAATGTTGAGTAACCAGAATCACATATTATCAGTCACTACAGTACCTTGCTGCCACTGGAGGTGTGACATATATATGAATACTACCAGGAAACTTCAGTTCCTCCCTTGCCCTCATTCAGAATTAACCAAGACTCAGTCTACCTTTATTCTCATTTAATAGCTTATACTTACATAATGCTTTAAGGTTTTCATTATTTCATTTGATCTGAGTAACTGTGCAAGATTGAACTTTTGACTTCATAAAGATAGATGCGTTGGTATAAGACCTGTATGTGAAAACAAAGGATTTTCTTTGACCTCAAAGATGACAGTGAGTGTTAAACACTGGACCTTGTTTCATTGCTTTTAAAGCTAATGAACTCAACTATCCAACTTGCTGGAAATATAAATAACCTGCATATTTTCTACACACTAAAGTTGCTTCTAGAAATTTGGGGCCCTGAAAGCCTTAGGAATCAAGATAATTTGGGTCTATACCATGAGTCATGGTTCCCTTCACCCTGACTTTCAAGAACTTGGTGGGCTATAAATTTCATTTTCATAACTAGATCATTAACGAAGAGAGATACCAGTATGGAGGGAACCTATAGGAATGGAATTACAGGACAAAGAGTGATGGAAAAAGAGGTTCTAGAGAAGTAGTAAAGACAGATGGAACATCACATGGAAGAGCTAATAGGAAACAAAAATAGCTAATGGCGAGTGACATACTAAGACAATAATTGGTGAGACTATTCAGTGAAGAACTGATGATTTAATAAAGGAAGAAGGAATATGAAGAGTGAAGAAACAAAATAAAATAGAAGAGGAATAGAATAACAGAAGAGGGGGAGGTTAGTGATATACATATATATATGTATATATACACATACATATATATAAATAATTTTTCATTTGGGACAAAGGCTTTTATTAAATCATGATTAAGTTATTTGGATCATTTTAGAATATAAATAACAATATGCTCATTTTTCTTTTAAGCATGGCATGGAATTATCCAGTAAATTACAGGAACATTTTTATTGGTTTCATTTTTTTGTTTTGTTTTGTTTTTTAATTTTTTTAATTGATGTCTTTATTTACTTTTAGTTTACAAGATTCAGTTCTCGAATCCCTTGAATTTCAAATTTTCTCCCCTCCCTCTTCCCCTCCCTCATGGCATCATGCAGTCAAGTGTAGGATCTGCAAATACTTTCACATTGGACATTTGTCTGGTTGTGTAGAAGGGCCGTAACCAATGGGAAAGAGAAAACAAAACCAAACATGGAAAGAACAAGAGCATGTAGTTTGCTTCAGTCTCCATTTAAATTCTGTTCTTTCTAGATCTTTTTCTGAGTATAGACATCTCCTTCCATCTTGTTTTTAAAGTCTATCAATCTTCAAACAAAGATTGAAGAACAGTGGTATTTCCTGTTTGGTGAAAGCTGATCGTGGAACCCAGTCAAAAGTCCTTCCTTAGGCTTTTACCTCAGCATTTTTATGAGCAATTGGTAATAGTTGGTATACTTCAGGGGGCTAATGTGATGAGAACAAATAAAATATGTGAAAGCACCGTAAGCCTTTCTTGGAAAAACACCACGTAACTATTGTCCAAGGTAAAGCTATTACTTTTGTTGCTATTGTGACTATTGACAATGCCCCTTGCAAGGATCTTTGCATTGTTAGCCCTTTTTGTGATAACAGGTACTAACCTTCTTTGGCTTCCAATGGAAGATGATTATCTTCTACTCTCTGACTTTTTTTTTTTCCTTTGCCACCATCCTGTACAACCTTTCTTTGGAAGAAACCCAAGTGGATCCTTCCAAAACTGATGCCATTGTACAATTCTGTTAATCTGGCTGTGGGTTTTGTTCAAGGAAGGGAGCCAGCAACCACCCACAGTTTCTGCTGGCCCAGAGCCGGAGCAGTTGAGCCGGTTTTCAGCCTCCTGCAGAATCTCTGTTAGGAGCACAGCATATTGTTGTGCATGACACTGCTACAGCTGAGTTTACTCCGTGACTCGCAAATGTGTGTGAGCCTGTTTGCATATGTGTACAGCAGTCTTCTCAAAGTGCTAGTGGGAAAAAATGCCTGAAGCCATGTGTTCTTGGAGTTGAGTCCACTTGGACTGATTAATCCTAGCCAGCCATATTTTGCCATTTGATTTTTCAGCTTAAGAATTCAATTTCTTACCACTGAGCATTTTAAAGCCTTTTTTTTTTTTTAAGAAAAAACACTGTGCGGAGAAAACCAAGATAGTAGTAATAATTTTTGTTGTTACTATTCCTATTAAAGGCTGCCAGGTGGTAAAGTGCTTAGAGTGTTGGACCTAGAATCAGGAAGACCTGAATTCAAGTCCAGTTTCAGATAATTCCTAGCCATGAGATCATAGGCAAGTCACTTTAACCTCTAAGTTTTGACAATTGTAAAATGAGGTTCATAATAGTACTTTGAGATTAAAATGAGCTAATATCTATAAAAAGCACTTAGCACAGTGCCTGGCATATATTAGAAGCTTATGTCATCCATCTTTCCACCCTGATTCCTTCCTAGGCCATCCTCTGTACACTGACTGGCTATAATCTCCTGCTTTCCTAAACTCAACCCTTTGTAGAACTAGTTCAGCTCTACACTATCCTCTGCTTTTGAATTCCTTTACTCTTCCCTGACTGCCTCCCCCCTCCTTGTACTATTGCTGATCATAATTTACCAAACCCCCACCCTGGATCACTCTTTTACTCTCCTTTACATCTCTTTTACTTCTATTTACATATTGCTAAAAAGAACTGAAGCAAATAATGAAGTCTTTCTGATTGAATTCACTAAAGATTTGTGTTATCTAATCTCAAGTGGGCCCTCAATGAGGCAAAGCAGTCCTTTTATTCTTCCTTAACTAATTCTCTATCCCACTCACCACAACAGTGGCTAGTCCAGACTTTCTTTTTCTCATGCTTACCATGACACTTCTACTCCCATCCTTTCAGCTAAGACATCATTTAAAAAATTGAGACTATCAAAAGTTCCTTCTTTTCCCTTTTTCTTCACCACACACTCCCAGACACCATCTCCTACTATCTTCTTCTTCACTACAGTCTTTGAACATGTCAACCTTCTCTTTGTCGGAGCAAACCACTTGACTCATACTTGATACTATTGCCTCCAGGCTTTTCCAGAAGATTTCCCCCACTAGTGTCCCTAATTTTCATCTTCTCCCTATCTACTGCCTGCCTACAAACATGTCCATTTCTTTTCCATCCTTAAAAAATATCTCACTTGATCCTGCTGTCCCTTTTGGTTAGTATGCTGTATCTCTCCTCAGCTTTGTGATTAAATTCCTTGAGAAAAGAACAACTGATATTTTGACTTTCTCTTCTCCTAGTCTCTTATAAACTCTCTATCATCTGACCTCCAGCATCATCATTTAATTTGAAACTGCCTTCTCCAAAGTTTTCATTGATCTCTAATCATTGCCTAATGGACTTTTCTCAATTCTTAGACATCTTGACTTCTCTGGAAAATTTGACACTTCTACATTTGGAGATTTTCTTATTTCGTGGGGCACTTTTCTGTATTTTCAGGTCATTCTTCTCTCTTTTTTCTTGTCCTACCAACTGCAAACTCCTCCTCAATTGCCTTTACTGGATTGTAATCCATGTCATACTCACAAGTTGTGGGTCTCTCTTCTACTTCGCCCTTCGTCCCCAGCCCTAGTTTTGTCCTGGTCCCTTTTCTCTTGTTTCTCTTTACTACCTTGATAGGTGACCTCATCAGCTCTTGTAGGTTTAATCATTTCTGTCCAGATGATTCACAGATCCGTGTCTTCAGTCACTCTCTTGATGTCTAGTCTGACATCACCAATTGCCTATTGGATATCTGTAATAGGGCACCCCATAGGCATCTGAAGCACAATGTTTAAAACAGAACTCATTATCTTTTTTTACCCCCTAAATCCTCCCTTTTTCTGAACTTTTCTATTCCTGTCAAGGGTACTTCCCAGTCATCCAGGATTGCTACCTTGATGTCATCCTGTTTACTTACCACATATATCAAATCTGTTGCCAAATGTTGTTGTTTGTGCCTTCACAACACCTATCATACATGTTCCCTTCTTACCATTCACACAGCCACTACCTTAGTTCAAGCCCTCCTCATCCCTTCCCTCTATGACCTCCCAATTAGTCTCCCTGCCTCAAGTCTCTGCCCACTTTAATCCATCCTCCCCACTACTGCCAGTGATTTTCCTAAAGTGTATATGACCACGTCACCCCCACTCAAAAAAGTAAAAATAAAAAAGCCTGTGACTCCCTATTACTTTCAGCACCAAATGTTAAGTCCTTTGATTGGTGTTTTAAGTTCTTCATAAGGGGGCCTCTACCTGCCCTTCCAGTCTTTTTCATTTTTACAACTCTTCACATTCGAATCTATTTGATTCCATGAACATACTTCATCTTTGTTATGTGTAACTTTGCATTGACTGCTCCCCATGCATGGAATATTCTCTTTCTTCATCTCACCTCTCAGAATTCCTGGTTTCTTTCAAGACTCAACTCATATGCCATAATTTCCCCTTTTGCAGGAAAACTTTTCCCAGTCTTTTCCACTCCCAAGGTGCTAAAGATTTCCCCTCTTATCTCCTCTGTATACTTCTTGTGTTTCTTTTCTTCCCTATGAGATCATAAGGTTCTTGAGGTCAGACTGATTTTACATTTCTTTGTATTCCCAGCGTTCAGTATACAGTGCCAGGATTGAAATGATTTTAGTTTTGAATAACCCTTTTCATGACATCAGGAACTGACCTTATTTGAAATAAAATGTTAGAATTGAATGTAAAGTTTAGTTCAAAATTCACTTTAAAAAAAAAGAACCGGGTAAAAGGTTGGTTGCCATTCTTGTGGCTAAATATCAACAAAATTCTCATCAGTGAATAAAAACAATATTAAATAATAATGAACTCCCAGAGTCCTTTGTTAGGTCATTTCAGACCTTTCCCAATAGTTATCCTGACCCCAAACCCTAGAGTGAGTCCATATTTCTTTCTTCAGGTGGCTAAAAATGAATAAAACTGTTTGTACCCAGTCTCCAAAACCCTGGTGTTATAAATATTGCTTTGGTAAGCCTACGTCAATGAAGTGGACTAGGGGAGTGATAATGATGGTGATAGCTAACATTTATACGGCGCTCACTATGGGCCAGGCACAGAGCTAAGCACTTTACAAATATTTTCCCACTTGGTTCTCATGACAACCCTAACAACCATCCTTACAACAGCTATTATTGTCCCCATTTTACAGCTGAGGAAACTGAGGCAAAGAGTGGTTAAGTGACTTGCCCAGGATCACATAGCTAGTAAGTGTCTGAGACTAGATTTTTAACTCAGAGGAGGAGAATTATGGGGTAGTTGTTCAGGAGTGACAGAAAGGAGTGTGTTCAAAGGCAGTGTGACAGGAAGACTAAAATAGAAAGCATTCAGGAGAGGGAAAAACCAGTAAGATTTTTTTAATTTTTAGCTAAAGGCCACTGCAAAATGGAGAGGCAAGAAAAGGTACAGAGGGAATTAGAGAGGTCTTGAATAGGAAAATGTTATGTTTCCAATGTAGCTTCAAAAAAGGAAGCATTAGATCAGTATATCACTGTCTATGATCAACTATCATCCTAGATTTTTGAAGGGGTTACTATAAAAAGAGTGAGGAGGTAAAATACATGGCCATTCCTAATAGTAAGTAACTTACCTTTTCCGTATCACTTGGAGTAACAGACGGAGAAACATTGAAAGGAGTGAAGTGGTAGGTTTCTTTGCAGTGTAATCCAATGTTTATTCATGGCTTCACCCATGAAGTATTGATATTCCACTAAGTTCTAATAAAATGACAGTCAAGCCCACAATGGGAAACTTGAGTGAAGGAGGCAGAACACATTATTGTTGTCCAGTTGATGCAACCCATGTTCCCAAGTTTATTTATTTTGTTAAAAAGGGATGGACAGTTAGGGAGGAAGGGGAGAAAAGAAGAAAAAAAAAAGGGACAGAAAAAAGGAGTTCACTATTGTAGACCACACACCATGACTTACCACCATATTATTCCAGTGTTTGAAGGTTACAGTATTATGTTGGTAAGTTGGATTTTTGTTCTCTTGTTTTGTTTATTTAAAAAGAAAACTTGTTTGCAAGGTTGCAAAAGACCCAAGCAATTAGCTTTTGTAGCATTGCGTAAGTTTTAATTCTTTCTTAAGGTCAGATGTTTTGTTTGGTAAAATATATATGTGAACCTTTATCTTAAAAATCACCTTGGACTTTGTATTGAAAATTATTTTAAATTGCATGATAGCTTTGAATAGCACCATGCTTCCAAATGTATTTTGGTTCCCAGGATTTTGGAATACTACCATTCCTTTTTTCAAAAGTGCTTTCAATGATTAGCATCAATGCCTGACTTTTTAAACCAATGTTAGTCTTGGGGCAAGGAGTCAAATTCTGCCTGTTAAAGAAATCAGAGCCTTTGTATACATTTGGTTCTAAAGCAGATGAGATAAGGGGAAAATAATGTTGTAGTAGGGAGTAGGATAAACTGCAATGTTTATTTTTAAATAGACTGTGGGTAGGTAGTAGAGCTTGAGGCCAAAATAATTCATCTACTCAACAAGAATGCATTGTGCCCACCATGTGAATAGCTCTTTCATTGAGTGCCATTCTTCAGACCTGTATCTTTTTTACTTCCTTATATTTCTTAATTATCTTAATTAATGGAATTTAAGTATTTATAAAGATAACCTCATGCTCTTAGTTTATTGTAATGAAAAGTACATTGGATTTGAAATCATGAAGCCAGTTTTAGTCCAGGCTTTGACCATAATTAGCAGTGTGACCTTGACCAAGTAATTTATCCTTCTGGGTCTGAAGTTCTTCGTCTACATAAGGAAAGATGAGGAGATCTGGAGTAGGTGAAAGCCAGTTCCATTCCAGTTCTGTGACTCAATTCTCAGTCACTTTTGAGTTTATCTTAAGGGTTTATTTCTTGTCATTAAAATGGACAGTTTTCTGAATAGCATTAGTGGGATTTAAAGCTTCCCTTTTTTGGTTTTCTTTTTATCTTATCCATACAGGTATGTACATGTGTGTAGAGTAAAATTTAAAAATATATATAAATATATTGCTACATTTGTATACATAGCCGCCAGTTATTCAGGTTATAAAGAGATGCTGTGTGTCCACATGTCTGAGATTAGAATCAAGCCCTCGGGGCCTTTGTACAGTCCTTACTCAGGCAAAAAGCCCATTGACGTCAGTGACTATGGAACAGTCTGGTTTCATTGTAGGTTAAAAGTGGTCACTGTCAGAAGGAAATGGAGAAAAGACTGTGTTTTGAGAAGCTTAAGTAAAATAAAAAATCTGTTCTCTCGGTCTTTATGTGGTTTTCCTATTTAGCAGATTTCACAAGGCGGGTGTGCCTCTCACTTATAATTTGTCAGCCTGGTTTGGGGCACTCAGGTTTGGAATTTGAGAGTGCAATGGGCCTAAAACTCATCACGCTGAGCAGGGGACCTTGCTGTGTAACAGCTGCACAGTTCAGGCTAAACACAAACATGGCTGCTTGAATCAGAGGACTATCGAAAGCTTGGGTCTGTCTAACTCATGTACTGCAGTATTTTCTTCTCTCTTCCATACCCCCTCCCCATCATTTGGGGTGCACTGCCTCCCTTTTTAGGAAAGAGAACGGAGCAGCAGAAGCCCTGGGAAACTCCTCGAATGACTTAGGCACACCAGAACCCGTTTGCTCATTACAGGGTTTTAGGACCTTGCAAGACAACTGAGGGAACCATAGAGGAACAAAAAGTCTAAACCCTGGACCATATGTTTACTGCAGAATTCCAACCCTGCATCATAAGTTTCATCTTGGACTCCAACTTGCATACCCCAAGAAAGTTTTCAAGAGCACATGTCTGCCAACTTTCAGAACTGTAGACCCCAGATTTTTCACAGTCCTCCTTGGGTGTTTTCAGACTACACAGAAATGAAGATCTTTCTGTGACTGACCAGTTTATCTATTTGTTTAATAATTAGTGCACAAGAAATGAGAGTGCTTTATAGTCCTTGATTTTAGGAATATTGATTTGGAGATGGATGGGACTTAGGAGGCCAGCTAATCATTTTACAAATGTTATTTTACAAATTAGGAATCTGAAGCATATAGAGATTAAGTAGCTAACTCGAGGGAGGTCATGTTGAGACTGAACATAGAAACCTATCTTAATCCACAAAGCAGGTGAAATAAAGGATGTAGACCTGGAAATCTCCCTACCTTGTCAAGTTACATTCTTACCTTAGAGGGCTTTATGTTTAAAAGAATGTGGACCTACAGGATTATGGAATATTTGATATGTGAAATGATGAGATTCTATATAACTGAGTTTTTCAGGTACATGCAATATACATAATTGATGACAATAATTATAACCAGCATTTAAATAACCCTTACTTAGAAGCTTATAAGAGGGCGGCTAGAGGCACAGTGGATAGAGAGCTGGGCTTAGGGTCAGGAAGACCTGAGTTCAAATCTGAATTCAGCCACTGACTAGTCACTTAACCCTGTTACCTCAGTTTCCTAGCTTATAAAATAAGCTAGAGGAAGAAACGGCAAACCACTGCAGTATCTCTGCCAAAGAAACCCCAAATGGAGGGGCGGCTGTGTGGCGCAGTGAATAGAGCACCGGCCCCGGAGTCAGGAGGACCTGAGTTCAAATCTGACCTCAGACACTTGACACATTTCTTAGCAGTGTCACTTTGGGCAAGTCAACCCCAAATGACCTCCAAAAAGCAAAAAAAAAACCCCAAAAAACCCAAAATAAATGAGGTCATGCAACTGAAAAGTGACTGACCAAACAACTAAGGTTTACAAAGTTCTTTCCGTGTTATCTCACTCGATCCTTACAACCATGTGAGGCGGGCGCTATTGTTACCTTCCCCAGGCTTCAAACTGAGACGGAGGGGCTTAAGTGACTTGCTTAGGGTCACTCCGCTCCAGTCTGAGGCAGAATTAAAACTCGGGTTTCCCTGATTCCAAGTCCATCGATGGATCTAACCAATTTACCACCAAATCATTTGCTATTTTGAAAAGGAACCTGCTCTCCTGGATTACATATGTGTTGCAGTTATGTATATGTGTATAGTAATTACATTGACTGAATGAATACAAGCGTACAAAGTTAAATACTCAATTATTTTTCTGGCTAGTGTAATCATTGTATATGAATATATGTATATTATGTATATTATACTATATATAATCATTGTATATGACTAGACCCTTAAATATTTAAATTTTTACTCTGTCAATTCACTAGGAAGGCCTATATATTAAATATTGAGTTTACTTATAATGAGGAACCCCAGTATTTTACCATAAAGAGAAGACATTTATTCACAAACTAGCCATTTGTTTTGCGTTATTTTAAATTTATAGTAATCTACATTGGGTATTGTCTGAGAGTCTGTCGTGAGACTTTTTTCCTACACTGTGAATACACGCTGCTTCTTTCATAGTTGCTACTCTGGAACCCAGACTGCATTTCAGAGCAACCAAATTAACACGTTGGTTTCTTGCAATTGTTTATTAAATAGGAAAGAATGTCGGAGAGAAACACAGGCACTTTGGGGAGCAACAAGCATAGTTATTGAAATCTGAAAATAGGTTAAGTGAAGTCCTGTGAATTTGTCTTGTTGAAGTGAATTGGCCCCGGAATGAATCAGCTCCAGGGTGTAGTTGCTTCTCATCAGAAGGATTGGGGAAATATAATGCAGCCCGTTTAGCTTGGCTCTCATACAAATATCATCCCCAAAACACATTACTGAGTTACTTTCATAATAGTTGCAGACTTTAAAATTAAAGGGCAAAGAGAAAATATAACAATGCAGACTATATTACATTTACCTACTGTTTTATTAAAGGGATAGGAATAAGGAGGGACTGGACCTGTGATTTCATTGGTATTGGGTATTCCCAGATGAGGAAGTGCCCTCTACCAATGCAGGCCTACACCCTCTTTGCATTTTGTAGTCCTAGAGTTTCCTAATATTAAAGTGTGTTATTAAAATCATGATTCCTTAAAATAGCCTCCTAAACTGTATGGATGGTCAATGTATTGACCTGTTTTTAAAGATGGAGAAACTCCAAATCTCTAGTCAATTTTTTAAAAGTAGCAGTCAAATCATAAAATATACTTATTTCTTTTTTTTAAAGCATCCAAAAATTTCAACGATTTATTTACTTATTTTGATCTATTTTATTCTAAATTTAAGAAATAAAACAAGCATTTCTATAACATAATAGAATAGAAAAAAGTGGTTGCACATGAAACTGCAAATTTATTATGTACAATTTGCTATTCCCTTTAAATATAATAGAATTAAATATAAATACAAGTATAATAATACAATATATTATTTCAAATTGATCATATAATTATATATGAATATAATATAACATATATGATATAAATAAATACAAATATTAAATAGAGTTAGATATAATAGTTACATAACTTTCTTTTTTTCTCCCTCCCTCCTCCCACCCTGGAGATGGCTACAATTAGATGTAAATATAATCATTCCACATATCCATTTATCAGTTCTTTCTCTGGATGCAGATAGCATCTTCCATCATAGATCCTTTGTAAGTGATTTGGGTGTTTATAACAGTCAAAATGACTTAGTCACTCCAAGTTTTCCTTAAAACAACATTGCTGTTACTATATACAATATTCTCTTGGTTCTACTCATTTTGCTCTTTGTTATTTTGTGCAAGTCGATGTTTTTTTTCTAAAATCAACCAGCTCATCATTTCTTATAGCGCAGTAGTATTGTATCACTATCATGTACCACAGCTTGTTCAGCCATTCCACAATTGATGGGCATCCCCTCAATTTCCAGCTCTTTCCAAGCAAAAAGAGAGCTGCTATAAATGTTTTAGAAGATATAGGTTCTTTCCCTCTTTCCCTGATCATCTTCATATAGTTTCCATGAAATTATTACAAAGAGCCACAATTAGTATGAGGCCACCAGGTTTTTGTTCCATGACTTTGAGATGGTCTGGAACCTTCTTGGGATCTTCCTTCCCCACAGGGTGACAGTCCCTGCACTTTGCCTTCTGGTGCTGTACGGAGCCTGTGCCAAGGTGCAGCCTGAGCATTATTTGGCTTCTGCCCTCATTATGGTAGCCTCTCCTGCATCTTGCCTTATCCCTGCCCCCTCCCCTATTCTCCTTAGTCAAGCACTCTCTGGGGAACTAAGTTGCATACAATGTTGTACTCTCAGTTCTAATGTGGAAATAATACTCATTTCTTACGCCTTAAGTTAAATAATTATTGTCCCTAAGCGTAATACATTTCTGTGGTACTCAGTCAGTCAACAGGGATTTATTAAGTACTCTGTGCCAGGCTCTGAGGATACAAAGATGGTGTATTCTAGAGTCTATCTACAAAGATCCTTTAGTGATTTTCAGATAAGGATTTCTCTTCAGGAAACTTTTTGTCTGTGGTTGGCATAGTTTCTTTCACACAAATGATGTTGCAGTCAGGAAAATTCTTTTCTGCTAAGGAGATGGAAAGAAGTGCTTCTCCAGATGGTTAATGTAGCTGCTGAAGGTCATAGATCTAAGGCAGGCCGAGGAATTAGAGGAAAGAGGAAGTCTTTGAAACTCATGACTGATGGAAATAAAGCATGTCAAATAGGAATAAGCAGGAATCCCCTGGACTGATGACCCATAAGACCTGGGCCTGCCTATGGAGCTTTCTGAAGGGCTGAGCCTGCCAGAGTGAGTAAACTTCTTTTAAATGATTGAATTATCAGGATACTAGCACTCACCCGAGGGCCTCTCACAGTATAATCCCCTCTCTCATTAATAAATGCCTCAATGATACAGGAATGCCTTTATTTCAATGTGGGGCACAATAGTTTCCTCAGAAGACTAATGCCTGAGTGCTGCCCTAGAATGCAAAGCCTTCTTAACTTGTCCCATGACCCCCTCCAGACTTTCCAGGCATCTTACACCTTCCATGTCCCTAAGTACCCTGAGATCTCACAACGCTGGCCTTCCTGCTGCTTCTTGAACAAGATTCTCTACTTCCTGACTTCAAGCATTTTCATGGATTGTCCCCCATGACTGGAACTCTTTCCTGTCCTCAGCTCTGCCTCTTGGCTTCCCACTTGCTATTGGAAGCATCTCCTGATTGCCCTTAATTCTAGGGCCTTCCCTCTGTTGTCTCCAGCTTATTCTATCCATAGCTTGTTATTTACATGTTATAGTTATTTACATGCATAGTTATTTACATGGTATATTCCCTCTGAGAGTAGGAACTGTCTTTTGCCTTTCTTTGTATCTTCGGCACTTAGCATAATGCCTGACACATGCAAACACTTAATAAATATTTATTTACTGATTGACGACTGACCCTCTCTGCCCTTTGATATATTCAGGAGGTAATATGGTTAAATGGAAAACAAACAAATAAAAACAGTGGTCCAAGAGTCAGAAGACCTAGGGTGTATTTTTAGGATTCCATAAATTGTGTTACTTTGAGCAAGTCTATTTGTCTTTCTGCCTTAGTTTATTCATCTAGAAGATGAAAGTCATAACAATAATGCATTCTCTGATAGGGTTGTTGTGAGATTAAAATGAAGTTGGGGGGGAAGGGGGAAGGAACTTTGTAAGCAATAAAATAGTGATGACTACCAGATGCAACAAATTAAAGAGAACTCTGGCAAAAGAAAAGGAGGCAAGTTAGATTCCAAGGGAATGGCTTTAAGGTCTAGAGGTCTATCAAGGAAGGAAGGCATGAGACAAAAAGGAGAATAATCAATCTAGAGGAGAAGGTTCCCAGGAGTATCTACAAGATTTGAACTATAGGAGCAGAATGGATTCCACAGCCAGAAATATTACATACAGGAATCTAATCTAAAGAAAGAATGGAAAAAAAAAACATGAGAAAATTAGAATTCAAGTCTATTATTTTTCATAAGTACTGGAATATGATTGAAGGGTTCCCCAAGTTTTTTTGTTTGCTTGATGAGTCAGTGAAGGATTATAAATATGTAGATGTATGGCATGAAAATAAATATAATAATCAGGAAGTCATATAAGGATATAATGAAATAGTGTATGCAAAAAATGCTTTAAAAATAAAAAAGCAAAGACAAAATATGTATTACAAAGATGTGAGCACCCCACATGGAAATGTAATAAACTGTTTGTATACAATTAGTACTTAAAACTTTACGTTATGTCATAATTTCATTTTCAGTAATGTACTTAAGAAAAATTTACTAGGAAGCTTTATTAGATTCCGGGAAGCAATTGTGCAGTGGTACGGCTTCCTTCTTTGTTCCAAGTTTAGGTTGCTCATATTTTTTAACAAGTAAATTAAAAATAGAGGATTTCCTCCCTGTATTCATATCTCTACTTGCTATCTCCAGTAATAACTTCAAGCCCCTTCCCTCTTTGGAGGGAAACATTATAAACACTCATACAAACACACATGCACATGTACAGAAAAAGCATATGAGTGTGCACATACACTGAGACATAAATCTTGCAATAATGAAGAGAGACAAAAAGAAAAGAGGAAGGAAGAAAGAGAGAAGAGGGGAGAGGGAAGGAGAATAGACAGAAGGGGAATGAAAAGAGGAGAAAAGCATTCTGGAGCTGAGATCCTATGAAATTCATGTAAATGAACCCCTCCTAAAATCTGGGACAAGGAAGTTACATCCTGTTCAATTGGATCCCATGTTTGCGTTTCCTTCCCTTTGACTTATTTACAGCCATGCATGCTGAAGCAATTCACCTCTGAACATTTTTTAAACATGTAAACTCATGATATTATATAAGAAGATTAGATGAAAGAGAGGGCTAGCAGACACAAATTGTCTAGTTGAAGAAACGCTTCAGAAAAAGCAAAATCTGTCAACCAGAGTAATTGTTCAATGAATTTTTTTTTTTGTATTTGCACTGTCTTTCAAGTAAGGAAAACTTTTGTTTTTCCTTCCTTATACAAAATTATACATCCCTATCTATCTCCTAGGGTATTACTATTTGCAGTGTGGAGGCACTATGGGTAGAGTACTTGGGCATGAAGTCAGGGAGACTTGAGTTCAAATCCGATGTCATATACTTTCTAGCTGTGTGACCCTGGCCAAGTCATTAATTGCTGTCTGCCTCAGTCTCTTCCACTGTAAAATGAAGATGATAATAGCACCTAACTTCAGAGTTATTGTGAGGATGAAATGAAATATTTGTAAAGAATTTGGAGTAGTTCTAGGCATATGGTATATATTTAGTAAATGCTCATGCTTTTCCCCTCTCCTTTTCCATAATGTTATTGTAAAGTGAAATTAATAATGTGCAATAATTGAGTGACTGGAATGGGGTCATCTTAGTTGTTGGGCTGATTTCAGAATTTACAAAGTGCTAATGGAAATCTTAACAGATTTGAAGCAGATAGACCCTTTCATTTTACTGATCTGTTAGCAGCCAAGTCAAAGATGGCTCTATTGTATAACTGTACAGTTCTTATGACAGTGAACTTTATTTAGTGAATCAATTCTGTACCTGAAGTTGAAGCCACAGATACACTCTGATCCCTTTGATAACTTTACTTCCATAATTAAGAATGTTTCTTAAGTAATATGGCCATAAAACTTTCAAGCAAAAAGTATGCCTCCTCTGCGTGGGTAGGAGCCTGCCTTTGGGCATTGTTCTGTGAGCTCAAAAGCCGTAGTGATAGGTGCTTTAGAAATACGCAGAGAAGATGGATCCTTCATGCTACAGTATATGTAATGACGTGGGTGGATATATGTGGGTGGATAGAAAGGAAGGCAAGAGAGATGTAGGACAGCCACACACAGAATTGTTTTTAGTGCACTAAAGCTTATCATAGTTTAAAATGTCTTTATTCAACTATTGCTTAGAACAGACTGAACAGAAATCAAATTCAGGGGGGAAAAAGTCACTTGAATGAACTGTTTTATACAGGGTTATTCACTTTAGCCTGTTTAGATTCTGACCATTTTTTCCCCAAAAAATGTTTGCTAGGCAATTAAGATTAGTTCTAAATGCAAACAACATTTAAAGGAGTGGAGAAAATAATGCTTCAGTGCATCGAGAGTTTGTAATTTCATCTGTTTGAGTCTTTTGCTTTTCCATAACAGTTAACTCTATCATTCTGATATATTCTGGGGATAGTATAGTCTAATGGAGGGAACACTGGTCCAGCAGTCAGAATTTGCCATAGCAATTCCTAAAGATAATAGACCCCAGCCAAAGAAATAGAAAGAGAAATTCCATTTAAAATAACTAAAGAAAAAAAAATACTTGGGAGTCTATATGCTGTGCAAACCGAGGGATCATATGAACTCAATTACAAAACACTTCTCACACAAATAAAGTCACAGCTAAACAATTGTAGAAATATTAATTGCCCATGAGCAGACTGAGCCAATATAATAAAAATGACAATCCTACCTAAATTAATTTACTTATTCAATGCCATACCAATCAAACTACCAAGTAATTATTTTATGGAGCTAGGAAAAAAAAGTAAGAAAATTCATTTGGAAGATGAAAAAGTCAAGAATATCAATGGAATCAGTGGGAAAAAATATGAAGGAAGGCAGCCTAGTGCTTTTTCAAACTATATTACAAAATATGATCATCAGAACAATCTAGTACTGGTTAAGAAATCGAGGTGAATGAATGGAATAGATAAGGTACAGAACACATAGTAATAAATTGCCATAGTCATAGACCCAAAGATCCAAGCTTTGGGTGGTAAGAGTTCACCATTTGACAAAAATTGCTGGGAAGACTGGAAAATAAACTGAAAGTTTCTTTTGGCAGAAACTAGGCATAGACCAACATCTTTCACATATACCAAAGTAAGATGGGGCAGCTAGGTGGCGCAGTGAATAGAGCACCGGCCCTGGAGTCAGGAGTACCTGAGTTCAAATCCGGCCTCAGACACTTAACACAAAAACCTAGCCGTGTGACCTTGGGCAAGTCACTTAACCCCAACTGCCCTCCAAAAAAAAAAAGCAAAAAAAACAAAACAAAAAAAAAACAAAATAATATCAAAATGTATGAATGATGTAGATATAAAAGGTGATATCATAAGTAAATTAGGGGAGCATGAAAAAATGTATCTGTTATGTCTATAGATAAGGGAAGAGTTTGTGACTAAACAAGGTAGAAAGGATTATGGGAAATAAAATAGATTATTTTGATTACATGAAATTAAAGAGTTTTGCACAAACAAAATTAATGGAGCCAAAATTAGAAGGAAACTGGGGATTTTCAGCAAGTTTCTCTGATAAAAGTCTTATTTCTCAAATATCTAGGGAACTAAGCCAAATTTATAAAAAAAAAAAAATAAGAGCCATTTACCAATGGATAGTCAAAGTATATGAACAGGCAGTTTTTAGAAGAAGAAATCAGAGCTTTCAACTGTCACATGAAAAAAACACTCTAAATCACTACTGATTAAAGAAATGCAAATTAAAACAACTTTAAGATACAACCTCACACCTATTAGATTGGCTAACATGACAGAAAAGAAAAATGACAAATTCTGGAAGAGATTTTGAAAAATTGGGACACTAATGCACTGTTGGAGTTATGAACTGGTCCAGTCATTCTGGAGAACAATTTGGAACTACTTCCAAAGGGCTATAAAACTGTATATAACCTTTTGACCCAGCAATACCATGACTTGTCTGTTTCCCAAAGAGATCAAAGAAAAGGGAAAAGGACATGTTTGTACAAAAATATTTATAGTAGCTCTTTTTGTGGTGACAAAGAACTGGAAATCAAGAGGATGCCCATCAATTAGGAACAGCTAAAGAATTCGCAGTATATGATTGTGATTAAATACTGTTGTGCTAAAAAAATGACAAGCAGGGTAGTTTCAGAGAAACCTGTTAAGACCTATATGAACTCATGCCAAGTGAAGTGAGCAGAAATGGGAGAATACTATACATAGAAACAGCAATATTGTAAAAATGGTCAGATGTGAGAGATTTAGCTACCCTGATCCAAGACAGTTCCAAAGGAGCCATGATGAAAAGGTCTATCTACCTCCAGAATGAACTGATAAACTCTGATAACAGATTGAAGCATATTTTTTAAACTTTATTTTTACTTATTTCTTTGTGTTTTCTTTTGCAACATAGCTAATATAGACATATGTTTTACATGACCTCACATATATAATTGAAATCAAAGTGCTTGCCTTTGCAAGAAGTAGGGTGGGGGGAGAATTTGGTACTCTAACAAATACAATAAATTAAATAATTTAAAAGATAAGGTCAAATACTAAAGGGCTTGGTCTTCAAATGTTATTGTGACAAAGTCATTGTCTTCCAATCAACTTGGTGATGAGCTGCTCACACTTAGCAAAGCTGGTCCTAAAAGAATAAACACCCGTATTTGTCCCTGAGTCCATATATGAAACTCTTTCAGATTGATTAGGCCCTCCAGAATTTGCACCCTGCTACCATAGTCTTCATGATCCTATCTATGCTACCTACCATGATGAGGGATCAAAGTACATCTCTTGAAGGAAGTAGTTAGATAGATATACATATAGGTGTTACAGCTAATTCCCTCCAACTAGTTAATGTTTACCAACAATCATCAAATTGTTTAATTATGTTTTTGTTTGTACTTACATTCTTATCCTAATTACTACAGCCTGCTGACTGCAGGTTTAAAAAAAAGAGTAAAACTTTACTATATTATACTAGGGTATTTACCCAGAAACTTTGCAAAATTCAAATAATCTTTGGAAGCAAAACAATAAATATAAGTGGAGCTGGTTACTTAATTTAGCTCAAAATACCATGCATTTACCTGCAAAACCTCATAAGAGCTATGGTTTTTTTTCCTGTACATTTTCCTTCTGCTATCACGGATCTCAAAATTTCCATGTATAGTAGACAATGTTCAGGAGTTTCAGTGGCCAAAAAAATTCAATCTATGATGGCAACTCTTCTGATGATTATCCTCTTTGAACTTAGCCAGGCTGATCTTTGAATAAAAATATATCATGTAACTCAGCCTTAAAGCTTTTCTGCCTCATTATGACCAGTCAAAACATGTGCTTATTATCTTCTACCCTAAACCCTATGCCAAATTTCTTATTTTTTTGGCTATGGATGCCACCATACTCCCGCTCACCCAGGCTTATAACCCCTGCCCTATCCTATCCCCCATATTCAATCATTTCTCAAGTCTTGTCATTTTTTGCCTCTGAAACATATCATTTATCTGTCACAAAGCCACCACGCTAGTTCAGGCTTTTGTCACCTTTGCCATTTGAGATTATTGCTACTGCCTTCTCACTGAACTTTTCCACTCTGTTTGCTCTCCGAATTAGCCTCCACACAGCTAGCAAAAGAATCTTATCATGACTTAAATCTGACTGTTTCCCTTGCTCATGAAACTCCAGTGGCTTCCTATGGCCCCTAGATTAATACAAACAGATTGGCATTTAAAGTCTTTCATAGAATGTGCTTCGGGCAATCTTTCCAGAGTTATTGTACATGATTTCCTTTTCCTCAGTCACTGTTCGCAGAATCACTGAATTTTAGAGCTAAAATAAAATGTCTAGTCCAGCCCATACCACAAAAGCATTCTCTACTACAATATACCAAATAGATGATCATCCAACTTCTGCTTGAAGACCACCAATAAAAGGAAATTACCTACCTCCCAAGGCAGGCACTTATGCTTGAAGAGAATTCTAATCATTTAGAACTTTTCCATATTTGAAAAAAAATTTTTTTTACCCAAACAACATCTTTTTGGAGTAAAGGTGTTGTAGTGGTATTGCTAGATTAAAGGTTATACCCAATTTAGTGATTTGGGGGCCATTGTTCAAACTGCTTTTCTGAACAACTGGCTCTATTCATAGCCTTGTGAATTCACATTATATTAGTGAGCTCATTTTTTTGCAGCCTCTCAATTATTTCCTTTTTTGGTTATTTTGCCAATTGTATGGTATGAGGTAGAATATCTAAGTTGATTTATCGTTTGTATTGTTAGTGATTTGGAGTTTTTTTTTTCTTCATACAGCGATTCATTGATTGTATTTCTTCATTTGAGAATTACCGATTTATATTTTTGGACTATGAAGGAAAAGCTGCAACAAAACACAATTGTTTGTATATATTTAAATCAGTTCTTTACATATCTTGGATACTAGAGAAATGCCACAGGGAAAAAAAATCCCTCCTAGTTAACTATTTCCCTTCAAACTTTTAACTGCATTAAATGTTTGTGCAAAACTTTTCAGTTTCAGGTAATCCAGATTGTAGATTTTCTCTTCTTTACCTTCTCTGTTCCTTGTTTGTCCATAAATTCTTTCTCTAATCTTAGTTATGAAAGACATTTCCTTCCTTGCTTTTCTGGTTTAAGAGTGACCTATTAGGGGCAGATAGACAGTACAGTGAATAGAGCACCAGCCCTGGAGTCAGGAGGACTTGATTTCAAATCCAGCCTCAGATACTTAACTGGCTGTGTGACCCTGGGCAAGTCACTTAACCTCTGTTTGCCTTATTCCACTGGAGAAGGAAATGGCAATCTACTCTAACGTCTTTGCCAAGAAAACCCTTTGGACAGTATTGTCATGCCGGTTCACAAAGAATCAGACATAACTGAGGAACAACAACAACTGCTACAATGATGATAAAACTAAGATTATGTTTTAGATCTGCAAAAAATAAAAATAATATTTGTCTGGAATTGAAAGGTCAATAATATCTTTCTTTTTTTCTTTTTGGAGGGCAGTTGGGGTTAAGTGACTTGCCCAAGGTCACACGGCTAGTTTTTGTGTTAAGTGTCTGAGACCAGATTTGAACTCAGGTCCTCCTGACTCCAGGGCCGGTGCTCTATTCACTGCCTCACCTAGCCGCCCAAGGTCAACAATATCAATGGAAATAATGGAAAAAAGTTCAAAGGAAGTGGACCTAGCAGTGCCATATTTCAAAATATACTACAAAGTAGTCATCATCAGAATGATTTCACTCTGGTTAAAGAGTAAGAAAGTTGATCAGTGGAATAGTATAGAATAGAATAATAATAATTAAGCAAAACAACACAGTAGTTTAGAAGATAGTAAGCAAAGACACCAACTGTTTGACAAAAATGACTGAAAAAACTGGAAAGCTCTTAGATAGAAATTAGACTTAGACTAACAATTTACACCATAAACCAAAATAAATGCTTGGATACATGACATGACCTGGATTTAATAGGTCACCTCTTTTTTATTTTTTGTCTTTTTAGAGGGGGCAATGCAGGGCAATTGGGGTTAAGTGACTTGCCCAAGGTCACACAATCAGACTTTCTTGATTCCTGGCCCAGTGCTCTATCCCCTGAGCAAACTAGCTGCCTTTGATTATTATGGTACTGAATAAGTGAATTAATTCAGTTAATATTTTTTTCTTAATATATTTGCACTTCCTAACCATGAGCAACTAATGTACTTACAATTATTCAAGTATGTCTTTATTTCTAAAAAGTGTTTTGTTGTATTAGTATAGTTTCTATATGGGCCTTGTTAAATAAACACCCTAATATATAATTCATTCTGCAGTTATTTTGAATGGAATTTCTATTCCGTTTCTTCTATTCTGCTGGATTTATTTGTAGTATACAAAAAGCTGATGGTTTGTGTGGTTTTCTTTCATATCCTGCTACTTTGCCAAAGTTATTGTTTTGATTAATTTGTTTATTTAAGGTTCTCGAAATAGATAATTATGTCATCTGCAAAAAAGATAATTTTTAAATTTATGCTTATTCTTCAATTTATTTTTCTTTTCACTGCTGTAACTAACATTTCTAACATTATTATAACTAGCACTGTAGCACATAGTACAGATCATGAACATCATTGCTTTACCCCTGATCTTATTAGAAAGGGCGCTAATTTATCCCTATTGTATAGAATGCTGCTTTTTGGCTTTAGGTAGAGGATCTTTGTCATATTAAGAAACAGTCTGTTTATTCCTACATTTCTTAGTAGTTTTACTTTTAATAGAAATGGGTGTTCAATATTGTCAAAAGTTTCCCCCCCCCCATCTACTAATACTCTCATGTAGTTTTCGTTATTTATGTTAGTAATATGACTGACACTAGTGGTTATAGTGTGCTATCTGATTATAGTATATAATATTTTGATATCTTGCTATGACTTCTTTGCTAATGCTTTTGTCAAATTTTTTTACATCAGTATTTATTAGGGATATAGGTGAATATCTTTTCCTCTCTGTTTTATCTCTCTCTGGTTTAAGTATGAAAATCATATTTGTACTATAAAAGGAATTTAATGGGATAATTATTTATATAAAATTTGTGTAATATTGGCATTATTTAAATATTTGATGGAATTAACTTGTAAATCCGCTGGGTCCTTCTTTTTCCCTTGTGAGTTAATTTATAGCTTGTCCAATTTCATTTTTGGAGATTAAGCTATTTAAATTCTTTATATTAATTTCTGCATTTATATGTTATAGATATTTATGTATCTTGTGTTGTCAATTATGTTAGTACGTAATTAGGAAAAACAGATCAATAATTTCCTTTATTTCTTAATGTTTTCATTTCCTTTTCATTTTTGATGTTAAAAAATTTGTTTTTCTATATTGTCTTTTATCAGATTAATTGCTGAGCTGTTTTATTGCTTTAAAAATAGCTCATTTTGTTTATCAATCCAATGGTTTCTTTGCTTTCCATTTTGTCCATCTTTTTCATTTTCAAAATTTTTTCTTTTGATTTTTTCTTTTTAAAAAATGTTCCTTTTTTTAGTATTTTAGTTACATGTCCAATTCATTGATCTATTTTTTTCTCTCTTTTGTTGATGAAAGTGTTTAGTTAGTCAATAAGCATTTATTAATGATTACTAAGGGAGGGAAAGAGAATTTGGAATTTAAATTTTTTTTAAATGAATGTTAAAAATTTTACAGGTAATTGGAAAAAATAAAATGTTAAAAAAGGAAAATCACTTTGGTAGCTGCACAGAGGATGGACAAGATTAGGAGAGATTTGTGGCAGGCAGACCAACCAATAGGCTATTGAAATAATCTAGACGTGAGGCGATGACATACTGCACCAGAGTGGTATCGATATCAAAGTAGGGCATATTGGGGAGATACTTCAAGAGTGAAATTGACAGGTCTTGACAACAGATTTGATTTAGGGTGGGGAGGGATGACTGTATGAGAGACGGTGAAAAATCAAGGATAATACCAGGCTTTGGAACCTGGAAAGGAGAGAGGCTTTAGGGAAATGATAATGAGTTCAGTTTTAGATAATGTTGAGGTTAATATGTCTACTGAGCCTTGCTTTCAAGATGTCTGAAAGTCAATTGGAAATGCAAGAGTAGAGGTCATCTATAGAGAGATTAGAGCAGAAGTGATAGATTTGATAACAGTTATTGTAGAGATGATAGCTGACTCCATGGAAGCTGATGAGATTATTAAGTAGCAGGGAGGGAGCAGAAAAGTGGGCCCAGGACAGAGATGTGTCTGTGAGACACATTTGGTTAGTGGGCATGACCTGAATAAGATCCAGCAAAGCAGACTGAGAAGTAGTCTAATAGGTAGGAAGAGAACCAGGAGAGAGTGACGTCCCAAAAACTTAGAGAAAATAGAGCATCAGGGAGAAGGTGATGGACAAAGGCTATAGAAAGGTCAAAAAGAATGAGGATTGAGAAAAGGCCTTTGTATTTGGCAATCAGGAAATCATTGGTAACTTTGGAGTGAACAGTTTCAGTTACATGATGAGGCCAGAAACTGGATTGTGGGGAGTAAAAAAGAGAGTGAGAGGTGAGTTTCTGGTGGCATTTAATATGTTAAAGTCATATAATGTCTTCCTTAAGGAGTTTAGCTACAAAAGTCAGAGAAAATATAGGATGATAGCAGAGATGGAAGGATCAAATAAGATTTTTTTTGAGGGTGGAGGAGACATGGACATGTTTATATGCTGTAGGGAGAAATTAAAGATAAGGGAGAGAGTAGGGATTATGGAGAGAGGAATCTGTGGGACAGCATGGGACCACTTGTGCAGGTAGAGGGGTCTTTGGCAAGGAATAAGATCATCTCTTCAAATAAGATAAAGGTAAAGGAGGAAAGGGTGGCAGAAAATATCTGAGTGATATGAGATGAGGAAGAGGGGAGAGGAGGGATCTTCTGGTGAATGACCTCATTTTGGGGAGGGGAAACCATAGGAAGTTTCATGAGAGATACAAAGGTTTGGAAAAGTGGAATAGCGAGATGATAATGGAGGTGTGGAAGGATTTTGTTAGGCATATACATTTTCCCCCAAGAACTGTTTTGATTATATCCCAAAAAATTTATATGCTGTATCATTTTTATTATTTTCTTTGATGAAATTATCAATTATTTTTATGACTTACTCTTTGGTCCCCTCATTTCTCAAGATTAAATAATTTAGTGTCTAATATTCATGCTTTCATCAAATTTCTTTTATTAAATATGACTTTTATTGCATTGTGATTAATAAAAGTTGTATTAAATTTGTCTGCAGTTGTTTGTGAAGTTTCATGCCCTGATTGCTATGGTCATGGTCACATGTTGTTTAGTTATTTAATTCCCTAATACCTGGTCAGTGTTTTTTTAAGGTGCACAGCTGAGTATATGTAAACTTTTTATTTCCATTTAGTCTTAGCCAGATATTTATTATATTTAACCTTTCTAAAAATAAATTCATATTCTTTTTTGTTTATCTTTTTGTTATCCTCTCAAAAGGGAGTTATATTGAGGTTCACAACTATGATTGTTTTACTGTCTGTTTCTCCCTGGGAGAAATTCATTCATCTTTTCCTTTAAGCATTTAAATTTGCTACATACGTGCACATGTACACATACACACACACACAGAGAAAAAAAGAGAAAGAAAATATTAATTCATTGTCTATAGTGCCTTTAAGCACACCATAGTTCTGTAGTTCTCATATTTATCTCCTTTAATGAAGCCTACTTTGGGGCAGCTAGGTGGTGCAGTGAATAAAATATTGCCCCTGGAGTCAGGAGGACCTGAGTTCAAATCCGACCTCAGACACTTGACACTTATTAGCTCTGTGACTTTAGGCAAGTCAGTTAACCCAGATGGACCTACAAAAAGAAAAAAAATGAAGCTT
>CM053593.1:322824537-322840611 GCA_028646575.1 Pseudocheirus occidentalis | reverse complement strand
TCTCTCTCTCTCTCTCTCTCTCTCTCTCTCAGCCAGCTTGAGTCTCCATGATTCTTCCTCCACTAGGAACCACCAGGAGGAACATTCCTGATTCTGATTCTCTGTCTCTGGAATTCATCTTATATATACCCACTGGCCTCCTGTCTCAGCCAACCCCCTCCTGTCATGTCAGCAACAAGAGACAGAGTTAATGCCCTCTGTTCACACAGGAGACAGAGTTCACACCCTCTGCCTCTTAAATACTTAGCCTTTAGTTACTAAGGACTAAATACCTGCTAAATTAATTACTGTTAAATTCACGTAGAATTAGAACTTAGAATAATCTCTTACTTATTTCTTTCCTTCATCTCCTTTATTACCAATTCAATTCTACAAAAAAAATTCAGGAATGTATTAGATATTCTACTAGTTCTATCTTATTTTTTCCTCTTAAATACTTCCTTTATATTTCCTATCAATTCCCAGGCACTCAACTCTTCAAAAACTCCTATGCAAACTGGTTTCATGGCACCTTTCTCTCCTCTCCAATTCCTAGTACATAATGCTTCATAATTTAGAATATCTAATTTATCTAATAATATCTAATATCTAATTTAGAATACCTTTAGAATATCATTATACTACACACACAAAAATCCTTCAGTGACTAAAATGTGAAACTTCAATTTTCTGCCTTGTTTTCAAAGTAGCTTTTTAAAAATTTACCTAATTACACCCATCCTACTTATCTAACCACTCCCCAGAGTGCAATGTCTACTCTGATTACTCTTCCTCACATCCATATCTTTCTTTGCTTGTGATGTTCTCCTCAATTGTGAAATAGCCTCTTCTTTATTATATTTCTACATATCTTTCAAGTTCCAGTTAAATCCATTTAATAGATTCAGAGTTAGATAAACCCTCACACAAGATAATTCAGTCCCATAATTTTACATTTATATGAAAACTGAGGCCCAAGGAGTTTAAATAATCTAGCACAAATCACAAAGGTTCTAAGTCATAAAAATAGGATTCAAACCTAGGGCTAGTTGCTGCCTGTGCTTTTCATTCCTCCATGAGGCCCTTTTTTAAAAATAATTTTTATGCTTTATTAGAGAAATGTTTTAGGACCTTGATATGATCAATATGATTTTGGAATAACTTCAGCAAACTGTTTTCCTTTTCCATTAGCAATGTATTTTAATATTAAATATATTATCTCCTAAAATATCATCTTTTGAAGTGAAATACATAGAAAATAAATTTATTTTATATATACTTATATCTAGACACATGTACATGTAATGTTATATATTTATTTCATGAAAGTAAACCATTTTACTCTTATTATAACTGAAGACTGCTGTTACTAAGACCATCTTTTAAGAAATTCCTTCTCAATTTTCCCATCAGTATGAAACTACAAGAAAAAAGTATTTGACCACTTCTGCTATAAATTACTAAAGCAGAGAGTTTTCTACAAAAAGAACTAGGAAGAATCTATTGCAAACAGTTCTTGCTTTACATAAGTGGACCTTTCCACAGATCTCCATGTAAAGTGATTTTATCATAATGTCAATGTCTCTACCCTCCCACTTCACTTAGCCTATATAACAAAGATATATAAAAAATAATACCTTTATGTGAGTCACAAACTGTACTATGACAACAAGATTTATGAAATGAAAGGTAAAGCTAATGACAAAGTATGCACAGTACCATACAGTAAAGTTCACATAGATATCTAATATGTTACCTCTTCCCCATCCACTGTGCCTCACCTTTAACAATGGTGGTTGGCTGTACAACTTTTTTAATGAAGTGATCAAAAATGTTTAGATAAGGCGTGGCTAGATGGTGCAGTGAATAGAGCACTGGCACTGGAGTCAGGAGGACCTGAGTTCAAATGTGACCTCTGACACTTAACACTTACTAGCTGTGTGACCTTGGGCGAGTCACTTAACCCCAACTGCCCTGCCCTTCCCCCTCCAAAAAAAAGAGATGTTTAGATAGTGTCTCTCTTTTTTTATTTGTCTGTCTGACAATAGCAAGCAATATTATCTTTAACTAGTCTTTGAACTTTGAAAAATCTTGAAGTATTTGAAGTATCTTTTCAATACAAGAAAAATTCACTCAAATGATGAGCTGCTTCTGCCAACTGTTTCATTGTGAGCTTTTTCAGTTTGACTTCAGATTCTGAAGCTTCCAATTCTTTTTCTGCAATCTTTGCAGGTAACAGCTCAATCAGACCCTCATTCAACAGTTCTTCTCCATGAAACTCAATCAACTCCTCCACATCATTCTCATCCACTTCTGGGTCCAATTCTTGTGCTAATTTTACAGTCTTGTTACTCACTTCTTTGAACATCTCATCTTTACCAAATCCACAAAAATCGAGAATGAACTGCAGCTACACTTTTTTTCCAAACTCTCCCCATACATGTTTCTGTTACATCTTCCCATCCCTTAGCAACCTTCCAGATTGCATGGAAAATATTATAGGACTTTCAAAAATCTCAATGCCAAGTCCTTATCTGTATCCAAAGCTGCAATTGCCTGAGCAAATGTAGTAAAGTAAATTATATAGCCTGAAATTCCATAGGTTACAGTAATGAGATAGTGTTAGGGGGAAGGTAGATTGCTCTAGCACAGAAGGACATTCATCTATTATTCTTTGCAAGAACTCTGGAAACTTTTTTGCTGCTTCAATATTCATGCTAGGAGCCTCTCCCAACACTTGCACATTATGAAATCATGCAGGATTTTTAAATCATGCAAACCAAGCACTGCTTGCTGTAAATACCTGTGTTCCTTCAGGATACTTTATCTCTACATCTTGAAGGAGGCTTTGAGCCTTGGTATGAATTGTCATCAAGCTTAAGAGAACATCCTACTGTGTCTGATAGTCTGCCCTCATAGTTAATCATTGTCTCTCCATCTCTAGAATGGTATTTTGTCTTTGTTTGAATAAATAAGCTGACTTCAGACAAACACTACCCTCTTTGCATGCTCTATTATATCAGGGCAACATCTCTTATGAGGTTTTTTTACACTCAACATCACAAGATTAGGTCCTTCTTTATATATTCTAATAATTTTCATTTTCATTTCCAAATTTATTGGCTTATATTTAAGAGATAGTTCACTTTCCCCCTCAATAGCATGTTTGCTACTAGCAATGAAGAAACTATAAGGATCATTACTGAATACAGACAGGGAGAGGCATGGTATCACTCACTGTCTGCAGACATGTGGTAAATAGCTTAGAGATGCTTCTCAGCTTCCCACCACCACCATTTACACTGCCTGCATCATACAATGTCTTATCACACAGTTTTTGCTTTGTGTAAGGAACTTTTGTAATTTTTTTGGATGCAGATTTCTTTCAGAATTCTTTACCATAAAGTCAAATTTGCATATTGCAAATTTATGAAAAGCAAGAGCTGTCTGAGCTATTCTTCTATGGTCTGCTCTCCAGTTCACATTTCTTCCTCATTAGGAAAAGAAGTGTCTTACATATGATAATACATTTAAGGGAAATCAACTTATTAGAATATTGATTAGTATTCCCTCTACAATGCTTTGTGTTTTAGCTGGAGTTAGAAGTGGGAAAAAGATTTAAAAGCACAAATGTACAGGGATTATTAGAAGGTCTCAAATTAGGGAGAAGCACAAAAAAAAAGAGAAAAGCGAACCAGTGTGAAAGGCATAGAAGAGGAAAAAAGAAATGAGAAGCATAGCTAAAAATGAAGAAGAAATTAAAAGAATGTTTGGAGCACTGAGGGAAAATAATAGATTAAGATTATAAGAGAACAAAATAGAAGAAGACAAAAATATATATATATAAAGGGAAGAAAAGAAGACCAAGAAGACAGTGCCAACAATTATAATATGCATCCTGATTCATTCCTAAATGATATGAAACAGAATTGTTACCTACTTCTTATTCTGGACAGTTTAATGACTCAGTAGGAAAGATTCAACAATTTAGAAAATAAGAGCTAGGGCATAACAATCAGAGGTGGTACTTGCTCTGAATACTGAATAAACTTCACAGGTTCTCATTAAGGTGGCATATCTAGATAAAATTTTCTAGACAAGTCTCACAGATAATCTGGAAAACTCAATCAAAATTTTAATTTAAGCATACCTAATAGAATCAGATGCTGACTTCACAGTTCTCTCGGAAAAATTTATTTCAAATCCCATTTGGCATTATAGAGCCTTAAATCCCAAACCACAAAACACCTCAGCTTAATATACAATTTATTGTACTCTATTCACATTTCATAAAAACAAATACTTTATAGAAGCACAGAAATTGTGTCAAGAGGACTCTGCTGCTTACTTGGGTAAAACAAAATGTAAAATTAAGAATGCCTCATCAGCTAAAACAAATGTTTATAGACACAAGTAAAGATTTTATTATATTTCAAAAATAAACTAAATACTCCATGTCTCTTTTCTATTAAATTTTAATTTATTTAATCTATAGTCAGTTTCTTAGCCACTATTATGCTTCTTTCAATGGTTATCTCATCACAATAATGTGAAGAACATAAGTAGAATTTAAGAAAAGATGATATGATCTCTGGTGATTACTGAATGGGAACAAAAAGGAATAAGAATATCACTCAGATGCAAATGGTATCTTTACAAAAAATGATCATGTACTATGATATAAAAAACTCACAGAAAACCCCAGAAAAACAGGAATAATAAATACATCCCTTACTGATGACAATGCAACAAAAACAGTTAATAAAACTTCTTTATTAAGAAGGATCGGGGCGGCTAGGTGGTGCAGTGAATAGAGCACCGGCCCTGGAGTCAGGAGTACCTGAGTTCAAATCCGGCCTCAGACACTTAACACAAAAAAACTAGCTGTGTGACCTTGGGCAAGTCACTTAACCCCAACTGCCCTCCAAAAAGCAAAAAAAAAAAAAAAAAAAAAAAAGAAGGATCAAAATTAATTGGAGACTAAATAATAATCCTGAAGAATATATGAGCCAAAAATAGCACCAAAAAGGGAATATTTCATTGAATAAAATGACCACAAGAGAAAAACTTTTTGAAATTCAGCCAAGCAAGTCCTGAGAATTTTTACCCCTCTAAATCCTTTTATCCACAATGAAAATGAAGAAAACATAAACTGGCTATGAAGCAACAACAACAAAACCCTAGAAAATCAACAAAAACTAAAATTAGAAAAATTAGCACCAAAACATAAATTCTCAAAATTAAAGAGATTAATGAAATTGAAAGAAAAAAACACTAAACTGACTTAAAAATGCAGATTTTTTAAAAAAGCTTCTGGGTAATAGAATTTTAAGGCAAAACAGGACTTTAAAAAAAAGTATCCAAAAGAAGAAGAAATTGCCACATATTAATGAAGAAAATTATTAGAAATTATACTTTTTAGTTTACGGCCAATAAAACTGACAACTTAAACAAAACAGATGAATAATGACAAAAATATAAAATATTCATATTAGGAAAAATGAAAGAAGAAAAAGAGAGAGAGAAAGGAAGGAAAGAAGGAAGGAAGAAAGGAAGGAAGGAAGGAAGGAAGGAAGGAAGGAAGGAAGGAAGGAAGGAAGGAAGGAAGGAAGGAAGGAAGGAAGGAAGGAAGGAAGGAAAGAAGACAAACTCAGAAGAAAAAAAGAACTTACAGAGATCATAAATAATCTCTGAAATGGGGAAATAGATGAATTTTCGAAGTATAAAACAATTAAAGGATTTACTCACAATTTACTCTTTCCCTTTTCCCTCCCACATGCCGCCTCCACACTCAAGAACAGTGTAGTCATCATGCAGGTAGGAGGTGGACTGAAGAAAGAGGTGGCAGACAGGGCAAAGGGGGTGGTACTGGCCAAACACCAAGAAGAACTGGAAGAATATGGGAACTGGGTAGGAAAGGGCCAGAAATGTCAATGAAGGAAGGTGAGGGGAAGAAACAGAGAACCTCACAGTGTCTCATAGTAAGGTAAGAGATCACAGATGACCAGAATTCACTATGGGATCTGAGAGCAGAGAGAAGGACACCCAGTCCCTGCTTTTTCCCCACTCCAGTTAGCACACTGGGATAAAGTTCCATTTTCATGTCTAGTTATGGCTCTGGTTTACAGAGATGCATACTAATCTTCAAGACTGATTCAGTTTTGAATTCTTTATTGAAAATGGCAAAATTCATTCAGCATCTTTGTATGTATAGGTGTGTGTGTTAACACTCTATGAACTAAGTTTATCAAATGTCAGATGTTAATGACTTTTAGTAGTCACAAATTGGTTCTGAATTTATACCAAAGACCCGCAGAGGAAATGGTTTTGTTTTGCCAAACCCTACAACCATCTAATTTTACTATTTTCACCCTTCCTTAATTTAAGCACAAAAAAAGATAAAAGAAAAATACAAACCCAAATCCTATAAAAACCATGCCTTCCTCCTGCACAAAATCTTATTTCTTTCCACCCACATGCATTCCTTATGAAAAGGTGCTTGCTCATGACCTAGAAAGTGGTCTTTTAATGAAACTTGATTTAATATCCTGCCAGAATTCTGACCTACATGTTCTGTTGCTTATGCCATATTTAACAGCCTGAGGGATCCTTCTCAGTACCTAGCTTCAGAAAAGTCTCTCCCCACCACCCTTGAATTCTTACATTTATTTATTACACCCACTGTAGGTAAGTAAACACTGATAAAATTTATTACATATGAAGAGAATATCAATGAAAGTTTCACTGAATGTCAAAAGAGACTAAAAACAGTGATAAAATAAAGGGGTGTGTGTGTGTGTGTGTGTGTGTGTGTGTGTGTGTTTTAAAGAATTTGTAGTTAGAATAACAGAGAACCAACTTTAAGGGATGTGATCTATCATATCCTCTCAATTACCCACGTGGACTATACTTAATTTAAAAGAGAAAAATGAAGCAATTATCCAGACCCAACACTTTGGTTTCAGCAAGAAGCAAAGTAGTTTCTTATTCTGTTGTTTGTTTTTTAAAGAAAAAAGTATTTTAAGGAAATATGTCATGGAAAATAAAGGTCTATTTAACTATTTTAAATGGAATGAGACCTTACATAATCTTTTTTCATATGTAATTCTAAATGTTCTCTAGAAAAGCAATGTATCATATACTTCCATATAATTAGGATTAATAGAACTAAATTTTGAGATTGCCTAGCTAGCCATGATATAAAGAAAAATGAATGACTTACATTCATTTTAAAAGGGAAGGAAAGTTCATCAAAAAGTATTCAATAATCATCTACTATGCACCAGTACTATGCTAGACTCTAGGGATAAAAATACAAAGAATGAAACCAGCTCTACCAACAATGCATATTTTATTGTTATTCATTACATATATGTAGGTGTGCGTGTGTGTAAATACATATCGGCATGTGTATGTACATATATGAATATATACAAATATGTGTCCCCAATGTCTGCATATCCATAAATATACACAGATAAACTAATGTATGAAGAGGTAGATGCAAACTAAATATAAGGAAAATGTAAATAAATGCATGTAATTAAATACAAGATAGTTGGAGAGGAAAGAGAGTGCTGGCAGTAGAGATAAGAAAAGTAGAAGATGGTGCTAAAGGAAAATCACTTAGGCAGCAGTGTGGGAGATAGACTGAGTAGGGAGAGATTTGAGGCAGGGAGACCTATCACAAAGACAGCAACACTGTAAAATGGGGTAAACTGGAGACAGAAAGGAAAGACTAGACAAATAACGCCTTACAAACTGTGGAGATGGAAAGAATGGTGGTACATCCAAAAGAAATAATGAAGTCAAGAAGAGGTGCTTTTTGAGGGAAGAGATGTTTTGAACATACTGAATCTGAAATGCTTCTAGAACATCCAGTAAGAAAAATCAATTAGACCACTAATGATATAGGATTGAAGCTCAAAATAAAGACTGGGGCTGGAAATATGTATACATACATACATGCATACATATGGAAAGCATAGAGATAAGTAAACTCAAAGAAGCTGAGGAGGTCATGGGAAGGACAGAAAAGGAAGGGTAGGGAACCAAAGCTTTGGGAAACACCTGCACTTAGGGAGCATGATCTAAGTGAGGAGCCAGCAAAGGAGACAGAGACTGAATGGTTAGACAAAAAGAAAGGATTGTCAGGGCACAGTAGTTTTTGCAAAGTACTTCATGTGTCCCAGTTGATCTGCAATACAACTCTATAAAGAAGTTATTCCTGGTATGTATTATATCCTTATGTCACGATTAAAGTGCTTGACCTCTGGCAAGTTGGAGTCATAAGTGAGAAGTACTAAAAGGTCTGTAATGAACATTAATTACAAAGTATTCATTTTATTTTATTTTTTGATTTGTGGTGGGCAGTTGGGGGTTAAGTGACTTGCCCAAGGTCACACGGCTAGTTTTTGTGTTAAGTGTCTGAGGCCGGATTTGAACTCAGGTCCTCCTGACTCCAGGGCCGGTGCTTTATTCACTGCGCCACCTAGCCGCCCCCTTTTGTTTTTGTTTTTTTTAAGTATTCATTTTAGTTAAGTAACTAATAATCAATATCATCAACTGGCCAAGGTGAGACCTTCTGACTTCTCAAGCAAATGGTAGTTATTGGCTAAAGGAAGGCACTCGGTGTAAAGACTGGTGGGTTAATCTGAAATAAACTGTTTTGTACTTTTGTTACAATATATAAGGTGTATCTAAAGACAAATAATTCAACTTTTCTAGGCTACTGAAAGTCAAGCACCAACCGTACCTGGGGGGTTGGAAATATCTGCTATGCTGTGGTTTAAACCTTGAGACGCTAAAAACTGTTGCAGTGGGGGCTCTGCCCACACAAAAACTGGGTTTTCATGCTGTATTGTGGTGGAACTGTCTCAAATAATTCAGAGTCAGATCACCTCTAATCAACGTATGGGCATTTATTGAGATTAACATCTATCATGAAGTAGGTTAAGTTCCAAGAGGAACCAGCAACTTCAGAGCAAGCAAGATAGATTTTTATAGTGTAAAGATGCTGATTACACAATCAAAATTTACATAGAATATAGGAATATGATTAATATTAAAAAAGCAGGGAGACTTTGTTAAGGGATTAGGAAATGTAGGAGGGGTCCCATCTAATGGTTTGGTGGTTAAACATTCTGGTCATGCTTTTGGCTAACTATTGTGGTCCTCTCTGGTCAAGATGGTTAGTTAGGTACTGTGGTCCTGTCTTGGGCTAGATGGTTGATGTGATTGTGACTGAATACAAAAACACACCTATTCAAATATGTCAAATGGGTCTGGGGGCAGTTACTGGGTAAAGGCAGTAGTTGGGTTCCTATCACATGGATATGGGTGCTGTTCTGGGAGAAACTGGGTTCTTGAACATGCCTGTTCTTCTCGTGAGCATATTCTAGGTCTAGGTAGGTACAGTGGGCCTGCTGATAAGTGGGACCTATGAAGAAGTTAGAATACTGGGCTTGGAGGGAGCTTTATTAGGATTCCATCATCCTATATTCCAAGAATTTATATACATATTCATATACACACACACATATCACATTTAAAATTCTACGTAATAAAACAAATACTAAAAGTCCTAATAATACATCTCCATAAGACATGGCAAGTTTTAGTATCCTTCAACAACTTAGCTAAGAAATAATATAATATTTGTAGAGAAGTTCATTCTGGTGGAGAGAACTACACAATAGGTAGGTGTATATAATAAAAGTTTAGATGAAATCCCAATAAACACAATGCTCATTATTTCTATCCTGAGATTTATGACACTAAATATTCTCATTACTTTAATTGCTCATCAAGCCACTAAACAGTTGTTCAGTTGTTTCCGTCGTGTCTGACTCTGCATGTCCCCATTTAGGGTCTTTTTGACAATGATACTGGAGTGATCTGCCATTTCCTTCTCCATGTAATTTTATGATGAGGAAACTGAAGCAAATAGATTTAAGTGATTTGCCCAGAGTCACACAGCTATTAAGTTTCTTGAGGTTAGATTTAAACTCCCTAACTCCAGATCTGGCAATCTATCCATTGTACCCACCTGGCTGCCCTCTTTACTTACCGGCATAGTACCAGCATAATATTCCTGGAGAACATTTGCATTTATTGGGTTGTTAAAGCATATTTTTCTCTAGGAGGGGAATGACATGTTTGGAATCAGTATAAACTAGATCTTTTGACAAGTCAATGATTCAAAAGCACATCAGCTGGAGTTAAGAAAACCAAGTTTATGTTCTCATATATATTTGAAACAGGCAGCGGCTAAGGAGATCTAACGAGTCTTCCTTAACTTGAAACATGAAGAGAGGATTTTGGAACTTAAACCAGTTAAGGATTTTCCAAATTTGGGAAATGGTACAGGAACATTCTGGAATTTTCCCTCCCCCCGTTTTATGCCCTGAATTTTCAATGATGGCAATTTGCATTGTAATCTCAACCTTATTGCACAGATGACCCATATCAACTAGTAGGCACTTAACAAATGTTTGTTTCTGATTCTTCTCCAATGGTCTTACTATGCACTTCAACTATGTTCAAATAACAACTCACTTTCTAGCATTTTCAGGTAGATAAAAATGTTTTCTTCCCAATAGCTATGTGAAGTAAATCCCCTTTGAAAGATGAGAAAACTGCAATGTTTAAGTGATTTGTCTATAATGACAGAACTAGGACTGAAAACCTAAGCTTCTCCTGATTCCAAGTCTTTACACTCTAGGAGAGTCTCACTTCTAAAATACTAAGTTGTCCAAAGGTAGGAGCCACTTCATATCTAAAGTTAGTGTCTACTTTCACTGCTTATTATAATGTTCTTACACAGCAAGGGCTTAATAAATCATTGTTGAATCTAACAATTACAAATATTTTCTTAAAAAATATTCTTAATGTCCAATGTTACAGGCAACATTCTCCACATGGCAGCTAAACTCTACCTCTTAAACTGATCTACCTCTTAAACTGTTGATCAACGCTCAACACTTAGTGATACAACTATTGTAAAAATGTAGACCTAATTTGGTTCAGCATCAAACCTGTTATCTCACGATACAAAATTCTTTACCTATAAAAAAATATTAAAATACATTTCATATCTATATTTCCTTAAAATCAACAAAATGTAAAACTTAAAAGTATGAAATGAATAATGGACTTAACTTGTTAGTTTCTAAAAACCAAGAAAAAACCAAATCATGCCACTTTTATTTTTCTGAACTTTGATAATGAAGGTGATGGTATAATGCAGTAAAACCTTAAGAATTTCACATTTATATATAAGTTAAAATATGCAGTTCATTTTAATAACTACCAAGTACACTAAATTTCATTTTGTAACTTAGTAGGCACTTACCAAAAATTCTCTTCTACTGGTCTGGACCTATATATTTAATTGGTAAGGGAAGCTCTTCAGTAAATAGTAAATCAATTTCTTCCACCGATTCAGATACACTGGTGTTCTGTCATTTATAATATTAAGTAATCTGCCTAAGGGCACTGCCAAGTAAGGTGACTTGCTTGAGAGTCAAAGAGCCAATATGCTTCAGGATGGACTTGAATTCAGACCTTCAAGCTCTCAGGCTGACTCTCTATTCACAATATCTTGCTACTTCTCAATAATCTCCATAATTAATTAAAAAGTTTGAGTTGTAATCTCAATTACTTGACGAACTTTAAAAAGCTGGACCAAGGAGGAAACTCTATTACAAATTAAAGCAACTTGAAGACAACCAAAAACCTCTTTAATTGTCTGGCCATTTTCTTCTAAGGCATTTGGTAAACTGAACATCCGAATAAATGCCCTAATGGAAATTTTGCCTGGTTTTCAGAAAAAGTCTCAGTGGTTGCATATATATGTGAGAGGGAGTATGACCCTTCAAATCAGCCTTTTAATATATATAATTACATAATTCGAACCAAACTTTTGGAATTTAATAAAGTTTGAAAGGGGGCAACGAGAACCTGATAATGATTTTAAAATGCAAATCACTTTACTTAGAAAAAAAAGTAACTCCTCATATTTTTATCCACATTTCCAACAGCACTGGCTATATATTAAATTTTTGTTATATTTAGATCTAATAAGCTCCCAAACCCACCAAAAAGTAATTTGTCACAACTTCAAAACATCTAAAAGGCCCTTCTTACCAATTAAAATCTTTCAGTTCAATTATGGTGCCTTTCTAATACAGACCCCAATTGTCTGAAATTTTTATGAACTGGCAAAATCCTCTATTTGTCTTCTTGTTCCCAGTTAAATCTTGTAACATAAAACAAGTCCTTATGAAAAATAACTATAGTTACTGAACTTCCACATAAGAATTTTCTAACCTTTAGTTTTTAAAAAAGAATCACCAAAATTTAATTTTAATTATACTCTTGACTGGAAAGGAAAACAAAATTAACCTGAAAATAATACAACGTGAGTTGTTTTGACAGAATTTTTTCTTGCACATTTTAAAAAAAAGTTTTCCACAAGTAAATCCTGAGAGTGCTGCAAGTTTTTTTTTCTTTTTAAATCCTTAACTGAAAACACACTCCTCACTCCAGCCTGATGGATGTTTACTATAGCTCTAAAGAAAGGGATATCACTGTGCAGGAAGTTAGAAATTGTTAGTGACTGTTCTCTGGGGATCTTAAGAGAAAATAACCAGTTATTCATGTATAACCAAATAATGGGATACCCTGTAGTTTTAATTCATTCCCCAAGGTGACAATTTGAAATGAAAAGGACTAATTCAAGACTGATGCTATTCCCACAGTTATTTCTTTATCCCGACAAGACTGTCCTTCCAAATTTTGAACTTCTTTGCTGCTCAATAGCCCTTTGCTCAAATAACTAAAAACTTGGAGTCTGTTTGCAATTGCAAGCACACACGTCACACTGTCCCTGAGCTCGGCAGGATCCTCGTATACTTCAATACCTCCCCTGTTTACAAGGACGAGGCAGGAAGCCAGTGCATAGTAACACTGTGAGGGCCACAGACTCAGTAGAAAATCAAAACAAAAAAATGGCTTGGTCCATTTTCAGGTCAATTAAGGGCAACATCTCTTTAACTGGTTAGGTTGCTTAAAGAAAGCTCTTATATTACTTTACCAAGTATGACTTCAGGCCTGAATCCATATAAAATGTTTTGTACATTGATAACTTAAATGTAGAGTGTGTTCAGCAAAAAATTAATTATGAGGATACAGTTAACTCAAGCCTTCTGTGTAGCCAAAGGAAATTCCCAAGTATGGCTTGGAGATAAAATAATGGGAATGATTTTTATGTGTCTTTTCTGAAATCAATCTCACTGCACTATATACGCATACCCAATAGAACATTGCCCAAACCAATGTTGTTTCTTGATAATGTCATGCATTCAAAACCCAATGAAATGTTACTTCATTTAAGACCATGCTTTCTTAGAAAAAAGTAAAGCTGTTCTGTGTGACATGCCTGAGATTACAACACAAAATGCCATAATTTAAATGATGATCCCATAATGTCCTTCCACCTTCTGGTGCTTACAGAAATCTTTCCCCATGAGTTGGGGGACAGCAGGAGGGAGAAAACAGGTGCCTTTCTGCCTCTACCACAAGACATTGATCTCTGGTTATCTTTTACAGTATTGGTCATACTTTTCCCATCCCATCCCCTTGTGTGCACTGGAGTGAGAATCAGAATGCACCCTGTTCTTGCCTTTGTCACTTCTAGAGTCTTTCTCTAACATCATTAGTTGACAACTTTACCTTTAAGGTTCAATTTATCCAAATACAATCATACAAATCAAACACTGGTGGCATCTGTCTAATATTTCCTAGATCCTTTCTCTACCTTTTCTCAAAGACTTCAGCTCCTGACTCCATCCCAAGAACTGCCCTTTCAATATAAGACTTCAACAAACACGTGTATTCCATCTAATGTATTAACCTGCCAGGTGTTCAATCTCTGAAATTGTTAAGACTTACACTCCGCTGTACAACAGTCAAACAAAAAGATGGTTATATACTTCCTGTGGCAGTTGATTGTTCTATTTGAATTTTTTGTTATTTTATTTTTTAAAGTAACTGTTTCAAACCTCACCTTTTTTCTTCGATCATCCTATACCATTGCCTACCCCCATGATTCATCAATTCATACTTTGCAAACAGAACCCATTTTTATCTTGGTTTGTCTCTTACCTCCTTCTTTTCATTTTTAAATTCCCTACTGCTATCTCCTCTTCTCTTCCTTTGCCCTTCTATTTCATAGGACCATGTACCCTTGGATCCATCTGATTCTTTCTTCTTCTGACAGTTGGCCCCATAATAATCTCCTACTCCCATTATAAATTATGTGTCTCCTCTATTGATTAGTACCCTGGTACCTACAATCCAACCTAGATATCCCCATCTATAGAAGGAGGAAATGCATCACTTAACCCTACCACCCCCTAAAGTTATCATCTTTTGTGTCTCCTCCTTTTTATAGTCAAAATCCTAGAAAAAGCCTTCTACCCTTCTTGCCTCTACCTCATCTTCCATCACTCTCCAAACAATTAAAATGTGGCTTTGCACCTCATCACTCAAATGAAATTTTACTGTCCATAGCCACCAACCATTTTCAGTTGCTAAATTTCATGACAGTGTCTACATGACATTACTAAAAAAGATGGTGAACTAGACATTTTTCCAAGTCAACATGAACTCTCAAAATTGCAAAAAACATTCCCAATTACAAACCAAGAGTAGAGCAATTGCAGCTAAATCCACAGGAGAAGAAAGCAAGAAGCCCAAGATAAAAACCTATGAATTAACATTTGGGAAAACTTATCCTTAATGCTTTTCACTGAATACCCTTTCCTCTACCACCCATCTTCTACAGGGCATACAAAACAGACCCACAGGCTTATGCTTTAGGACTCAGGAGTTTTCCTCCTGTAGAGTACAACAATATATCACAAGGAATATACACTATGATCAGGTGTGATTTATACCAGGAATATATGGCTGGTTCAATATTAAGAAAATTAACAGTATAACTGGCCATATCAGTAACAAAAACAATAAAATCATATGATTATATCAATAGACATAGAAAATTCATTTGACAAATTATAACACCCATCCTGATTAAAAACATTGGAAAGCATAGTAATCAATGGAGCCTTTCTTAGTAGTATCTCTAAAGTCAAGAACAGGCATTATCTGTAATGGGAATAAACTTGAAGCCTTCCCAATAAGATCAGACGTTAGCAAGGATGTCAATTATCACCACTAATCTTTAATATTGCATTAGAAATGATAGCTGTAGCAATAAAACAAGAAAAAGAGATTGAAGGAATAAAAATAGACAACAAGAAAACAAAATTATCTCTCTTTGTAGATGATACAACGGTATACTTAGAGAATCATAGAGAATCAACAACAACAAAAATCTAGGTGAAAAAATTAACAACTTTAGCACAGTTCCAGGCCATAAAATAATTCCAAAGAAATCATTATAATTTGTATATACTACCAACAAGAACCAGCAAGAAGATATAGAAAGAAAAATTCCATTTAAAACAACTGCAGGCAATTTAAACTACTTGGGAGTCTGTCTACCTGACAAGACAAACCCAGGGATTATATATCAACACACTTACAAAATGTTCTTCAAACAAATAAAATAAAAATTAATTGCTCAGGGGTAGAACAAGCCAATGTAATAAAATGTGTAAAATATAGTAAAAGTGACAGTTCTACCTAATTTACTTATTCAGTGGCATACCAATCAAGCTGCTTTGAAAAAAAAACTAATTTTTTTACAGCTAGAAAAAAATAACAAAATTAACTTAGAGGAACAGAAGTTCAAAAAGAATCAAAGGAAAAATGTGGAATGCAGTCTAGAGGGTACAGATTTCTAATTATATTACAAAGCAGTTACCAGGAAAATAATCTGGTACTGATTAAGAAATAATGAGTCGGGGGCAGCTAGGTGGCACAATGAACTGAGCATTGGCCCTGGAGTCAGGAGGACCTGAGTTCAAATCCGATCTCAACCACTTAACATTTACTAGCCGTGTGACCTTGGGCAAGTCACTTAACCCCAATTGCCCAGCCTTCCCCTCTCCAGAAAGCAAAAAAGGA
>CM053593.1:322803312-322824037 GCA_028646575.1 Pseudocheirus occidentalis | reverse complement strand
TCTATTTTTTAAGGTGTTATTTTCTTCAGTCAGGTTGTTGACTCTCTTTTCATGGTTTTATTGCATCATGCTCATTTCTCTTCCCAGTTTTTCCTCCACTTCTCTTATTTGGTTTTCAAAATCTTTCTTAAGCTCCTCTATGGCCTCCAACCAGTTTACATTTTTCTTGGAAGCTTTTGGTGTGGGGGTTCTGACTGTGTTGTCTTCCTCCCAGTCTATACTTTGATCCGTTTTGTCCCCCAAAAAGGAATCTAAAGTTGGATTGCTGTTCTTACTTTGCTTCCTTTGCCTGCTCATGTTGCTAGTCAATTACTTGACTTTTAACTTCCGTGGAACTCTGATTTCAGAGGGGAGAGCTCTGTCCCAAATTGCGGGTGTTTTCTCAGCTGCTCAAGCCATTAGGAGGCCGCTGCAGCCCATACCAGCTTTGGCTCACTGAAAATGTACCTCAGGACCACCACCAAAACCAAGATCCTGATCCAGACAGCTTAAGGCAAGAGCACTTAGCCTCTGAATGATCCCTTGGTCCCCCTGTAATCTTCAGGCCAAGAGCTCTGAAGCGGCCATGTGGAGGCGGCTGCACGGTGGCCACTTTGCTGCTTTCTTTCCCTGGAGGTGGACCAGTCAGACTGGCTTTTCTCCCCCAGATTTATCCAAGTTCCACTAACCTTTTACTTAGTCCTTGTTTTTTATGGGTTGATAATTCTGGAAATTTGCCGTAGCTGCTGGTGATCCACTGTCCTGAAAGCTCCAGCTGCAGCTTCTCCTGGCCACCCCAGGGCCATGCCATGGTTTCAGTCCAGGTTGGTTTCCGCTCCCCGAACATTGTGACAAGCCCTTCCTGTCTCACCTGCTGGGCTGCCTTCAGTGGGAGCTTTCTTTCTCTGTACTTTTGTGAGTTCTGGAGCCCTAAACTTTCTTTAGAGTCATATTTTATAGGTATTTGAGGTAATTATGGGGGGAGCTGCACAATTTCCCTGCTTCTATGCCGCCATCTTGGCTCCACCCCTGAACCTTACAATTTGAAAAAAACAAACTAAGATCCTGGTAATTGGTCCCATAACTTCCTGGCAAATAGAAGGAAAAGGAACCGGTATCAGATTTCATATTCTTCAACTCAAAGATCACTGCAAATAGTGATTACAGTCATAAAATTAAAAAGCACTTGTTCCTTAGAAAGAGAGCTATGACATATGTGGACGGCGTACTAAAAAGCAGAGACGCTACCTTACTGACAGAGGTCAATTTAGCCAAAGCTATGGATTTTCATTGGTTATGTATGACTGTAAAACTTGGACTATCAAGCAAAGCTGACTTCTGCAGAATCCTTGCTGCTGCAGCAGAGCAGGGACCCTTCCTGGATCAAGACCAGAGCATAGATCAAGAGAGCCCCGTTTCTTCTAAGATAAAATCACCTTGGAGCACCCTCCAATTTGGAAGCAGACTCTTAAAAATTTCTCTGAAAACAGCATCACAAAAAAAAGCCTGAAGGCTAGCACAGTGCCTTCCCATTGCCATGAAGTTCAAAGTAAAGAAATAGGATGTGAAAATGAGCAAACAACAAGTAAATGGATTTGACCATAAAAAATTAATATTGTGGCAGAGGAGACTAAAACATAAACTCAAAGGAAGGCAACAGTATGAAAACTGCCATAAGTAAAGCCTTAAAGAAAAATACCAATAGGACCCAAGGCAGAAAAGAATTTCTGGAAGAATTAAAGAGATACCTGGTAGAGGAAAAATTTGAAAAGCAATGATAGTATTACAAGAAAGTTATGATAAGAGCATTAACAGCTTCATAAAGGAGGCACTAAAAATATATCTTATGTAACAAAATTGGCCTATTGGTAAAAGAGGCACAACAATTTACTGAAGAAAACAACTCCTTAAAAGCAGAACAGACCAAATGGAAAAGCAGGTGCAAAAATTCACTGAAAAAAGTGGTTTCAAAGCTCCCTTAATTCCTCACAAATTATAATTGAGTAAATGGAAGCTAAGGCTCCCATGAGACTTCAAAAATAAAAAATAAAACAAAGTCAAAAGAATTTAAAAAAAGAAGACAATGTGAAATATCTAATTGAAAGAACAGATTATCAGAAAAATAGATTAAGGAGAGATAATTTAAGAATTTTTGCCCTACATGAAATCCATGAGCAAAAAAAGATCCTAGATATCAAATTTCAAGAAATCAAGGAAAACTGCTCAGATCTAGAGCCAATACCAAGAAAGACTTGGTATACTATAGGACCAACCTGAACTCAGAAACCCTTGAGATTTCTATTTGCAGGTTATCATCAAAGTTTTGTTTCTGTGGGAACCTTTAAAACAAAGTCTTCCTTGTGGGGCCTAGTGAGGGACAGTGAGATATAGCCTTACCCAGCAAGTAATGGGTCCTGCAATTCAAGATGCTATTAATACCATTTGGATGCCAAGTGGAAGTCTGTAGAGTGGTTTATCTCAAGCCAGGAAGTTAAGAAATTTCTCTGACAAGTCTTTCTGTAGCCCTCTGCCACAGCCTCCCTACCTCTTGCAACCTCATTATTATCCCTCACACGGTCCATAATGTCTTCTAATAACCAGCTCAACCTGACTCTATGGCTAGTCTTCTATTCACTATAGAATACTGCCTCTATAGTTCTCTCAACTAGGTTTTATTTAAATAATGTTTTGGAATAAAGACCCCTTACAGTAATCTAAGACTCAGGAGAAGAATAATGCATGTAAGTTAATTGAGATTCACATGTGAAATCATGCAAAATATATTTCTGTATCACAAAAAAGTAGACGGAAGGAAGGAAAGTAGGAGGTAGGGAAGAAGGAAGGAATGAAGAAGAGAGAAAGGAAGGATAAATTGTACTGTTCTGTCATTAAAAATTCAGTTCTTAGGACTAACATATGGATCCTAGGATAAATTTGTTTCTACACAGCAAGATGACCTTCCGATTCTTTGCTCTTACTACACTAGGACCTAAGCACTTCTACATCCTAGTGCGATAGGTCTCTGCCTTATCCTGTCTTGAGGTTATGAAATGAACGCTGAAGCTTCCTTACAACTTTGTTGTGGAGTTTAGGTGAGTTCATACAGTTTAGATGGGTGTGTATGTTTGGGAATGTTGGGGAGTGGGGGGAGTGCAAGTCATGTGCTACTCATCACATATAATGGGTCTGATAGTCTGAAGATGAGCTCTACTTGAATTGTGGCATGCCAGAACACTTCATTATTGGATATCCTGTCCAAGGACTGTGGGGCCTGCAAAAGTAGGAAACAGGGAAAGTACATGAAGCTGGGAGCACTGAAGAAGCCTAATTGCATTAAGCCCTAAGGCTCCATGGGGCCTCTTTCAGCTCACTTCTTTCTACCCCTGAAGTTAGAAATTCCTATTAGAATCCAGCCTTTTCAGCCTTGGAACAATGTGTCTAATATTTCAAATGGTACTAAACCTGAGTCACTTTTTCCAATAGTCTTGAGAATCAAGTGGTTGGTCTGATGGTCAGAATAGGTACAACTCATCCATAATCTGGGCTTCAAGTGAATTACTATCAGTTGAAGCTTTTGTTAATGCTACTGCTGGAAGAGGGACACTGAAGCCCCTATCTGGCACCCTTGTCTGTCCTGATGAGTATGTGGTTCACCACTTAGATCTCTTTAAGAGGTATTTGTATGAAAATATGTTCAATGACCCACCTTGTGCCTTATTGGCCTACCTCTCCCAGCCAGCTCATATCATCCTTGAATGTCTTCAGGGCTATCAGTTGCTTTTTAGAGTGTAGAAAGGCCAAATAAATTAGGAGTTCCTAGGGCATCTGACAGACAAGCAGTGATAAAAATAGGCCCATTGAATGCACAGTATATCCTGCTATGGGAAATTCCTACCATGTTTAATGATCTCCAAAAATTCTTAGGTTTTATAGACTATTATTCTTGCTTTTCCAATTAATTTGTTATTGAAACAGCAGTTCTGACCTTCCTACTAAACACATTCAAGTGTTTTACTAGACATCAGTGACTGACATTACCTTCAGGGAACTCGAGATAATATGAATTTCCTTGTATCAAACTGTTCCCTGCCCTGTACTAATCTTTTAAGACATGCCTCCAATTAGGCACTGTAGTTCTCTTTATTATTAGCCAGTGGATCCTCTAATATACCATGATACTAGGCATAGTTTTAATAACAGACCACTATTTAGATGCCGTAAAGCCAAGCACAAGCAGATTCCCAAAAGAATGCTACTGTGAGCAGCATTTAAGATTCTGATTACACAGTAATAGTGAACACTCTATTCCATTACAAATTAAGACTCAGTACGATATTCACAATATAATATTCTCAGCATTACATCTTATTACAGAAAGTCACAATATAGTGTTCATAACAGCTTAACATTAGAATGGCCACACAGTTTTCACTACAGTGGCCACAATATTTAGAACAAGGAACAAAAGAAGAATCACATGGTTTTCCTAAGGGGGAAACCCTTCTCACTTAAAGATTCAATCAATCAATTAACAAAAGAAGAATCACCTGGTTTCCCTAAGGGAAAACCCTTCCCACTTAAAGATTTAATCAATCATTTCACAATATGACAATCTTCCACTCATGGGGCAACCATTAACTTAATCTGTCACTCATCTAGCAGTCAGTCACTAAGCTAGATTCCCAATTACTAAATATCATTAGTCACTAAAACAGTCATTAGAAAACCACACAAATTCTCCATCCCTTGGTTTCCAGCAAACCTCAGTTTCCTCCAAGGGGAGGCCTTTTCTTTATCTTGACTCTGGGTGGTCTCTCTGATTCCCTGGATCCTCTTTCATGGTCCCAGCTCCCTCCTGAATCCACAAAACAGTCACCTGGATAGAAAAGCAGACAGCTGCCAGGTTCTCGTCCAGTCCTCAGAGGAAGACAGCTCCCAGGTCCTTGTCCAGTCCTGAGGGCAATTCCCAGCACACACTGAAATTCACAGAGTTCAGCACATCTCAAACCCTTCACCACTTCTCTTGCCTGGAACTCAAGGATCAGCCAGGCCATGAATAAACAAAGTCTTATCCTGGTCATGCTTCTTCTGTCTTCCAGCAGTCCAGCTGGCTCTAGGACCCAGAAGGAATATCAGCCTTCTGTTTGGCCTTCACCAGATTCTGGTCTCAGGAAAATTCCAATTCAGTTCTCAGTCAGCTCCCAGATACTGGGAGAGAAACTCTCTCTCTCTCTCTCTCTCTCTCTCTCTCTCTCTCTCTCTCTCTCTCTCTCTCTCTCTCTGTCTGTCTCTCTCTCTCTCTCTGTCTCTGTCTCTAGAATTCTTTATATACAGCACTGGCCTCCTGTCTCAGTCAGTAGCCTTCTTCTGAGTCAACAGGGGAGTTCACACCTTCCCAACAATGGACAGGGTTCACACCTTCCATACTTAGCCCTAAGTTACTAGGTGCTCCTTAGCCCTAAGTTACTAAGTACTAAGTATCTGATAAACTGATTACTATTACAGATGCATACGACAGTTAATGGGATTTGGGGGTAGACTCCTTCAGTTCAGATTCTTAAGCTGATTACTTCCCTATGAGAACCACCCCACTTTGGCTTTTATCTCTTTTTGGTGACTCAAACTACTGCTGGAAGAGGGACACTGAAGCCCATATCTAGCACCCCTTTCTGTCCTGATGGCTATGTTGTTCATTACTTGGACCTCTTAAGAAGTATTCCTATGAAAATATGCTCAATGACACCTCCCAAACCCCTGCCTGTCCCTAACTGGCCTCTCACCTAGACAGCTCACATCATCCATGAATGCTTTCAGGGCTCTCGATTGCTTTTTAGGGTGGAGAAAAGCAAGTTAAATTAGGAGTTCCTAGGGCACCTAACAGACTGGCAGTGATAAAAATAGGCCTATATCATAGAAATGCATATAAATAAGAATTCTAAATGGTGAACCACATACCCTTCAGGACAGAAATGGGTGCCTGATAGGGACTTCAGTGTCCCTCTTCCAGATCTATGCTCATCTATGAGGGCTTCTGAGTTTAATTTGGCACTCCTGGATAGAGTACCTACCACCCCAGATCAGAATTGTAGCTTTAGAGTTTGAGCTTCACCAAAAGAGAAGGTAAATATTTCCAATAATGTACTGTAAACTGTTTTATCCAACTACAATTTTAATAAGTTTCCTATCAGTTTTAGTTACAGGAAAATAAACCAAATATAAAATGAAAAGTATAACAATAAAGAATTCTAAATTAATTTCTCTAAAGAAATGTAGAATGTCTAAGTAGAACTTTGTTTCACCAGCATGTAAAGATATCTTTAAAAATCTGAAAAAAAGTTCACATATGCTATCACATATGTGCCTCAGTAGTTTACTGAGGCAGGTAAAAAAGAAGCACAGTGTCTAGGACTAGAGTTATCATTATTCCACAATATTGTTCCATATCTGAAGTCTTCTTTTCTGGATACCACATTTTCAAAATGACATTTAAAAGTTAGGCAACATCATGTAGAGGGCAACAAAGATTGGAAAGGGCCAGAGACCATAACATCTGAGGCCTGGCAGAAGGAGGTAGAGATGTTTAACTCAGAGAAGATGGGTCATAGTATCTGTCCTCAAGTATGAGAAGACCTTTTATATGAAAGAGGGGTTAGAACTGTCCTACTTGGTCTTGGAATGAAAAATTAGGAACAAGAGTAAATGGTTATAAAGGGAAGATTTAGGCTTTGATATGTGGGGAAAAACCCCCACCAAACTTCCTAACATTTTAAGCTATCTAAGAACGAAATAGGCTTTCCAGAGAGAAGTAGTGCCCACCCCACTTGGGAGTTTTCTTCAATTTGAAAATATGCCTACAGTGGAAAGATCTCTAGCCCTGATGTTAAAAAGATCTCTGTTCAAGTATCTGTCTGTAGATATTGATTTTCTCGCATCATTCTCATTTCTCTTCCCAATTTTTCCTCCACTTCTCTTATTTGGTTTTCAAAGTCTTTTTTCAGTTGATCTATAGCTGCTAGGAATTCTTCAAGTGTCTTGGAAGCATTTGGTGTGGGAGTTCTGACTGTGTTGTCTTCCACCTGTTCCATGCTTTGATCCTTTTTGTCCACAAAAAAGGATTCTAGAGTTTTATTGCTGTTATTTTGCTTCCTTTTCCTCATGTTGGCCAGTCAATTAATTGGTTGTTTTTTTAGCTTTGTGGAACTCTGTTTCCAGGGAGGGGAAGCTCTGCTCCAAATTGCTGGGGTTTTCCCAGCTGCAAGAGCTATTAGGGGGGTATTGCAGCCCCCCCCCCTCCAGCTTTGGCTTGCTGAGAGCACACCCCAGGACCACCACCCAATACCACAATCCAGATCCAGGCCACTCAATGCAAGAGCACGTGGTCCTGATCAGTGACTCAGCCCCTCTTTGGGATCCACAGGCCAGGGGCTCTGAAGCAGCCCAGTGGGGGCAGTTGCCGGTTACAGCAGTTCCTGCCCTTCCCCAACTGCTTTCTTGCCCTGGAGGCAGATGGTCAACTGCTTTTTCTCCCCCAAATTAAGTTTCAAAGTTTCACTTTCACTGACCATCTCTAATCCTGATTTGCTGGATGTGAAGATCCCCTCAGGTGCAGTAGATCTTCTCTGAAGTAGATTCAAGCTGTGGCTTGGGAGGCGCGGCTCCTCCTGACCATCCTGGGGCCTGGCCTGGCCGCTTTTTGGTTTTAGGCTGGGCTGGTCTTGGCTCCCGGCCTGCCAGCCTGCTGGATGAGCCCCTCCTGCTGAGCTGCCCCTCTCCAATCCCTGTTTTTCACGCCTTGGAAGATGTGGAGATGCTGGAGGTGTTGTAGATCTTCTCTCTTGTAGACTGGCTGTGGCTCAGCTACTCCCGACCATCCTGGGGCCTGGCCTGGCCACATTTCTGTTTCAGGCTGGGCTGGCCTCGGCTCCCGGCCTGCCACGGTGAGCCCCTGCTGCCGAGCTGCCTTCAGCTAGAGATGTACTTTGTGTATTTTTGTGAGTCTGAGAGTCCTAGACTTTGTCTGGGGTCATATTTCATGGGTGTTTAGGGTGGTTGTGTGGGAGCTGTGGAGCCTTGCTGCTTCTATGCCGCCATATTGGCTCCGCCCCCTCCTGGCTGTAGATATTCATATCTGTGTGTTCCTGGGCAAGTCACTTAACCTCTTTCTGCCTCAGTTTCCTCAAATGTAAAATTAAGATAGTATCATCTGTCTCCCAGAGTTGTTGTGAGGACTAAATGAGACAATAATTGTCAAACACTTAGCTTAGTGTCTTGCACATTGTAAGCACAATATAAATGTTAACTATTATTGTAATTATTATTGACTACTTATTGAGAATGTTGTGAATGGGATTCTTGTTCACACTTAGTTTAGACTACAGCTTTGAGTTGCCTTTCAACCCAGAGATTCTATGAAAATTAATAGATAGGTTGTGGACAAGAAGATTGCAGGAAGGGGGAAGGATAACATTCTTCTAATATTTGAAGTCCTGCTGCATGCATGTGGGACTAAATTTGTTGTCTGTCCCCTAAGAGCAGAAATCAGAGGAACAGGAGAAGTTGCAGATGCAAAAGTAAGGAAAAAGTAATTGACAAATAGAGCTGTCTATGGATGTCAACTGGTTAGGTGTTCTTCCTCATGGGAAACAGAAGCAAACACAGTTTCTCTCACTGCCCCACACCCTCAGCTCATTGAGATTGTTGCAGAAAAGATACTTAGTCAAATAGCGTTGGGCCAGATGGTTTCTTTGGTCCCTTCCCTTTACTATTTACATGACTGTAGCCAACTCACTCCAACTCTATTTCTATACAGTATTTGTAAAATCAGTGGTTGACTAGATTCAAATCAGCAAACACTGATTGTGCGCTCACACCAGATCCTTGTGATACCAAGAGAAAAACTGAAGCAACCTCTGCTCCTGAAGGAGCTTACATGCTGGGAACCCCCTTCAGGCTTTAAATCTGTGATCCTATGAATCCTATTTTCATTGGGACAAGATTTAGTGAAGGAAGAAACAGAAGAAAAGAAGCAGTTTTTTAAAAATTTAAAAATATCTCACACAGCTATTTTCTATTTATCCTTGAAGTGGAATGAAGATAATGCCCGTGCACTAAGAATCACATTTTTAAAACTTTCAGTGAACAGTTCTGTTTTAAGATCTTATCAGAATTGTCTAAGGATTTGGACTTCACATGTTGATGAAGTACAAGAGCTGTTAGCTTATAGAGAAGAATTTAGCCCTTTCCAATTTATAAGCACCCAGCTGTGTTTACTTCTTTTTTTTTCTTTGCCAAGGAGTCAAAGCCCTGGGCCTAATGCCAAAGTCATTTATTTGAATTTCATTAGTATGTACACTGACTTTAGTGTCTGCCTTGAGCATAAATTCTCTAACAATTTTCAGTGATCAGAAGACATTGTATTGGAAAGCGGAATGCATTCCCCTGTTAAGCCACAGAAATAGAAACATGGAAAGCCAGGGAAATTATTGACTGTTATGTTGATCAAAATTTTTGTCACTGTGTACATGAAGACATGGGAACTTGTTTCCTAGCAGTGATCCTCCCGTGGTGGCTTAGTTTGTTTGTGGTGCTCTTTTTAACATAGTTTTAACCAGTGATATCTTCTGGTTTGCTTTAGGGTATCAATATGATAAAATAATGCTGTCTTTGTTGAACTTTCATGGCATATGGCTTTGTTCTAGTACCATGTATGTTTGATTCAGCCTAAGCCTTCATAAATGTGCTACTTGGAGGAATAAACAATGTTTCTATAGCTCTACAAATGGGGAAATAATAATTAATTAGACTGAGTGTGTTGTAGGAAGGGAAGGAAGGCCAGTTTCCCCTAATGCCTCTGTGAATGCAATTTTTGAAAAAGCATAACGTTAGGTCCTTAGATGACACCTCTAGTATCACTACTATATGGGGGAGTTGTGGGAGAGGAAGAGATATGAGTTACTGTCACTATCAGCATCACTATCTTCTGGTCACTAATGCTGAAGGAATATTGTTGTTTTCTGTCATTCTCAAGATCAAAATGACATCTCTGTGGTCAGGGTCATTGCACTATGTCCAACTGTGGCTGATTAGACCAGCATGAGCTTGGAAGGCTCAGGTCAGGCACAAGTAGTTCATATCATCTAGAGTGGAGATGTCTCTAAATTTGCACGTCATGCTTCTTTTGAGCATGTTCTGCTTTTGAGTAGTTCTGCTTTGCTCATAGAGCACAGTGCCGTCTTTGATGTGAGCATACCATACCGGGTAATCCTGTGCCAGTGTAGTGTCTCTCATGTCTAAGAATCAATTACAAAGTTCTTTAGAGAGACCTTGGGAGTGGCCTTGTATCACTTCTTCTGACCACCTTGTGAGAATTTGCTTGGTGTGAGTTCTCCATAGTCTTTTATGCAGATGTACATTTGGCATTCCAACAACGTAGCCAAGCATATTGGAGTTGCACTCTGTGCAACAGAGTTTGAATGATCAGGAGTTCAGTTTGAGAAAAGAGCTCATGTCTACTACCTTATCTTGCTAGGTGATCTTCAGAATCCTCCTAAGACAATACAAATGGAAACAGTTCAATTTCCTGGCATAGCATTGGTAGACTGTCCACAGGTTTCCACAGGCATACAGCAGTGAGTTCAACACAACAGCTCTGTAGATCACCTGTCTGCTAGATAGTCTTCTCTCCCACATTTTCATTTGGAGCCTCCCAAACACTGAGCTTGATCTGGCAATGAGTGTCAACCTCATCATCTGTGTGTACATCCCTGGAAAGAATACTACCAAAGTAAGTGAACTTATCCACAGCATTCAAAATTCAAAATTTCTCCATTTGCTGTAACTGGTGTTGCCACATATGTATGGTACAGTGCTGATTGGTGTTTTCTTATTGTTAATTGCCAGGCCAAAATGAGTACAAACAGCAGAGAATCAATCCACCCCTGTTTCATCTCAGGTACCAGCTCTCCCTCCACTGTAACCTTGTGTTGTAGCCTTTTCAAGTTAAATAATTTGCCATCAGTGTGGTAGCTAATCTTGATGTCATTTTTGACATCAAGCATCTGACAAGATCACTGAAAACATCATCCTAAAAAGCACTGGAGCAAGCACACAGCCTTGCTTCACTCCACTGGTGATTAGAAAAGCATGAAAATATCATTAATTATACAGAACCCAAGCAAGCACGCCATCATGAAACTGGCATACAATGCTGATGAACTCTGGGCAGTGAAATTTTGCCATTATCTTCTACAAGCCCTCATGATTGACAATAATACAGGCCTTGGTCAGAATGTTGTATACAGACCCCTGTTCTGCTCCGGCAACAAACACCATGTTGAACATTCCTTGATCCTTTCTGAAGCCACACTGGCTCCCAGGTAGATAAACATCTTCCAGGTGAAGGAGGACTCTGGCCAAAAATCTTGCCTACAATGACTAAGAGAAAAAAAGAAATAGGTTGTCCTATCACAATCGCAGAGACAACTTATTTCTTTTTTTCTTTATAGAGATGGACATAGGAAGCATCCTTGAATTCTTGGGGGATAACCTCCTCTTTCCATATAATCTGGAAGATTTCTGTCAGCTTTTGTACCCTTGTAGATCTCAGTTGGAATATAATCAGCACCAAGTGCTTTTGCATAGAAGAGAAGCCTAATGGCATTCAAGACCTCTTCTTCAGTTGGGTATTTGGCTAGAGAGGGCTTCAACCTGAGGTATGTGATCAGTGACTTGAGCATTGGTTGATGATAGATTGTTGAGAATACTATGGAGTGTTCAGCCCATCTATCAAGAATCACATTCTTATCACCAATCAATGTGGCATCATCAGCACTGAGTAGTTGAGCTACATCACCGGTCTTTAGCATTCAGGGCATCATAAGAATGCTTTGGGTTGTTAGGATCAGCATGAGACTGAATTTCATCTGCCTTCTTACTGAGTCAAGAATTCTGCATCTCTCTAAGCTTCACTTGAAGTTTACTTTTGATTGAGTTAAAAAAGACAGACACCTTAAACTATCATAATGGTAAATCTTGTGGAATTCTTGTTTTTTTTTTTCCACAGCCCATTGAATTAGCATCTTTATTAGCCAAAGACATCTTCCATTCCAGAACAAGCCTCCTACCTGAGGCTAAGATACAGAGACCAAGGAGCTCAGGCCTCCCCAGGCAAGAAGGTGATAGCATCTCCCAGATGTGGTCCTGCCCACCTGTCCCCCTTACCCCCCCCCCCCCAAGAGCCCTCTGGCCTTGGCCCTGGTTAAGAGCCAACTGAAGGCTGCCAGGATCTTTACTTTCTGAACTGCGGTCAGGGAAATACAAGGCCAGCAAGCTGTTTGTTCCTTCTCTGGCCCTCAGTCCCAAGGATTCTGATCTATACATCCTAGAGTCCAGTGTTACATAGGCTGGCCTAATCATGCTGCTTTCACAGCAGGCAGTAGTCTTGTAATGACATGTAAAGCTGGGCCCCTCCATGCCAGCCAGTCCCCTCAAGGGGCTCTACTGCTTTGATCTATAAGATGCTTTGAGATCCCTGGTCTTTCATCTCCGGAGAAGCAAGGTCCCACTTGGAATGGTGTGGCTAAACAGGGCTGAGGCCTGAGTCCACTTTGCTCACATTCCTCTCTTCTGAATACAGTAAATCAGTTAAGAAATTAAATGGCAAATTAGGTTTCTAGGGTCCAGGTGTGTTCAGAGCTGGTGGCTACTGACTTGCTCCAGGCCCAGTCCTAGATACCCCATTGAAGGCCTGCTGTGATACCACTGCCAAGTGCTTGGTGGCTCCTAATGTCTTAGTCAGGGCGGGAGGCAAGGCCCATGCAGCCAAGGAGGCGGTCCCAGGAAGTACCACAGGCCCAGGAGAGGGGAGACCGCCAGCTGGCCAATGAGCACCTTCTTCAGGATGGTTCTAATGTCTTTATGGGTTCTTTTTTTTTTTTAATTTTTTTTGAGGGCAGTTGGGGTTAAGTGACTTCCCAAGGTCACACGGCTAGTTTTTTGTGTTAGGTGTTTGAGGCCGCATTTGAACTCAGATACTCCTGACTCCAGGGCCGGTGCTCTATTCACTGCGCCACCTAGCCACCCCTTCTAATGTCTTTAAATCCCATGGCAGGGAAGAGTTTGTCGAGCCACTGGTACCAGTAGTGCAGGAAGGGGCCCATGCTACAGCCCATTGCAAACATCCAGGTGATATGTCACAGATCGATTGGTTGTGGGGACCCGGAGGTGCCCTTGGCCAGCGTTAGCTCCCAGACCTGGAGCATCCCGTCCCCTGCAGCCATGAGCGCTCCTCAGCCCAGCTGTTGGTGACCAGCAGGAGCCGGCCCGGAACAGAGGCCGCCACGGGGCCAACAGATTCACGACGACTCATGGCCTGGGAGGAGGCATTGTGACCCCGGAGACCCCGGAGGGACCGGAAACTCACACGGGAGACCAACACAGCCGCTGCCCCGGTGCCTGCTCCCACACGGCCCACGCTGCCTGCCGCTCTCACCTCCGCGCTTCCCTGGAATTCTTGTTTTTCATGTAGTGGCTTCTGAATTTCCTCATCATTTTTGTCAAAGCAGTCATGATGTTTGTAAGTGTTCTAGTGCAGATGAGAAAATGTGGTGCTGTACACCACATCTTTAAAGTCTTGCCCACTCCTTTTCTGCTTCACTGTTGCCAAATGTGTGTTGGCTCAGTTTTCCTTCCAAGTTAGCAACAAATCGTTCATACTTGGAGAAGCACTTTATTCCATTGACATTAAGTCTTCTGGTAATCTCTTTCCCTTGTGGTCACTACTTTTGATGTTTGGCTCGGAGAGTCTTTGGTCCAACACTCTATTCCACACATCACCTTTGTCACTCACATTTTCTTTGCATCTTCTCCTTATAATGACATAGTCTATTAAGTGCCAGTGTTTGCTGTGAGGGTGCATCCACAAAGTTTTATTGCATTTAGATAAACAGAAGACAGCGTTGGTGATGAGAAGGTCATGAGGAGTAAGTGACTATTGCTGTTACTATTTCTGATTCCATTCCTCTCAAGGACTCCTTGCCATGTCTGATAATCTGTGCCTACTCCATTGTAATGTCAATGCAATACCCATAGCAGCTGCTATAAATATCCTTGCATATTTCTAGGGTAGATTTTCAAAATATAATAAACTCTCTTCATAAAAGGCGAAACCAGAATATTCATTTGGAACATCATTAGGAAACCAGGAGGTAAGATTTAACAAGGTACTCATCAATAATCCAGAGATCTCTGACATCTTAAGCCTTCTTTCTGCTAGGCCTCCCCCCAAAACAAGTTCCCCTAGGCAAATTCTTCCCTTAGCCCACTCAAGCTGCTTCTCTCTCTCTGCTCCTTATCCTACACTCACAGCTTGTTTCTCTTTCTTTGTTCTGCCTGGCTCTCACTCTCTGCTTGCACTCTCTCTCTCTGTCTCTGTATCTCTTTCTCTCTGTCTCTCTCTCCCTCCCTCTCTCTCTCCCTCTCCTTGTCTCTCTTACCCCTTTCCTCCCACATTGATCTCCATGTGACCTAGTTTCCATGTGACTCAGCTCAAAGCAGGTCACATAGGCCTATTAATGGGCCGGGCAGATCTTCCTATCCTGTTAACATTACATCTGGTGTCACCCAGAATTATAAGCTTTTCCTCTTTCAACACATTAGTGATGTGGATCTGCAGATTTTCATAAAAATTTTCTTTCATCATGGTGGGAGCATACACATGGATGATGGTAGCATGGTACTTTCCTGCAAATGGAAGTCTGTTTGGGAGGCATACTAGCTTGTTAACTGGATTAGTTTTGATTTTAAAACTTATGCCAGCTTCATGGTACTTCTCATTACTTCAACTGTTCCAGGAAAAAAAAAGAAACAACTAAAAACAAACAAATCACATATGCATATCTGACTTTGGTAAGCTGGCCTTCAATTAGGAATTCATAAAGAAATACTATAACACTATTAGCTAATGATGATGGCTATGGTGGGAAGGATGGATAATGGGGAGGGGATGGGAGTCATTTTAAGTACATTTCAAGCTTTCCCTAGAGCTGGAAAGATGAGATTATGAGAACAATGTATTGGTATCATGGTATAACAGTAACATGAACTTAATGAATATTTCATGAAGGAAAGCCCTTTAGTATGAGAGCAGAGCACAGGGTCTCACAGAAGAAGGGTAGGATTTGTTTAGTTCAATTTTGCTATACAGTCACACTGGCAAGGTCATACTTTGTGATACTTTTTATTATCTGTATTTTTATGAAGTTAACATAAAGTCTGACAATTTCATTATTTTCTCCCTTTGTTCTTGACAGTTCACACTACAATGGACATAAAAGAAAAACAACTTTTAATCAATATTGATAGTGATTCCTTTTTAAATTCAGTAATATAATCATTTGAGAGTTGATCTCCAGTGGTTTAATTTTTTTTACTTGATGCTTTTTGTTTTTTATTTCACAGTAAATCTCTTCTCCCAGTAAATTCTCCCTTGTAACAAACAAAAACAACAGTTGAGCAAAACCAATTTCTGTACTTATTCTGAAAACATGCAATAGTCCACATTGTTAGTTCCTAACTTCAGCAAGGAAATGAAGGAGGTGCATTTCTGCATCTCTTTTCTGGATTGTATTCCAGGATTTAGTTTCATTGTTTTGTTCTTCTCATTTCCATTATTGTAATCACTGTGTGCCTGTTTTTTGTGGTTATCTTTAATAATCTCAGTTCAGAGAATTCTTCTCATGTTTCTCTGAATTCCACACATTTGTTGTTTTATATGACACAATAGTAGCCCATTACATTCATAGACACTAAGAGTGGACCTGGAAATGTGACCTCCTTACATCATATTCCGGGCCTCTACAGCGTTAAGCCACTTAGCTTTTGGAGAGTTAATCATCTCAGTTTTAAAATTCTCCCTAGGCTTAAGCTATCTGGATTAGTAAGTGAAAACTCAGTTCAATCCTGCTGAACTCTATGAACTGAATTTCATACTTTTACCCCATCCACTTGTCCATGTTGACACCAGGCCTAGCTAGCATTGGTTTCTTGCTTCTTCTGTGGAAAGGGTTGACAGTCTAATGCCCAATGACTTGACAACCTAGGCCAAAACTCACTTCCTTAGTCACATTTCCCCAATGTGCACATTATCCCTCTATTAGAAGGAAACTTCCTTTAGGCCAGAACTGTCTTAATTATCTGTATGCATCAGTCACATTGTATGACGTGGTAGGTGCCTAATAAATTCTGGTTTGATTGATTGATTGATGTATCACTTTGTTTGGCTATTAGGTAATGCCATTTGTTGGCACTTAACTTTATTTTTAGTTTTTTCCTACCACAAAAATTGCTACTATGATGACTTCAATATTTCTGTTTTTTATTTCCTTGTATTATCTTTAGTATTAGGATTTGGGGGTTAAACGATACGGACATATTAGTCACTTTTTTGTATGTAATTCCATTGGTCCAACTCACAGATCTTACAATAGTTTATCAGTGTATGTATCTTCCCATAGCCCCTCTAAAATGGACTTTCTACTTTTGTTATTTTTGCTAATTTAGTTGGTGTGATTTGTTCATTTTTTAATTTCTTGATTTGTAAGTCTTTTATATATGGTTGCTAAAACCTGTTAAGAAAGATTTGATCATATTTCCAACAACTCACCTATTAAGAAATGTCCTTTGGTCTTAAATTTAATATTTAATAAAATATTAAATACATTTCTTTTAATTTTTAATTTTAATTTCCTATGTATCATGAGTATCAGGCCTTATTTAGAAATATACGATGTAAAGATCCTTCCACAAGCTACAGTTTCTTGTCCTAACTGAATTGATTTTATTTATGCAAAACGTTTATTTTCACTTCAGTGCAATTTATCTATTTTATTTTTTGTATTTTTGTTTATGATTTTTGCCTAAAGTACTTTCTGTTGTCCTCTAATTTTTAAATAATGTGACTTCTCATTCTTACTTCACATATCCATTTGAAGCTTATTGTAGTATTGTGTATAAGTACGGTTTACATTTTTTGCCAAATTGTTTTCCAGTTTTCTGGGTATGCATCATTCCCTAAGTTTTTAGGTTTATAGAATACTGAGCTTTTGAGTTCACTTGTCTGATTCTTTCCTAGTTGGTTCCATATATTTGTTCCTACATTTTAACCAGTTTGAAATATTTTTCATGATTACTGCTTTATAATGAAGTTGGAGGTACTTCCTATGCTTTTAGAATACAGAATTCAACATGTGCATCAAAATAAAAGTATTAGACAGAACCTACATAGAGAAATGAAATTTAAAGTATTCCCCCAAACCAACTATGTGATAGCCTAGAGTGTGGATAAAATTAATTTTGTACTACTTAATATATAACAAATAACATCTATGCTAGTGCATATAATATAGAGGAGTATGAAGTTAATGGTGCATGGATTACTTTGTTAAAACATACAGTGTTGGCAGGTGTGCATTAAGTAGGACACCAATAAATGATGTGTTAACTAGTGCATACCCTTAATAAGGAAAAACAAAAGAAAAATCCTTGAAATCATGAATCTTGAAATCATGAATTTGGAGTATAGAGTTTTGGTACTCTCTCCTGCACCTTTTAAAAAGGTGTTTTGTTGAGTAGTCTCTGATTTTATAGGGAACAATTTAATGCAGAAACCTTTGCATTAGATCACTTAGATTACTTTCATACACTTGCATAGCTTTCATACTTTTTAATGAAAACAACTTTAAGAATCTTAAAACATGTTGAACTCCTTAATGTGACTTGTAAATAAACAGGTGCTTACCAGATGGTAACTATTCATGCAAAAGGCTTATAAAGTTTTTGAATACTAATTTTCCTATATATAATTGTTTGACAGATTGTGGTTGTTTTGTTTATTATTTGCTAAAGTTTGTGAAAAGGTGCTGTCATTCCAGTCATCAGTCTTAAAGGCAGGCCAAGACTTAGGGTGGAGTCCTACCTAGGCATATAGGAAATGAATGAAATGCAATCAAGTCAATCTGATCATTTCAATAGCCATAGTGATTAATTCAGACCATCATCTTATCTCTCCATGTTGGGGTATAGATCATGAAGTTTATGAACATATGCATATATTGAAGTCTAGTTTAACATCTCTGTATTATTTGCAAAGTAAAATATCACTTTATCCAAGTACAAAATTTATATTTTGAGGAATGATATTAATGGAAATTTTGTTGTAATTATGAAGTTTGAGATATTGTAAAATAAAGATTTCCTTTTCCTCTAGAGGTGCTTGACTTCATACAAACTGAGTTCATGTTAGTGTCACATTTTAATGAAGGAGAGTTAGTTAAAACTCACATTTTAATGTAAGGCATTAACTACATATGAAGAAAGAGACATTTTAAATTACATGATCACTATTGTACCAGTTTTCCTATTACTCTCCTTGGAACTTGTTGAATCTTGAATGTTCTTAATTACAAAAGTGAATTTAAATAGCTTTAAAATCCTACGAGTTATGCACAAAAGTTTATCACCTATGTTTACCTATATTCTACAGGGTATAAATGGAGATCTGGCAGTGATCTTGTTAATTTGATTATGCGATCAGGTACCATAGACAACAAAGGCAATAATGATAAATATGTATGCACCAAATGGTATAGCATTCAGAATTTTTAAAGAGAATTTAAATGAATTACAGAAGGAAAGATAATAAGACTCTATTAGTGGGAGATCTCAACTTTCTCCTCTTAGAACTAGATTAATCTAACAACAACAACAACAACAACCAACAACAGACAAAAAAAACCAAGAATGAAGATAAGATGAATAGAATTTTGGAAAAGTGAGATATGAAAAACCTCTGGAGAAAATTGAGTGGGAATATACCTTTCTCTCAGGAGTATAAGGCACATACACAAAAACTGACCATATATTAGGGTTATAAAAACCTCACAACCCAATGCATAAAGGTAGAAACATTAAATGTCCCTTTTCAGATCACAATGCAACATTTAAGAAAGGGCAGTAGAAAGACAGATTAAAAATTAATTGGAAACTAAATAATTTAATCCTAATGAATGGGTCAGAGAACAAATTACAGAAACAGCTTCATTAAAGAGAATGACAACAATGAATTACCATGTTCAAATTTGTAGGATTCAGGTGAAAATTTATATATCTAAATGTATACATCAATAGAAGAGAGGTAGCAGATCAATAAATTGGTCATGCAACTTTAAAAAAAATTAGAAAAAGAAGTAATTAAAAATCTCCAATTTAATGCCAAAATGAAAATGCAGAAAAATCAAAGGAGAGATTAATAAAATTAAAAATAAAAAAAAATCCTTTGAAAACATGGAGCTAATTTTATGGGGGGAAAAAGAAAAAAAAGCATTGATTAATTTTATTTAAAAACAAAGAAGAAAACCAAATTATTAGTATCAAAAATGAAAAAGGTGAATTACTACCAATGAAGATGAAATTAAAGTATTAGGAGTTATTTTGCTTAATTATATGCCAGTAAAACTGACAATCTGAGTGAAATCAATTAATATTTACAAAAATATAAAGTGTAAAGTGTAACAAAAGAGGAAATAAAATATTTAATAAGCCTATCTTAGAAAAAGCATTAAGGATCTTCCTAAGAAAAAAATCCCCCAGGACCAAATGGATTTACATGTAAATTCTACCAAATATTTAAGGAACAATTAACCTCAATACTATATAAACTATTTGAAAAAAATCAGTAAAGAAAAAGGTCTACCAAACTGATTTTATGACAAAAATATGGTCTTGATACATAAAATAAGCAGAGAGAAAACAGAGAAAGTAAACTATAGGTCATTTTCCTTTTTAAAATCTTAATATTTTATTTTTTCCAATTACATATAAAAATAATTTTAACATTTTTTCTCACATTTGAGTTCCAAATTCTCTCTCCCTGTTCCCTCCCTCCCACCCCTTCTCACCCTTGACATAGGTTATACATGTGTAGTCACGCAAAACACATTTCCAGTCTGTGAAAGAAAATTCAGACAAAAAACCCCAAGGAAAAAAAAAGTAAAGAAAAAGTATCTTTTAGGCTCTCCCAGTTCTTTCTCTGGAAATGGACAACACCTTTCATCAAGTCCTACAGATTTGTCTTAGATCATTGTATTGCTGAGAATAGCTAAGTTATTCATAGTAGATTTATCACACAGTATTGCTGTTACTGTATCCTAGTTCTGCTAATTTCACTTTGTAAGGGTTCCTGTAAATCTTTCCATGCTTTTCTGAGCGCATCCTGCTCATCATTAAGAATACAATAGCATTCCATTACAATCTTGTACAACAGCTTATTCAGGCATTCCCTATTGATGGGCATCCCCTCAGTCTCCAATTCTTTGCCATCACTAAAAAAGCTGCTATACATATTTTTGTACACATTGGTTCTTTTCCTTTTTTATTTTTTATGTCTTTGGGATACAGACCTAGTAGTGGTATTTCTGGGTCAGGGCCTATTCATAGTTTTATAGCCCTTTGGACATAGTTCCAAATTGCTCTCCATTTTTTAAAAATTTATTTCATTTGTTTTCTTGTTTACAAATGAGATTTTTGAATTACAAATTTTCTCTCTGTCTTTCCCCTACCCCCACCCCAAAACATCAATCCCACTGTAAAGCCCCTCCCCTGATCTGCTCTTTAACTTTCTGGTAGGGCAGGGAGGGTCTCCCTACCTCAGCCCCTGTATATCTTAATTCCTAGTTGCAGGTATTGCAGAGCT
>CM053593.1:322785625-322802812 GCA_028646575.1 Pseudocheirus occidentalis | reverse complement strand
ACTTGGCCCTGATCAATTGATTCAGCCCCCCTGCGGAGTCTGCAGGCCAGGGGCTCTGAAGCAGCCCAGTGGAGCCTGCCACTGGTTCCAGCAGTTCCTTTCCCCCACTGCTTCCTTTCCCCGGGGGCAGATTGGCCAAACTGCTTTAGGTTCAAAGTTTCACTTTCACTTTCACTGACCATCTCTAATCCTGGTTTGCTGGATGTGAAGATTCCCTCAGGTGCTTTAGATCTTCTCTGAAGTAGATTCAAGCTGCTCCTTGGGAGGCTCGGCTCCTCCTGGCCACCCTGGCGCCTGGCCTGGCTGTGGCTCCTGTTTGGAGCTGGGCTGGTCTTTGCTCCAGGCCTGCAGGCCTGCTGGATGAGCTCCTCCTGCTGAGCTGCTCCTCTCCAGTCCCTGTTTTTCATGCCTTGGTAGATGTGGAGGTGCTGGAGGCTGTAGATCTTCTCTCCTGCAGACTGGCTGCGGCGAGGCTTGGCTCAGCTCAGCTCTGCTCCTTCCCACTGCCCCAGGCCTGGCCGCGGTCTCGGCCTCAGGCTGGGCCGGCCTTGGCTCCCAGCCCGCTGCTATGAGCCCCTCCTGCCGAGCTGCCTTCAGTGAGAGATGCGTTTTCTGTATTTTTGTGAGTCTGAGAGTCCTAGACTGTGTCTGGGGTCATATTTTATGGGTGTTTAAGGTGGCTGTGTAGGAGCTGCGGAGCCTTGCTGCTTCTACACTGCCATCTTGGCTCCGCCCCCCTAAAATATTTCTTTTGTCAATAGGTCATAAAAGATGCAGATACCTATAGCAGCAATACTGAAATTTTTAGCATATTATGTAGTTGAGAGGACTGACCTGAGTCAGGAGACCTCAGTTCACATGCCCTGTGGGACTTCAGGCATGTCATTTAAGTTCTTGGAGGCAGAGGATGGTAGATAGAAAGGCAGAGAGAATGCCAGACTTGGAATCAGGAAGACTGAGGTCAAATCCTACCTCAGATACTTAATATCTGTGTGATGTGGGGCAAATTATTATGTTCTGCAAGCTTCAGTTTCTTTATGTGTAATATGGGGGATAATGAAAACACCAACCTCATAAAGTCATTGTGAGAATCAACTCTGGTAACATATGTCAAGTGCTTGGCAAACCTGAAAGGCTACATGAATGCTAGAGCTATCAATACAGCTCTAAGTTATACATGCTGGAAGGCTCTATTTTGGATGAGTAAACTCCCCCTTGGTAGCTCTTCACATGGATTAAAGCATAGGTCAGGTTCTTTTTAAGTGTCTTGAATACTGACTTGTCCAGTAAATGTACATATTAGACAGAAAAGAAAAAAAAAAGATATGGTTGCTGCTCTGGGTGGATGGGTCAGTGGCAAGAGATAATGCACTAAAAGTAGAGCTGCTCAGTTACAGGCTTGCTTCTTGGTGTTTTCTCTGCCAAGGAGAATAATCTTTGGACTCGAAAGATAAGAATAAAAAATGACTAATACAGGGTTAATATCCAAGGTAAGTAAAGCAAATGTAAAAGCAGTTTATAGGTTTGAATAACATGGCCCAGATGAATAACAGGCTAGACTACTGAAAGAATTGTCGGACATGGTTGCTGAACCATTATCAGTGATCTTTCAAAGATCTTGGAGAACTGACCGGAGAAGGGCAAATACTCAAATATTAATCCAGCTTTCAAAAGATGGAAGGGGATGGAATCTGTACACTATAGCCACTGAACTATATAATCAAACTGACTAATTCCTAGACATATTCTACCAACTATTACAAGAAAGATAATTGAATCTTTAGGAAGCTACCATCACAAATGTCTGGTTTCCTTTTTTTACAGGGTCTAAATGGGTAAGTGAGAGCCTGGTTATAGATAAAATTTGCCTATATTTTAGCAAAGCATTTTACAAAGTTGCTTCTACTATTCTTATAAAAAAAATGGAGAAATATGAACTAATTAGGTGAATTCAGACTAGGATGAATGGGCAAAACCAAAGTATTTTAACAGTTTGGTATCAACTTGGGAAATGTCTAGGAAAACATTTTAGAGGTCTTCACTAACATATCTAATTACTGACTTGAATAAAGATGAAAATGGCAGGTTTTTCATATTATTAGAAGGCACAGAACTGTAAAGAATAGCTAAAATACTGCACACTTGATTTAGGATTCAGAAAAGATCTTTAGAAGCTAGCACACTGAGATAAATCTAAACAATGCAATTTAATAGTTAAGCTATAAATTCTTACTTTCGAATCCAAAATGTCAGCTTCCTAAGTACAAGATAGGAGGATGGTCTTCAGTGGTTCACCCCTCAAAAATCTCAATCATCTAGTGAACTTTAAAACTCACTATAGATCAACAATGGCATACTGATGGCCAAGAAGGCTAATGCATTCTTAAACTTTATTAAGAGAAATATAAGATCTAGTACTAGTGAAGTGGCAGTTCTAGGCTGAAAAGGAATAATTATGGAAAGCACTGTCTGTTTAGACTCAAAGAGCAAAATTTGGAGTAATGGCAGTTAGAGGTTAGAGGTCAGGAAAAACTCCCTAATGACTAGTTATCCAAAGGAGAATGTTCTGCCTTAAGAGATGCCGAGTTTACTGCAGGTCTTCAAGCAAAAGCTGGGTGACCACTTATTTGGTATGTTGAAGAGAGGACTCTTGTACAGTCATAAAATTAACCAAGAATTAACCCACAGTTCCCTCCCAACTCCAAGATTCTGTGAAATACTTGGGGCTGTGGTTCTTATCAAAGTTCACCTGCATTTTGTTTTGTAATCTGAGTGATATTTGAGCTGACAGTTATGAAAATCAATTATACAAAGGTAAAATTAGCCAAAATACATTTTTAAAATCTGCCTTCTTTTTTTGGAAAAAGATTAAACAAGGAGAGGATCCATAATTGTGCAAATTAACAGTCATACAAATATTATAATGAGTTTTGTGGGCAAAATACACAACTGTGTTCATGGATGAGGAAAATATAAAGGGCTGCAAAATCAATCGAAATAATACTTGTATAATGCTCAGTACAATGCCTAGCACACAAAAGGGATTTAAATAAATGCCATGGTAATGAGGAGGATTTTTAAGAGTACTGACATGATAATCAATAGAATCTCCAGGTGCTACCCCAGCATAGATAATCCTCTTCCTCCTCAGTCCACTATATAATAATAAAGGGGTGGAATCTCCTGATCCTAGGAATTTACTTATGTACACCAAAGTAGATAACTGAAAGGAAAAGCCATAGAATTTGACCTATCTGAGCAAACTACTTTCATTATAAGTATTAATGAAACTTGTTTCTTAGCTTGAGTTGTCTATGTAATTGCTTCCACTGACCCTTTAAAATACGTAGTCAGGGAAAATCAAAGTATTAAATTGGTGGGAGGAATTTAAGCAGAAAAAATAACCAAGTTTATATATTAGCAATTTACGTTGGAACTATTTGTAGGTTCTACATAGGAGCTATATGCATATAAATGTATATGAAAAGCATATTAAATGTATGAGATTTAAAATTTTAGATACTTCCCACAAGCACACATTACACTACATAATAAAACAAACCTAATAAAGCAAAAAAAAGTGTGTCCTCCTGACAGCATTTCACCATTTTGACAAACCAGCCTAATAAATTCATAACCTAAAAGAAACTGAACTACAAAGACCAATGTAAATGTCAAGAAAAAAATGAAACCATAATCTTTAGCACTTCAGGTGAATGACATTTCTCAACAACAACAAAAAGAATAGATGTGATGCTCTACTGATTAATATGTAGATTAGGCACAAATTTCATGGAAAACTTTTATATAGATTTATAGGAAAAAATCCACTTGGTTGACACAAAATACCAGTTATTTCTCTGTATATGAAACACTAAGAGTCTATGTAAAATACGGAATACGTTACTTTGTCCTTAAACTATAAAAGATTTCAGGAATATTCAATATTCAGATGTTCAAGAATCCCCAACATTTAATAACTATGAAAATCTGCAGAACATGTTGTAAAATCTATTTCAGAATGTATTTTCAAAATAAGAAAGATTTAAAGACAAAAAATTCAAATGATCAAAAAGTTACTTTAATTGAAATATATATTATTCATTCTTAAATAATCAAAATGTTCTTTTATCACAATATGCATGTTTTAAAAACATATATTAAAACTTTTATGTATTAAAACATGTAATATTATCCATTTAGTAAATAGAGATATCTATTTGTATAAATCTATAAATTTCTTCCCCAAGAAATTTCGTATGTGGATTTTTAACAATTTTAATATATTTGACCAACACAGATGTCGCCTATGCAAAATTTAAAAATTTATGTTATAGATTTTTCCACTTTTTCACTGATAACATGTAAGAATCCCTAAACAGAAACAAGACATTAAGAGACCTACAGTCGTTAATGATCAGTAGTAGGCACTTGATAAATATTTGCCCATGAGTTTTCTATTTAAATGTAAAGATTAATGCACACTTTTCATTTTGTCAGATTACATCCCCCTTTCCCATGTCAACTATTTGCTTACAAAATATTTAATGTGGTTGTTGAGCTGACATTGAAAAAATGACCCCAAATTAAGAAAATTGTTTAAAAAAAGACAAAAAGACCCAGTCTAGACATTTAACTCAATTACAAGAACCACAGCAAAATAGTATATATGTGTTCTTTTCCTTCAATTAGCCAAGTTTTCAAATAAAAAAAATAATAAATTAGAAAATGAGACAGGGTTTGTTTTTTTAAAAAAAACAGATCCTTTTTCATTGTGTTCAAATTGTATTAGTCATCTGGCTTATAAATGCAACAAAGCAAAATAAAAGGTATTTTTATTGGGAGAAGGAGTATTTAGGAGGAAGGGATGGAGCAAGAAATGGAAATAAATGAGAAAAAATTCACTATAGATTTCACATCAATGTCAAAGGGGAGTTGAGTTGTGCTGCTACCTTCCCCTACTGACCAACACAAACACTAAGGTAGTTTTTCTTTTGCAGTCGACAGAGAAGGCTGAATGCATTGCAAGCAGTTTCCCTGCCAAGTTTTCCCAGTCTCTCTTTGTTCATTGTTCTTTTAAAAGGAAGAGATAGGAGTTTGGATTAAATTTTGCAGGAGGAATGAAGCTGCTGCAACTGGGGCTTGGGTCCATACTGAATGGTTTTTCGGTCTGGAGGTGTTTTCTTGGGGTGGGGGGTGAGTGTTGTTTTATTTTATTGTAACAAACCTGCCAGATCCCAGCTGTTGCCTCTCAATCAAAGCCCAGGTTTTCCAATAACTCCGAACCACAGCTGCAAAGAATGGTTCGCCAAAGAGTTGAACCACCACAAGCATTACTCATCTGGTCCTGCCCTACTCTGTGATTTGGGCCAAAAGGCAGAGTCAAGCTTGCCGGACACATGGGACATACAAAACTGAGAGTTTAAACAACTTTTCAAAAGAGTAAAATAAATGCCTTCTAAAGCAAATGCTGAAACACAACATATTGTTCTGACCCAGGGTGAACATATAATAGACCAAGGATGACCTTTTATGGATTTCATGAACAGTGTTAAGAGGCTAAAGAAAGTCTACGTCTCAAAAGCTGGCTCATTCATTCATCAATGCTTTTTATTTGAAAGAAACTAAGATGATTTGGTTTTCATTAAAATTAGTTAAAAGTAAAACATCCTTTAAGTAAACAACAATGCAACTCATTATAAATGTTTGCTTAAGACTTATCTGTTTTGATTCTGAACCTCTGCACAAGAATTGCTTTAAAATAGTTGATATTTGTGTGCTTTAATTTTTGCAAAGCACTGTGCGGAACATCTCTGTTGAGCCAGACAACAACCCTGTGAGACAGATGTGATAAGTATGATGACACAGAATAATCACAGAATAAAAAGATTTAGTGCTAGAGGAGACCTTGGAGACCAACTAGTCAAATCTCTGTATTCTACAGATGAGGAAACTGAGGACAAGAGAGCCTCAATAGTTTGTCTCAGTCACAAAGTTAATAAGCTTCAAAAAAGCAGGAGTCAAATACAGGTCTTCTTAATACCAGGTTCAGTATGTCACTCCCCTCATTTCACTGACTCTATTTAACCAGATCCAAGTTAATTAAGTAGAGGTTATCTTCTTCAGGTAACCAGTTATGAAAGCCAGGCAATTTATTTAGACCCTTCCTTCAAATCTAGTTTTATCACAGCTTTTTCCCTACTGCCCTCCCCACCCCTACCCAAAAAATAACCTTATCACAATCCTTCCCCAATAATTCTTATCAAATGAACTAAATTATCAATATAAATATTCACATAAGAAGAAAAGTAACTGGGGTCTACTAATTTGAAGTGTTTACCATTTTATATATGAATTTTATTTTAATCAGTTTACATAAGATACTTTTCTTTTTCCTTATTTTTATCTTTGATTATTTTAAAATTATTTGTATTTTTTAGTTCATTAGAACATAAAAGTTTTACTTCCTTTCCCCCCTGCTCCTCATAAAGGCTCTCACCTACTTCATCTTTCTTTGTATCATTCTCTTCACCCTTTCTATCTTTCTCAATTCCCAGGTTTGGTGAATTTTTTTAGGTCAGAAAGTACATTTATAATATCATGAGATGAAATCACATACTATCTTTAAATCCTACAGGATTTGCTATGTCTTTATATATTATTTTTGTAGTATACAATTCCATATCACTCCAGTACAAAGGGATAGCCATGGTCTACTGACAATTCCATCCACAAGTTTTTGTATTTATCTGTGGCATTAAAAAGCCATTTTCTCAATAAACATATAGCTTTTGGCATTAATATGAAACTTTACAAAGTGCAATTAATTTCTATGACAATTTCTTCTCTTTGTTTTTTCAATTCCCTTTATATATCCACAAGTATATTATCATGTCCAATACAACTCACATTACCTTCATAACACATTGCCATTCTTTCTGGGAATATTCTTACATTAAAAAAAAAAATCCCAATTCCTCATCCCTCTCACCTATGTTCTAGGATCAAGTAGAAAGCACTAAAAAATAACAGGCCATTTTGAATGGAGAAATGCCAACCATTCAGCAAAAGGTCCAGCTATATAATTAATTGTTCAATGACAGTAGAAACACTAAGTTTCTTCATAACTACAACTGACTACTCCTCTCCCTCACAGAAAGCAAAGAACTAATAGCAAAAGTAATGAAGTAACCATGTTATGACTGTAAAAATTGTTTCTATCCCCCTTATGAAATGTGAAAACATTTCTCTGAATTTGAAGAAGAGTTTAGAATTGGGTAGATAAAAATTGACCACACCCCCCAAAAAGGTATTGAGTTTCCCTTTTTTTTAATGTGAAAAAATGAGAAGTAAAATCCAACACCTTTTAAGTGTTCCCTACACACAGGTGTTTTCTGATTCAAATTATGTCTGTTGCACTGTTTGATTCCAAATCTATTAAATATACAAAAATATGGATTTGATAGAGCTAAAATTAAAACAGGTTATGTAGCTGACAAAGTGAGCCAACAAAAAAAAAATCAAGAGACAACTGTATGAAAAAGGAAACTCAACAGATATCAGCTGTTTGATTCAAACAAGTGAATGTGATGTTGGGGCAAAACCAAGTATCATTTTTACAAAATGATATTCACACCCCCAACATGGCTCAATTCTTTCATAAAATGTCTATAAGCAACAAAAATAAAACAAAAAATAATTATCAACATTTTCCAACTTCAGCTTATTTCAATTTCAGATATTATTAATAATAATTTTAAAACTAATACTTTTTTTCTTCCTGAATTTCAAAATGAGAGAATCATAGAGATGGAAAGTCACAGAGGTGGAAAGAACCTTAGAGATAATCTAATTCAACACCCTCATCTGTCAAATGAAGAAACTGAGGCTCAAAAGTAATGTTAACCAAGTTCATATAGTTATTAAATGACAAGAAAAAAGCCCTAACTCCAAGTCCCTGCTGTATAGATACCTTTCCCCCTCCCTTCCCCAAAAATCTTTCCCTCATCCCTCTATTTATCAATTCCAATTCCCCAATGACATGTCATTTAATATTTAACACCAAATTAACTATCAATAACTCAGAAATAAGATAGTAAAGCTAAACTAATCAAGTAAGAGAGGGAAAACAAAGCAAGATACTCTTAAAAATGCAAGGAATAAGGAGATAAGTTAGGGCTCTACATTTATGGGCCACACAACCTTACAAAATGTATTTTGGAAAATATGGTCTACATTTTTCTCAGGTTACTCGAAATCCTTTAGCATGAAGCAAGTGGCCTGCGAGTCAAAGGTTGTGCAGGCCTGGTCTAACTGGACTCATTCTTAAAACAACTCCTCTTTAAATCTTCACTCCAATACCTCCTCAAATCAAAATCTCTTTCCTCAAAAATAAGTTATCTACACTCTTTGCCTCCACTTTCTCTTCCTTCATATCTATGTCCCTTACAATCTAACTCCTTGCTTTGTCTAAGGTTATTATTTCCATACTGAATGGCCTCTTCTCAGCTCACATCCTTTTTTACTTTTTTTGCAGCCTTTGATTGACCACCTCCTCTTTCTGGACCCTGGCTCTCCCCCCTTCAACACTGCTCTCTCCTTCCCATCTTCCACATCCCATTCCTTCTCTCTACTAAAACTTCTATTATCTTAATTTAGCTCTTCACCTCTTAATTTGATTATTTTGCAGCTTCAAAAAAGTCTTGCACGATGCAGCCAAAGTTATTTCTCCAAAGCACAAATCTGACTGTATGACCACCCTACTCAACCAACACCAGTGGTTTCCTATTGCCACCAGAATGGCTCTACACAACCTTACCCAAACCAGAGATGGAGAACCTACAGGCTCAAGGTCACATGTGGCCCTCTAGGTCCTCCAGAGGCCTTCCTTTAATAAAAGGATTTGTTCTGCAAAACTTGGACTCGGTCAAAAAATCACACCCAAGGACCTAGGAGGCCAGAGGTTCCCCTAACCCTGCCCCAGCCTATATTTCTGTCATTATTGTATTTTGCCTTCTTTCCTCTGTGGTCCACTCTAACATGACTTCTCAATGATCATCAGTCTGGACTCTACCCTCCATCTCTGTGCATTTGTACTGGCCGCTCCCCAAACCTGGAATGCACTGCATCCCTGCACTTGCCTCAAAGTTCTTCTCTTCCTGTAAGATTCAATTCAGGCACCATTTGTACATGGAAGTCACTAACGATCTCTCCAACTGCTAGTTCTCTCCCTCTCAAACCACCCTGTATGTAATTAGTATTTGTTATTATATATACATGCATATGTGTGTATGTTCATTTTTTATGTGCTTATTATCTCCCCCATTAGATTGTAAGCTCACTGCAGGTAGAAATTGTTTAACAACATTCTTCATCATTGTATGCTAAGGGCCTAGAAGTGCCTGACACACAACAAATGCTTAATATTTGCTGATGGACTCACTGATTCTCTTATCTGGAGGCTCCTTCTCAGATTCCTATGTTGGAACATCATCCTTATCCAAGCTCCCATGCATGAAAACACCTAAATACTCTGTGTTGTGAGCCTTCTCTCTTGATACCATCAATTCTCATGGGTTCAACTATCATTCCCTATGTTTATGACTCTTAAATCTATATCTAGCTGTAATCGCTTTTCAGAACTCCCGTCCCACATTACAACTTGCCTATTAGAAGATTCATATTAGATGTCCCACGCGTATCTTAAACTCGGTTTGTCTAAACTGAAACTATTACCTTTCCTTCAAGCCCTCCCATCTCTTTACCTTTTCTACTGTGGTTATAGTCACTTAAGTGATTCCAAGTCTTCTATTCATTCCACTACACTATAATACATACTTTAAATTACATTAGTAGGTCATTATACCTCAAATTGCTTCCTACAAACATCCTTCAGTTTCAAGATTACATGTTTTAACAAGACATGGATGGCTGTGTATCAATATATACATACTCATGTCTAATTTAGTAGGACTCCCTTCCCTTCATTATTTGCTGTATCTGAGGATTCCTCCTCCCCACATGCACATATATTTTCTATTTGCCTATGATTCCAGAATATATTCTGATAAATCACTGGATTATTAACTAAGAATGGTAAAATTTCCTTAAAGTGTGTATTTCTGTCTCTGTCTCTCTGTCTGTTTTTCTCTCTCTCTCTCAAAAACACAAGGGGGCATACAAACTTAATGGTTTGCATTTCAAATGAAAATTATTTTCACACTCAAATCCTTCCAATACTTTGTATTTTAACTCCCTCACCATGAGAATAGCCTTAAAACATAGTGACTTGAAAAAAAGAACCTTCAAAAACTTTTAATAAGAAAATAAATCAATATATGAAGGTATACTTCATATTTTAAAAACTCATTTTTAGCAAAAATCTATTTCATACAAAGGCAATAGGTAAGTTCTTAAGGACTTAATAAACTCATAGGCTTTACTGAATTGATTATTTACCAATGTCTCAAAATCAACAATATAGAGAAATTTTCAATCCATCCTATTTTAAATACATTTCTATATTAAAATATAAAATGAATAGTGTCACATAATTAGCTGATTTTTTAAAGGATCAATAATCAGACCATTTCTGGAGACATCAGGCCTATTCTTTCCTAAGTGATCCCAAAGTACTTTAAAACTTGGTGGGCAGAGGCAATCAATGCCTTATTAAAATGGAAATTTTCCACAGCACTTATACTCAAACAACAAAGAAATGCCCACAATCCCTTCCTATTCTGGTTTTTGCTCCCTCCTTACAGGCATACCACACCTAATGCTAATTGGTTCCAGGAAAGCCCAACATTAGGTGAAACAACATTTCATTTAGTTCCATAGGAACAATACTATAAATGTCATATACCTTCCTAAGTTGCCAAAATTCATAATATAAAAGCTTCAAATGAGGTCTTTATAGAGAACCAAGAGTGCTCGGTAAATTATAAACCTCTATACAGACGTGGGTTAGAGCAATTAATACTGATCTCAGCCCCTCTCCCCATCCTCCAACTTTTCTTAGCTCAGAGACCCAGGGGTAAGAAGGAAAGTTGGCGCTGCAGATCTGTGGCTAGTTAAGGGGATGGGGGAGGTTTGGGTTTGAGGGTTCTCTTGGCAGCACTAATTCTCTTCACAACTTTGCACCTTTCTTTGGCAGCCCACCATCAACTCAAGGAGAGAAGCCACTTTAAGAGCACTGCCTACCCACTGCTTTTCCCAAGTTTTTCTTGCAAATGCAATAAGGGAGGGCCCCACAGAGGTGGCAGGATTCAGGGGACAAAAAGGACATATATGTGAATAGAACTTCTGTGATCAACAAAGATCACCCCTAGTCACCCAAGATAAACCAAGAATCATTTTCCCATTGACCTAAATTTTAAAGGCTACTAAAGATATCACTGCTCTTCAGATAAATCATAGGGCAGCAGGAACATGAATCTTTGGAATTTAGGCTCTATTTCAGCTAGTTATTGCTGTAATATGGTAGGGTTGATTTATAATATTCTCATTAAATTATTTTTAAAAATTTTCATGTAGACTATTCTTGTGTATTTCTAACATGGTGTATTTCTAATTAAACATTAGACTGAGCCCCAAGAGGCTTATATTATAGCCCTGACTGTACTACTCACTAGCTATAGGATCCTAAGAAAGGCTATAGGCCTTGATTTCTGCAAAACGAAAATCTGTAAAATGTAAAAGCTGCACTATAATCTGTGAAATGAAATCGTTAAACTAGGTCATTCCTGAGGCACCTTCCAAGTCTAACTTTGTACGATCCTTTCAATATCATTTCCTTCCCTTTTCCAGCAGTATTACAAATGGCACTATGTATTTCTGAAATATCCCCTTAACTGTATTATAGCCAACAATTATAACTAATAATAATAATAATAATAATATTTCTATTATTATGGTTGAAATTCACAAAGTGCTTTAAGTTTTGCAAAGTACTTTATGTGTACTATCTCACAACAATCCTGTGGGGTAGATGCTATTATTATTCCTACTGAGAGTTATATCGCTCCAGACCTTGAAAACTGTCTTAAAAACTCACCTCTTCCACAACATGTTTTCCCTATAGAATCTCTCCCTGATGCCAGTCACATTCATATAACATTGTCCTACTACTTTGTAATTCCTTAAGAGACAGCAGTGATGGGGTGGCTAGGTGGCGCAGTGAATAGAGCACCGGCCCTGGAGTCAGGAGGACCTGAGTTCAAATCTGGCCTCAGACACTTAACATTCAAATCTGGCCTCAGACACTTAACACAAAAACTAGCCGTGTGACCTTGGGCAAGTCACTTAACCCCAACTGCCCTCCAAAAAGAAAAAAAAAAGAGAGACGGCAGTGATATAGAAGAAAGAATATTCAGCTAGCAACCAGAAAACAGGTTTTAGGCAGACATATGAGTGGGGGTTCAGAGGAAGAGTCTATTATACAAATGTTTTAATGTTACAGTCATTTTTTTGAGATAAAGTATTTATCAAAATTTAAGTATTTCTCTGTTTTTGCTATATGTTTATAGTTCTATATGTGTTACAGCTGAAGTTTCAGCAATGATTAATTCAAAGAAAAAGCTGAAAAAAATCTAAACCCTCAATGCACTTTTTTTTTTGACAGTTGACTAATGTAAAAATTCTTCTACTTGAACTCTACTCTAAGGCTTCACTATGGGGCAAACATGACCCCTAGCCTGTCAAAGTCTATGCTATGTAGATGACAAGTTCTGGTAGTTCCTACCAATGTATGCCTCAAGTACAGACTGGTCCAACAATGGACTATTTCCATAATCCAAAACAAAACCTAAGTTAAGAGAGACTCATCAAGTGTTCACTTTATTAGTCACAAGAACTCATTTTGTATCAGCCATAAGGTCAGTGGGAGACTGCAATCCTCATCAGTGAAGGCATCTCCTACATCAGTTGTAGGATGTCTGAAGAATATCAACATTAGTCTACTAATCTGAACAATAGAGAGAGGAAGAGGGAGGGAGAAAGAAGGGAAGAAAAGGGAAGAAGGAAGAAAGGAAAAAGGAAAGAAGGACAAGAAGGAAATAAATATGTCTTAAATGCCTACTAGGTACAAGGCACCAAGCTAAGAGGTGTTTAAATGTTATTCCACGGATCTTCACTCAACCCCCTGAGTTAAGTTCTATTATGATACCCATTTTCCAAGTAAGGAAATTGAGGCAAGTTAAGTGACTTGCCAAGAGTCACGTGGCTAAGATCTTACTTTGATACTTTGAACTCAAATCTTCCTGACTCCAAGAACATAGAACTTTAAACTAAAGCTAAATCTAAAGAAAATTAACATGAGCTTGTGACATTTTCACTCCACAAAGACCATAAATTCAAAATGAAAAAGCCCTCTCTTTTAGTACCTTGCAAAACATACCTTTGTCCAGACATAAGCCACAATTTACATAATAATTTTATGTATATGTACAAGTTTGGGCAAATGCTGGTCTCTTCTATCAATCATCAGGATGAATATTAAAGACCCTGGTTTCCACTTCCTTTTTCACCTTTCAAAATACATAATATGGCATTTATCACATAGTGAATATTCAAAGTATATGAAAAGACTAATCAGGCACATTAGATTTCCAAGGGTTTCTTTAATGTCTATGCTATGGTAGTGTGTGTGTGTGTGTGTGTGTGTGTGTGTGTGTGTGTACACAAACATAAATGTAAATAGTTGGAGGGAAGAAGGGAGAGAGAGAAGGAGAAGGAGGGAGGAAGGGAGAGAGAGAAAGAAAGTGGGAGAGGGGGAGAGGGAGAGAGAAAGAGAGGGAGAGGGATGGAGAGAGGGACAGAGAGAGGGAAAGGGGAGGGGGAGGGGAGAGGGGAGGGGAAGAGAGAGAGAGAGAACTTCATTTTCTTGATCTAAAAACAGAAGATAATTATAGCAGCTACTTCCCAGGGCTGTTGTACGGGAAAAATAAAATAACATCTGTAAAACATTTTGAAAACCTTAAATTTCCGTATGTGTTATTATCATTATTTGCCTTGCTGTAATAAAAAGCAATCTGGAATAGCTTGCTAGACTTGGAGCCAAGGAGACCAGGATTCAAATCCTCCTTTTCATACTTAATAGTGAACCTCTCTCTGGGTCTCAATTCTGCATATCTGTAAAATGAGGAGAATCATGCCTGAAATAACTCTCTGTCCAGGTGAGACTCTCAAATGAGACAATACACTTTAAGCATTTTATACATTTTAAGAAGCTATGCAAATATCAGCTCCCATTACTTCATGTTTGTATTTCTTTAAGTATTACATACATGTATTTTTAAAGGAAAGAAACTTTCACAAAATCATGTGTATAAAAAAACTTTTAAAAAAATTTTAAGTCCTGAATGAATCCCTGTGAATTCCCTCACCACCAACTCCACCACACCCTCCACCCCTCCACAAAGACTTCATGTGCGAAGTCACTGAATATAATTATTATTTCTGTATAAGACTTAAAACACAGAATAGCATTTGGATCAATAATACAGTACACAAATACTACAGGATTTTCTCTTCATTTTAAAGTACACAAATTATATTAGGCACCATGGGACAATAAATGCTTAATAGTACTTATGGAATGGTTGAAAACACATTTCCTTAAAGTCCCAGAAGGCTGGCCAGAATAAAAGTTCATTGCTTCAGCTAGAGGTAGCACCCTGACCATCAAAAGAACCACAGCTGGGAATTCTGCAGCTTGGCTGCCCCAGCAGTGAGCCATCCTTTATAAGGCCTTTCAGATAATCAGATGTTTCTCTCCATCACACACTTTCTCCCTAGGGAGGGCCCTTGCCAACTGATCCCTTCAAAACAACTCTATTTATCATTCCCTGTCTCTAGAACCCTTGCCTCATGTCAGCTCTGGATGAGGGGGGAAAAGAATTATCTATAAAGCAACATAATTATAAAATTCTTAATAAGGCAGTTTATGATTCTAAAAAATGCACAAAAAATGACTAGCAATTTATTCCCACTCTTTGTAAATAGGATGAGTTCCTAACTATCCAAAAATATCATATGAAATTTCAAGACAAGACTGAGGACACCTTTTAGGCTAACCTGTGTACCGCTTTGACTTGCCTGTACTTTATCAGAGGATCACTTCTGTTACATATAGGCATAGTCAGGGTTCATCAGGGCAGTCACCAAAACCAACTTTAGTTGCCCTTGTTTTCACAAAAATAAAAGTCTAAGATATTCTCATTAATCATTTTCTCAAAATTTCTCATTTTGACTTAATCTCATTAAATGGAAATAGATCTCCCAGTTTCCTCTAGTGAGTAGTCTCTCCACTCTTCTGCTATGTTCCCTTCCACTCCATATTATCTTCGTAGCCTCTCTTCCTAAATAAGATTCCCCCTCCCCTCAGGTAACAATCAAAATCAATGGGGTTTCCATCCTCTGAGCTATGATGGGAGGGAGTGTGAAAACTGGTGCATTCTAGATAGATACAAGATACCAAACAAATATATTTACTTTTAAAACACAAAACCTTCAGACACCCTTCAATGGGAAAGAGTTCCCTCCTCACCATATAATCTTGCCATGACACTATTATTTGTTGTGACTAGGAGTTGAGGACAGATGTGACAGGATCCCTTAAACCCCAGGAACCAAACAACCACGTCCTGCAATTTGTCTCTGCCAGTCTTTTTCCTAGGGGTCCAGGAAAGTTTCGCAGACTGTCCTGAGTTAATACACTGTTGAGTTATGACAATAAGGAAGAACCACAAATTCCAGATAACTCTTGAATAACCCGGAGTCAAAATTGATAGACAGCTGGGGTATTGAACCATAGCCACCCACTGTGCATAAAGCAAATCACTAAACCACCCTGTAACAAATTCCAACTGCCACATGCTCAGCAGAAGCCTCTGATCTCTCTGACATCACAGTCTGACCCTGGAATCTATACCTCACTACCCCATCCCCCCAACAAGTCCATCATAGTCCTACTGTGACATATGAAGTTTGAGAGACAGTTTCTAAGTAATTAATCATTTTATTAATTATGCTAGCATACTATTAATAAAAAGATGGTCTCTCTCAGACCAAAGATGTCTTATGGAATCCACTCAACACTTAGATGTCTTTGGAAGAGTGAGTGTTCCTAAGGGTGGAAATTGACTCTGATTGGTTAACAATTAATCAGAGAATGAATATTATAATGAGGGGTGGACCAATTCTAATGAAGGTCTAGGGTACATTACTCTGATCACTCAGTCTTGGTCAAAGATATATTCATATCATGGCTTACAAAAGGGAGACATTTTCCCAGACCTGAATAAAGCACAACAGACTTCCCCACCTAGCTGAGATCTGAACAAGATTGAGGAGAAAATTAATCCAATTTCATTATTAGCAATGTGTTTCAGGTGCTGGCCTGGCCAAGTAGAAGACAAGATTTCAGAAAGGTATAAATCCTGTGTCTACCCAATACTAGCAATTATTTATTTAATAATCATTTCTCTCACTCTCAGCCAGGATTTCCTCCACTCCTCCCCACTGGAAACAACAGAAATCTTTACCAATCCCATACCTTCTACTCCTTCAGAGATTCTGAAGTTTGGAAGGCACTTACTGGAGAAAATATCTGCAGCCAATGGAGAGGAGAGAGCAGAGTAGATAAAGGAGAGAGAAGTGAGGGAAGAGACAAAAAAGAGGGAGGAAGACCAACCAGCTGGCTATTGCAATAGTCCTGGTTTGATGTGATGAGTATCTGAACCAGAATGGCAGCAGAAGAGAGAAATGAGCATTGTATAATAGATGTTATGAAGGTAAAATGACAGTTACAATATAAATTAAGATGACGGTAGGGTTTGGGAGACAAGACAATGAGTTCAGTTTTAGACATGCCGCATTTGAATTGCTTCTGATATATCCAGTTGGAGATGTCCAATAAAGTAGTATGTTTTTTAAAATTTTATTTTTCTTTAGTTTTTTTAATTAATTATTTTCTTGTTTACATCACTCATTTCTTTTTTTCTTTTTCTTTTTAATTTATTTTTTTGTTTTCTTGTTTACATTATTCATTTTCATTACATTTTTGAATTACAAATTTTCTCCCCGTCTTGCCCCTACCCCAACCCTAAAAGAGCACTCTCACTGTAAGGCCCCTCCCCTGCTCTGCTCTCTTATTTTCTGGTAGGGCAGGAAGGGTATCCCTATCCC
>CM053593.1:322729322-322785125 GCA_028646575.1 Pseudocheirus occidentalis | reverse complement strand
TTGGAAGCATTTGGTGTGGGAGTTCTGAGTTCTGGGCTCTCTTCCTCCTGTTCCATGCTTTGACCCTTTTTGTCCCCAAAAAAGGATTCTAGAGTTTTATTGTTTTTATTTTGCTTCCTTTTTCTCATGTTGGCCAGTCAATTAATTGGTTGGTTTTTTTTTTAGCTCTGTGAAACTCTGCTTCCAAGGGGGGAAGCTCTGTTCCAAATCACTGGGGTTTTCCCAACTGCTGGCACTATTAGGGCGGTGTTGCAAGTCCCCCCAGCTTTGGCTTGCTGAAAGTGCACCCCAGGACCACCACCCAAGACCACGATCTGGATCCAGGCCACTCAATGCAAGAGCACTTGGCCCTGATCAATTGATTCAGCCCCCTGCTGAGTCCGCAGGCCAGGGGCTCTGAAGCAGCCTGGTGGGGACCGCTGGTGGATCCAGCAGTTCCTTTCCCCCACTGCTTCTTTGCCCTGGGGGGGCAGAATGGCCGAACTGCTTTACCCCCCAAATTAATTTTCAAAGTTTCACTTTCACTAACCATATCTGAATATTTAAAGATACCCTTAGGCCGGTGCTTTAGATTTTCTTTGAAGTAGACTCAAGCTGCTGTTTGGAAGGTTCTGCTGCTCCTCCTGGCCGCCCTGAGGTCTTGCCTGGCCGCTGCTGTGGTTTTGGGCTGGCCCGGTCTCTGCTCTGTTGCGGTGTGCTCTCTCCTGTCCTGCTCCTCATGCCTTGGCAGATGTGGAGGTGCTGGAAGCTGTAGAACCTCTGCAGGCTGGCTGTGGGGCTCGGCTCAGCTCCTTCCCACCGCCTCGGCCTGGCCGCAGTCTCGGCTTCCGGCTGTTCCAGCCTCCGATCTGGCTGCCATGATGAGCCCCTGCTGCCGAGCTGCCTTCAGCAAAAGCTGTGTTCTCTGTATTTTTGTGAGTCTGAGAGTCCTAGACTTTCCTAGACTTTGTCTGGGCTCATATTTTATGAGTGTTTAGGGTAGCGGTGTGGGAGCTGCGGGACCTTGCTGCTTCTATGCTGCCATCTTGGCTCCACCCCCTACATCACTCATTTCCATGAGATTTTGAGTTACAAATTTTCTCCCCATCTTTCTCCTACCCATCCTCCCAAAACAGTGATCTTGCTGTATAGCCCCTCCCCCAATCTGTTCTCTCCTATGTCCTCTCCCATCGCCCCTCTGACTTTCCAGTAGTACAGGATGGGTCTCCCTACCCCAGTGCCTGTATATCTTAACTCCTAGTTGCATATAGTTAATTTTATATATATATATATATTTTTAACATTTGATTATAGAATTATAAATTCTAGATTCTTTCCCTCCCTCCCTCATCACCCACCCTCCCACTGGAAGGACAAGCAATTCAATACATGTTGTACATGTGTAATTACACAGAACATCTCCACAGTGGACATATTGTGAGAGACTGATTATATGGCCCTCCTTCCTATCCCACCCCTGCCTTGTTCTATTCTCTACTCTGTCCCTGTCCCTTTACAGAAGTATGTTCTTCCAGCAACCCTTCCCCCTACCCTGCCCTCCCCTCTGTCATACCACCTCTCTCATCCCTATCCTCCCTACTCTCCTGTGTTGCAAGATATCCAGTTTACAGGTTATGTCATTCCTTCCCTAAGCCAAATTCAGTGAGAGTAAGGTTGACCTTTTCCCTTTTGCCTTCCTGTTCTTCCAATAAAGTAGTGTAAAGCAGAGCACGAGCAGCTTCCCAGAGGACTGCTGCTGTGAACAGCTTCAAGATTGTGATTACACAGTATAGTGAACTCTCTATTTATTAAGCAGTAAATTAGAGCAAATGATTCACAGAAATTAATGTACAGCATTCATGATGACATAATCGCTTATTATTCAAGTGGCCACATTGTTTTCACCAAAGTGGTCACAGTTTTAAACAAAATAATTCATTCAGTCATTTAGTAAGTCCTTAATTCAATCATCCTTGCCTCCTTAAGGGACACGAAGTACAAAGTTCAAAATTCTTCACCCCTAGGTCATAATAAATCATAATCTCAGTCAGTACACAGTATCCGAGACTCAAGGCTGGCTCTCAGCTTCCATGGTTCTTCTTCCATGGCCCCAGCTCCCAGTCCCTTGTTCACTCCTTGTCCAATTCTTCATCCAGTTCCTTGTCCAGTTCCCATTCCATATTGAAGCTTACAGTGTCCAATCCACCTCAAGTCCTTCACAGTTCCTGTTTCTGGGAAGACAAAGCTTAACAAAGCCACAATAATATTTATGCACATTGCCGGCACCATCATCAATTCACTATCTGCCTGTGAAATCAACTCAGACCCACCAACAAGGTCTGAGAATTCAACACAAATCATCAACACAGACCTACAAACAAGGTTCAAGAGGCCAACACTAATCATTAGTAAAGTCCCAGGACCCCCAAAACCCTCCTCCAAGACTTCAAGTTAAGAGACTGGCTATATAGATCTGGTGGCTAGCTGTGTAAGAGTTGATAGGTGAATGGAAGGGAATTTGGCATGACTTGTCCTTTGTGAACCCATGATAGTTCCTAAAGATCACCATTTCTGTTTTCTATGCACTTGCAAAGTATATATTTAATCATTTTCCAGGAATTTGCTAGGAATTAAAGTCAAACTCACTAGACTATGGGTTTTTGGTTCCATTTTTCTGAAAATTGGGACACCATTTTTCTCTCCCCAGGCTTTTGGTAGCTCCTCTACTCTCCACTATACCTTTAATAGCAATTCTATAACTTTCTCTAAGTGCTACCAGAATTCTTAAATTTAATTAGTATAGACCAAGAAAGTGGAATTCATTTAAAGTTGAATTCTTATTATTTCCTGATTATCAAGCAGTCCAATGTCCTCTTAATCACATGCTTTCAGTTGGAAGCTTATTCTCCTTGAAAGACTAAAGCAATGCTGAATTGGAATAGTTCCATTTTCTTTCTTATTATCATTATACCATCTGTCCCAAGTGGTATATCCTTGCCCTGTTATTCTTCTTGCTCCAAACATACATTAAAATGGTTTCTGTCCTTGGCATCTTTGTTTGTTACAAACTTAACTTATTCTTCTTTTGACGATAATCCTTTGTTGTTGTTTTTTTGCTTTTTGGAGGACAATTTAGGTAAAATGACTTGCCAAAGTCACATGACTAGTAAGTGTGTCAAGCATCTGAGGCCAAGTTTGAACTCAGGTCCTCCTGTCTCCAGGACTGGTCCTCTATTCACTGTGCGACTTAGCTGCCCTCTGACGATAATTCTTACATTTCTATGCCACTCTTTCGTACTGTTTCTTGGTTATGTGCCCCTCTTTCAGTCTTTTAGAATGCCATTTTAAAATTTGAGAACAAAACAAAAGCAAGAAAAAACTCCCTATGCACACATATGTTTCCTTAGAAACAGCTTTTCTCCTCATTGGGATTGCCTGAGATTGACAGGATTTTGCTTTTGAAAGCTTCCCAATCCCTTGAGTCTTCTTAAATAATTTCCATCCATGGAGTCATGTTTATTATTTCTCTTAATTTTCTGAAATCTCTGTGACTGTGCCTAGTTCTCTCTTTCTCCGCTATAACCAATTCTATTTTTCTATGCTGGTGTTTGACTACGGTTCACATAACTGATCTTTCAAAAAATCAGTTCATTCTGTGTCAGAGCTATGCAGAGTAGCAGCCCCTTTGCCAAATCCTATTGATAATGCAATTAGATTCATGGCATTGTGCTAATATTTCAAGTTCACTTTATTACCCATCCTCTGAGCATTCATACAGAGACACTTGAGACTAATATCATCCCTAAATTTCTTCCCCTTTATTTTCTTTTGTGAATTTCTGGGAATTCCACCACTAAAGTCTTTATCTGTTGTATTTGTCAGTATCCAGGTTTATAAGTTTATCTGGGCATTACTTGGTAAACTATTTATTCTGGCATTCAAGATTCTTTACAAACTAACTCCAGACTACTTTTTGGTTTCTTTTCCTTCCCCTCTTTAAAGTATACTCTAAACACCAAACAAACTAAAATGCTCAACATTCTCCAAATGTAGGAGTCACATATTTTACAACATGCAAGAACTTCAGAGGTCATCATCCAAATCTGTCATTTTACAGGGGAGAAATTGAGGCTCAGAAAGCATAAGAGTCTCAGAGTCCCAACCAGTAAGGCACAACTAGTGATTGATAAGAACCCAGATTGCTTCATTACTAGGCTAATAGTCATCTTATAAAATAACAATTAAAAAAAACCTTATTTTAAAAACTTCTAGAGCAGGGCTTCTTAAACCTTTTTCCACTTGTGACCGCTTTCACTGGCATTACATAGCCTGGAGGCAGGCACAAGGCAAAGTGCTCTGCTTTGTGTTCAGAACCAAGGCTGCAGTGAAGCTGCCCCATGGAACACAGAAATACCTCCGATTCATTACATATTTGATTTTAATTCATTTTTGGTCACTGCATGTTTAGAAACTTTATTCTATTGCCAAATATTTTGTAACCCTATATAATGTCACAAGCCACAGTTTAAAAAGTGCTGTCTAGAGAATCATCTTAACTAAAAGCCAATCATGAATATGAAATGTAATTTTCAAAGGCAATTAATTACTCCTAATAGGTTAGACCCTAAAATAATTCTAATAACTTAAGACATAGCATATGAACACTCTAATTGAAGTATGATGAACTTGTTCTTGAAGATAAAGACAAAAAAGATGAATTTAAGATGAAACACAAAACTAAGTCAATCACAATTTAAAATAGCTTATTTGAATTATGGCACTTTAAAGGCGACCTGTTTATGATATAATACTTTTCATGTTCTAATCTGGCTTATTTTGCATGTACTATTGTTATCATTTTCATACTTGCAACCTAAATACCTGTTGCTTTCTTTAATTCATTATTATTTTGATTCCCACTAATATGAAATGCAATGAATTTTTATTTTGTTTTAGTACAGGTACTTTTGTGGTCTAAGGTCCTTCATAGATAAGTGGGTAAAATATAGATGTTTAAATAGAAAAAAATGCTAAAAATAAAATTTACTTAGTGAAATTCATTTATTTTGTCTTTATCTGAGGGACAAGTCCATCATTCTTCATTTAGATTGTTCATATGCTATGTGTTCAGTTAGAATTATTTCAGTATCTACTCATTGTTATATGTAATTGCCCCCTGAAAATTACTTGTCATGTTCATGAGTAGCTTTTAGCCAGGATAATTACCTAAAAGTTTTTTAAATGGGTTTTTATTTGATGACTTTATTAGCCTAGGAACCCATGAATAAAACTCAAATAGCAAGTCCCAAATATTGAAGAAATGTGAATACAGTAAGTTGCTTCCAGTTTTAATCTGTTTCTAAGGAGCCTAATGCAAAGTTGTTGTTGAGTTGTTTTTCAGTCGTATCTGACTCTTCATGACTCCGGTTTGGGGTTTTCTTGGCAGAGGTGCTGGAGCAGTTTACCATTTCTTTCCTCAGCTCATTTTATAGATGGGGAAACTGAAGCAAACACAGGTAAGTGACATGCCCAGGGTCGCACAGCTAGTAGTGTTTGAGGTCAGATGTGAACTCAGGAGAGTTGAGTCTTCCTGACTGCATGCCTGGCACTCTATCCACTGTGCCACCTAGCTGCCCAAAGAACAGAGTAGATTCCTTTGGTTTTTTTTTAATGATTACAGCAAAATTACAAGGTCACACAAGTAAACTGCATATAGTATTGTTTAGATTTGAAACAAAATATATCAAAAAATATGAGTTACTTTTAAATTACAGCCCTATGTTATTTGGTCCCATAGGTGTTTTTTTTAATTACACACAAAAATATTTTATTGCAAAGATTCTAAAGGATTTTTGTTTCAAGTGAGTTCCGCTACTGCAAAAATCGTTTAAGAATCATTGCATTTGGGTTAATACCTCTGGCTTCATAGGGATGATGTACTGGATCACTGCAATAAGTGGGGGTGAGATGGGGAGGAAACATTAAAATAACCATCAATGGATGATCATGAATAGCAAGATATTTAATTCATGGACAACAGGACAGACCCAAGGGAAATAAGGTACCTGGAAAAGGTATAAAGCAAAACTTTACTTGCTTCAAAATTTTGCCTAGAAACCAACCTGAAATAGTTACAAGGACACAAACACAATGATCATTTTCCTTTAGTTTTCACAAGTCCTGATAAACTGCTATAAGAATGCTGCTAGTGAACTCATTGGTTCATTAATGACTGACAGTGATAGCACATAAATTAATTTAGCTGTTAGGACAGCAGAAGAAAAAGGTATCACAGTGCTATTACTGGTAGATTTCAATCCACTGCCAAAGAGATATTATTCAACTGAGCCTTTCTCAGAGGTATTCTGATTCTGAGAACTAACCACCTCCTTTCCTTACTCTGTCTTGGAAAAAAATCTATCAGTTATGGGATACTAATTGTAGCTGTATCTGAGATATGGAGGTATTTTCCCTTTATTCCTAACAGTGGTACGTTCATAGACAGTTACTGCCTGTGTCCTTCCCTTTCTCCCTCCCATACTCCCCCAACTGGAAAACATAATTCTGGTTCATTTTTATGAAGAGTCAATCCTTTTGCATCACTGCTATGGAATAAAATGAATCATTTTCTTTAAAGGATAACAGAGCAAAAAATATCAGGTGGGGATTTCTTCTAAAATTGCATTTTATTCTTTCAATTCAGACACTACAAGCCAGTAGCAAGATCATGCCTCTCTAAAACTAGTTATATCTAAAATCCAGTCTGCTATTCTATATGTGTGCATATGTATATACATGTATGTATGAGTTTATACAGTATATGTATGTGTGTGTATATATATACATATATATAATCTCCATCTAAATATTATGTTATGCTGTTCTTTTCGTGTATATAAATGTACATGACACATTAAATATTATAATGATTATGAGCTACATGAATCAATTTTTATATGTATACACACACATGTAAAACAAGTATAATACTGTTACAAGCCAATGTAGTTGCAATAAATAGATGGATAAAACAAGTTACCCTTGTTTTATGTTACCACAAAGCACACTCAACATCATGTATTGTTCATCTTTTTTAAAACTTCAATTTTCAAAGGCAGGTTTAGTATCTGACCTGTGATGCACCTTGCCGAATTCCATAGAAAACTTAAATTAACACCACTGAGTGGAAGGAGGGAAGAGACTCTAACATAAATGTTACATATAATGTATTATATATAATACATATATATGTGTGATATATTAATGGGAAATATTAATTTGATACACAATGGCTCATCACATCAATGTGAAAAGTAGAATAAGATGACCAATGTGGTAAGCAACAAAAATCTGAATAAAATTAAAATTCCACTTTAGAGCACTATAAAAGTTTTTTGCCTCCACTATTTTTATTTTTAATTTAGTTCAATTTTATTTTCAGGTCAAAATTCTCTCCCTCCCATCTGCCCTTTCCCTACTCATTGAGAAATCAAGGAAAAGAAAACTCTTTACAAATATGTACAATCAAGCAAAACAAATCCCTCTATTAGCCATATCCAAATAAAGACAAGCAATATACAAATTAAAAATATTTTCCTGTAGTCGCTTCTGTTCTAAGAAACTTGCTACTGAATCATTCTGCTGTAACATTAACTTAAAATTTCAAAAAGGAGTATTTAGTTCGCAATAACTAATAATAAAGGTTTACATAAGATACATTCTGCTCTAAATCTAAACAACCAAATTCAATTCGTTTTCAGCATTCGTTTTATATTAGAAAAAAATAAGAATATTAAAAATATTTTAACCAAATATAAATGACTCAATATGAAAGTACTACTATATAGTAAATTATCTTGGTCTAAGCCACTTAAGTACTAACTTCAAAAAGAGTGGATTATGACATCCAGATTTCTCTTTAAAAATAATTTTAATAAGTAAAGACACCAGGTATCAAAAATCTATAATACAATAGCACATGTGTCAATCACAGATGTCTGATTCTATACTTAAAAAAGAAATAAATGAACATAAAGCAAGAGAAGTAACTGGTTAGAAACTACTAATGTATTTCTAATAACCAGTGAAGAACAAGGAAAAACATCAGCAATTTAACAATTAGATAAAAGACATTTATATATACATACATATATATATATATTTAAAATGAAAAGGAATAAGAAAAAGACCACTAAAATATTTTAAAACAGTTTTCTCCTTTTGTTCAGAAGCTAAAGCTATTATATACAATTAGTTTCTACTTTTAAAATTTTTTTAAAGAAGGAAGTTTTAAATTCTGACAAATTTCTCTTAGTTCTGTCGCTGTTTCACACAGATGGCAAAAGAAGGCAGTGTTCCCAAGGGAGGTTGCTTTCTAAAGAGAGGTACTGTAAAGTATTTGTAGTCAATTAATGTTTATGTCATGGTTTTAAATTCTACCATTCAACAGAGAGACAACCTAATCAGAAATGACCTATTTTTGTGGGACTCTGAGCAAGCCAGGCAACTGTTAAAGTGTGGCATCTGCAAAGTAAAGGTGAGAATATTTGTCAGTTATTTAAATGAAAATGAAAATATAACATCTTAAAAGGAAATACTTCAAATTCCCTATAAGAGCAACATAAATAAAAAAGATAAAGGCATTATTTTTCTAACAAGTAAAATACTAAGTGATAGGCTTTCATTGAGAAGGCTAAGTTTGTTGTCCAAACAGAACTAAAAAATGCTGGATTTCTAAAGTAAGGAAATTAATAACACTGAATAATGCCATATTAAGAATCTGACAAAGTGTTTCCATCCATCTTGGCCAAGTTTACAGAAAACAAACAGTCTAATTACAGATACAGTTTTAAGATAAAACAGACAGATTAGAGCTAATGAAGATAAGTGTCATAACTTTTATTGACACCTATCGTTTTAAGGGTGTCATATTTCTCAAAGCAGGTTTTATTTGAACATTCTAAAAAATCATCTGTGGAAGTGTTTATTTCTGACATCAAAGTGATGAGTACCAGCTGTGATGCTTTCCACATTTAAGAAACAGAAGCTAACAGTAATTGTTGTTTGGCTAAGATAAAAGAGGGAAGGGAATAAGCCACCTACTATGTGCCAGGAACTATACCAAGGGCTTTGCATATGGAGATATTATTGTTTTGTTTAAACACAAAACACCTCAACATATTTCTAACAAAAGTGATCATGAAACACTGAAATCCTTTAAATGAAATAACAAAAATGAAATAATTCTAAATAAATTTTAAAAGACCTTCCTTTAGCAATTTTTTTGCAAAGTATTTCAAAGTTATCAGCTGATTAGAAGGATTATTCAATGCCACTGAATTAGTTAATTTCTCATGATCAATAAACTTTAAGTTACACTTAAGCCTAAGTTGTTTTTTCATATTCCTGTTCCTTACTCCCAATATTTCACTCAGTATTCAACTGTAAACTTACACCATTTCCCTCCTGTTTATGGTCACTTTCATTTTCTGGTACTTATGAGCTAACATCATGTTCTTATTGGGTTTGCAACATTGCAGGGGAATGTATAAATCCACACCCAGAAGAGGAAAAGGGAAGGGGGAAGAAAGCATTTTCATTGATTTGCATTAGATATTTTATAGTCCTGCCTTTACACACAAACCTGAGTTTTCTTCCTTCACATTCATGCTTGATTAGCAGTTTAGAAATGCTAGCTTTCTAGTAAAATTGCTCCGACTTAATTTCCTCTCTATTTTTCTTTCCAAAGGCACAAAAGGCATTTTCAGGTCAAACAGTTTTTAGTACTCTATTTGGCCTCTTCCACACAACACAGGAAGCCTAGCCAAGGCAACTGAATTCAAGCAGTTATTGGTCCTTCCATTCTAGCCTTCACACAGAGTGAGCACAGTACCCCTCCCTAGCCCACCACACCCACACAATCCTATCTGAAAGTAGTCTAGAAAATGATTCTGTCAATTAGTTTCCCACTCTGGTATACAGCCTAGTTGTAAAAAGGAAAGGGGGGAAAAAACCCTCCCTAACCATATTTGGCAAGGAAACTCTGCTCCATCCCAGGGAGCAACCTTTAGTTGCTATGATATGATTTCATGAAGTCTCTGCTCCTTGGCAATGAGATGCTGTTTAAAAAAATAAAACAAATAAAACCTTCATTTTTTTTTAAAGACATACTTTTCCCTAGTAGCTTTCATTCCTAAACAAAAATACATATTAAATTCATTCTGTTTTACTTGGATAAGTTGCCAGCTAAGGAATCTAGCTTGATCAGGGAGGGACAAGGTCCTTATAAAGGTAATTGCTCTTTCACAAGCCTGATTTAAATAATGCAAAAGAAACTGATATCTCTAATAGTTCTTATTTTTAAAATCTGTACTACAAAAAAGATTTGTAGGTGGCGAAGACAGCAATTTAAGTTCAGTTATAGGATCACAGATTTAGAACCAGAAGAGACCTGGGACCATTGCAAAAATAAGATTACAAACTATTATAAAAGCATGATAATGTTGATGAGGTGTAGGCTCTGCCCTCCACCCCCTCACCACCCTTTGAGCTCTCCTTGAATCTTTGAGGTACTTACTCTGGGAAACCTCTTGAAGTCTGAATCTTCAGGAGGCATTTGCAGAGGCCATAAGTATTTCATTGTGGCTGGGCCCAAACCTGTTACTAGCCTGGCCCTCCATTGTCCCTCTGCTTCCCACCCTTGAGCCTCTCAAAATATCAATCCACTCTTGCATTTACCTCATTAAATCCACCTGAAGTCCCTCCCCAAACTCATTACTGGAGTCTGATCTCATTAACTCCTCTGAACCACCCCTAGATTCCTCTGTATATAAGACACCATCTTCCCTCCATCTTTGTGAGAATGCCATAGAATAGCTTAGCAGAGACTTGCTCTGTGAGAGTCTACACCATGTGTTTCAATAAATTTTACTTTTTCTTTAGCTGAGAAGACTTGAGTGGAATTCTTTCAGCAGGACCCGGCATGTTGGTATTTTGGGGTCTCAGGCAGCCCTAACCCTCTTTGGGCACCCTCTTCATTTTGACTTGTACTTTGTTAGTCATTCAACTAGTGCTTTCCTTATATAGATTATTTCTTTTGACCCTCACAGCAACCACCTGAGGCAGGTACCATAGGGTAGGGATCAAGCAGTGAAGGTTCCATGATTTCCCTCGGTCATACAAATAAGGCTTGAGAGACAAGAATTAAATCCAGGGTTTCCCCTGACTCCTAGCCAATATTGCATGTTGCATATTATGTACTTTTTGAATTTGAATGGATAAGTCCTTTTTTAGTCTAAGGTTACCAATCACAGATACAGTCTACTGCATTAAACTCTGCAGCTCTTCATCAATTCAGTCATGTATAAGTCCTCGTACAATGGTATTCATTTCACTTTGCATCAGTTCATGTAAGTCTAAGGAGTTTATATTCTAATGGGGGAGACAACATGCCAACAGCTGTTTACACACAAGATATATGCAAGGATAAACTGGAAGTGATCTCAGAGGGAAGGCATTAGTATTAAGGAAGACCAAAAAAAGGAGCAACTCCCTGAATGTCTGCCTAAGCCCCCAAGACCCTCACCTTCCACAAAGTTAATCAAACAGACCAACAGCCATGGATCAATCCACCTATAAAAACTTTCTATTCCAACCCTACAAGGGTCATTGTTCCAACAGATTAGATTTATTTCATCTCAGAGATGAAAGCATAGACCCACTCATGCCCTCTAGACACAAACGGTCACCCACCTTCCTAGAAACCACATGAAAGAGATCCACAATAGAAGAAAAGGTTACTTTGTCTTTAGGACCAGGAGGAAATACTTCCCAGCCCCCACTCCTGGTTTCTGGCCCACTAGGGCAATGTTGAAACTGAGGGGAAAAAATTCCGCAAATGCAAGTGAAACAATCTATGAAATTATGAATAAAAAAGGATTTTGAGAGGCCACAGAAAGCCATAGTACACTGGATAAAAAGCTGACTGTGGTATCAGGAAGACTTGGGATTGAATCTGCAATTCCCTAAAACCAAATTACAGAGTAGGTGCTGATCTCCACTGCTAAATAACATCTGTTACCAAGACCTCCCAAAACTGATGACTTTGAAAGTTGGATAAAAAAGAAAATAAATAGGGGAGGGGAGGACAAATGTAGGACGACTTGTGAGAAAATGCCACTGTGCCAACAGATGTGGGGCATGGTATTTTGGGGCTTGATAAGAACTGCTAGCATTTATGTACATTTATGTAATGTTATAATATCAATAATATGCTCTATTATAAAATAATAAGCTAATATTATAAATATCATTTGATCGTCACAACAACCCTGGGAGATAGTTATTAATCCTATGTTACAAATAAGACTGAGAAAGATTGAGATTAAGTGACTTGACTTCCCCAGAGTCACACAGCTAGTGTCAGAGGCAGGATTTGAACCCTGGTCTTCCTGACTCCAGCAGCAGCTAAGTGGCACAGCAATAGAATGTTGGGCCTGGAATCAGAAAGACCTGAGTTCAAATTCGGCTTCAGACACTTAGCTGTGTGATCCTGAGCAAGTAACTTAGCCTATGAAGTTTATTTCTATCCACTAGAGAAGGAAATAGCAAACCACTCTAATTACTTTGTCAAGAAAATCCCATGGAGAGTATTGGTGCACAAGGTCATAAAGAGTCAGATACAACTGAACCTGGTGGCTCCAGGTTCAGCACCACCTAGCTGCCTCTAGTTCAGTGGTTGGTATGAGAGAAAAGAGTCAATATTATTTTTTGCATGATCTTCAAGTATGTCATTCATGTTCTTAATTTGTATCATAAGGCTGGAAGTAGACTTGATGCAGTGGGAAGGGAATGTGAAGATCTTCCCTGACCCTTAAGAAGCCTCACTTGGAGATGAACAAGAAAAGCTTGCCTAGGGGAGGCTTATTTTTCAGGAAGGCCCACACCTTTTGTTACTTTGTAATTAGGCAGTGAGTCACAAAGGCTGTAATGTCCTCTGGCCCTGAGGAAAGGGGTGGGACTCGCTTATAGGAAGAGTTGTGTGATTTGGTCAAATGAGACTGGGTAGCCATTGAGCCTTCCAGCTTTGAAAACCCAGATGTTGGTGTTTCTCTGTATGTATGTAATGGTCAGACAGCTAGAAGATCTGTCTGTTAGTCTGTTGAATTGTGTTATTTTCTCTGTCTGCTTGTAATTTGTTTGTATTTTCTGAAGTTCAGGGTGCTGACTTTTCCCCCTAAACTAAGTGAATGATATATATGTTTGATTAAAGTAAGCCTGTTAAACCCCTTTTGAGCTGCTTTAGAGACCTAGAAGGCTTCATTACCTTGCATTCCTTATCCTACTGGTCCCTCCTCTTTTTCCATTATCTACTGAGCTGCACCTGGAGAAGGGATTCATTTATGCTCAACCTTGCCCTGGGGCAAAGGTCTGGATACGTGTTATATGAGTAGAGACTGACAGTGACTGTAGAGTAGACAATGATTTTTCCTGGCATGTAAATGTTCAAAGTAAAATACCTTATAATGCTAAAGTAGCCAGTTATCAAAGCTTAACATGGCAGAAAAATTGGCTCTCCTTTGTTGCAGTAGGTAATAAAAACTTCTATTTTCATAGCACTTTAAGTTTTACATAATAATTTTACATATAGGGTATACCAAAAGTCAGTGCAATTTGAAGTTAGGTGTCACAGTGGATGGAATGCAGAGGCTTGAGTCAGAAAGACCTGAGAACAAATGTGGCTTTGAAGAGGTTACCCAAAGAGGGTTAGGGTTCCCTGAGATCCCAAAATACCAACATGCTGGGTCCTGCTGAAAGAATTCAACTCGAGTCTTCTCAGCCAAAGAAAAGTAAAGTTTGTTGAAAGTTCATTAAAAGTTCACCATATGGGGTAGACTCTCAAGGAGCCAGCCTATGTTAGATCATTCTGTGGCGCTCTCACAGAGCAAGTCTGTGTTAGGGCGTTCTGTAGTGCTCTCACACCACCTGGAGGGAAGATGGGGGTCTTATATACAGAGGAATCTAAGGGTGGTCTAGAGGAGGAGTTTGGGGAGGGTGTTCAGGAGGAGTCAATGAGGTCAGACTCTAGTAATGAGTTTGGAAGGGTCTTCAGGAGGAGTTAATGAGGTCAATGCAAGAGTGGATTGATATTTTGATAGGCTCAAGGGTGGGAAGCAGATGAACAATGGAGAGCCAGGCTAGTAACAGGCTAGGTTTGGGCCCAGCCACAATGAAATACTTATGGCCTCTGTAAATGCCTCATCAAGTAGGAAGATTCAATCAGACTTCAAGGGATTTCCCAGAACCTGCACCTCAAAGATTCAAGGAGAGTTCAAAGGGGGTCCCAGAGCCTACACTCATCAGCTTCAGATACTTACTAACTATGTGACCCTGGGCAAGTCACTCTACCCTGTTTGCCTCAGTTTCCTTATCTGTATAATGAGCTAGAGAAGGAAATGGCAAACCATCTTTGCCGAGAAAATCCCAAGTGAGGTCACAAAAAGTCAGACACAACTAAAAAAAACCAAAAATCTTAGATATTTAATAATTCTCATTTGAGGCTCTCAACAACCCTATGAAATGGACACTACAGGTATTATCCTCATCTTACAAATAACAAACTGAAGCTTAGAAAGTTTAAGTGACTTGCCCAGGGTCACATAACTAGTAATTATCTGCACTAGCATTTGACTGCAGATTTTCCTAACTCTATGTCTTACCTTCTAGCTACTGCTCCACACTACCTCTTCTTGGTAGGAGCATTTAACTGGTGAGTAAACACTAAACATTTTAAGGCTATGTACAAAAATGATTATTTGGTGAACTGATAAAACAAAATATTGTTACTGCTACACAATAAAATCTCACAAAGCAAATACTATCTGCAAAAAAAGTAATAAATTAGTAATTGAGCTTTTCTACCATATCATTCAATGTGTTAATTTCTCATTAAATTAGAAAATCAAAGGCATAATCTTCCTGGTAAAAATAAAGATCCTAGTGAAAAAAATTGGACTGAAGATGTCAGAGGTTCAAGCTACATCCATCTCATGTTGACTAAAATAAGGTTTATGTAGAGCACCACACATTTCAGAGACTCCTGGAAAACACTCTATTTGATCTCCTGCCCAAGTCACATATATGATGTGGGTACTAATAGTGGGCCAACATTTGGCATACTAGTGCCTCAGTGGAAAGACAGAACAGTAGAAGTGTGAAGAAACAAAAAGTATAACAGAAGGCAGCAACTCTCTCTCTTTCAGTCCCTTTATCAGACAAGCCAAAAGAAGAGCATTTACTTGGACTGTTGTTTGTCCTTCCATCTTGAAAAGGACCATGATCAAGGAGGTGATGTCATGACATGAAGTGAATTAGAATTAAGTGAGGGAGGGCTATGCAAAGTCAACAGCCTCATGGGTCCATTGGCAGGATATAGATCAGGATGACTACAGATGGCCCTGGATACAGTGGGAGACCTTGGCCTTTTTAAGCTAATATCTTTAACAGGTCCCAATTTGACTGAGACAATGCCCATTCAGTGTTTAAGACTAGGTAAGAAATGAGGCAGAGAATGGTCTCTTTTACCTAGTCAAAAAAAATCAATCTGTGAGGGGAAGACCCTCAGGATTTCTGGCCAAAACAGAAACAACTGCTATTTACATTCACTCTGAGCCAATCAGGGCCCAAACAATGACCAATTGGGCCCAAATCACTCTGGCTCTCATTTACCTAGGTTGGTTTTACAAGAAGAGCCTCAAGCATGGCTCATATCTAATTCTGTGTTTGGGGTATCAGGTAGTACTCAACACATGCAAGACAACAAATACCCACCAAAGTTTGTGCCCTGGTTATTCATCAAGCAAGGCAGTCAATTAAATTTTTAGCTCTTGGACTAAATTACACGTGTTTTGTGAGAAGTCAGAAACACAATATTAAAAGAAGTACTTTCAGTTTTGTTTTGCCTTTTTTATTTTTAGTTGTGGAGATATTTAGAATTAGGAAGAGCTGGAAGACTATCTTCAAATCTCTTTGCATAATCTGTCTCAGGTCCATCCCAGCTGTGCACTGTGGTTAACATTCCAAGATACACTTTTATTACACTAACCAAAATGACATCACTGGGAGCTCACGTCACAAGTGCTTTCTTAGGTTTCAGATGCAAATTCACTTCTAGGATGAAGTCTGGTCTTTAAAATCAATTGGTTGTAGAGAAGTAATGTATCATGATTTTCTTTGAGGTTTAAAAAAAAGGTTTAAACACTTTTTATATTCATGTCCCTGCATTTGAAATAATTGCAGTATAAACACAAGTCCTAACAGTCTTTGAAATACATGAAATTCCATTAACATTTTGCTATCCATTTCTTCAAATTCAACTCTTATTTTAAAGCTAAGTTTTAGAAACATTTAATATATTTTCTAAAAAAGCAGGTTTTCATGTTCAGTGACTCAAAATGCTTGCCCACATATGGAAAAATTAGAGAAGGTCAAAGGTAACTTCCCCCAAGAAATTCACAAGCCCAGAGTATCCCTTCTCTGACTTTTTTTTAAATTTTTTAAATTTTTAATTTTTTAATTTAATTTAATTTAATTTAATTTAATTTAATTTAATTTTAATTTAATTTAATTTAATTTTTAATTTAATTTTTTAAATTTTCATCCAAAAGTCTTCTCTCTTTTCTTGCTGAATTCATGATGAAGGCCTTAAGTGACACAGCTGCTTCAGATAAAGGTCTTGGGGTTAGAGACTCATCCTGGAAATGAATTCAAATAGTTTGTTGTAGCAGGGCTCCTGCACCCTAGATATTGCCACAGAAAACGGACCAAAGACAATAGTCATAGGTCTAACACCCTGACATGACCACTCCAAATTTCCAGGTAAAAGTCTATTAACCATGGGGTCACTAGCAGTCTCACTGCCTTAAAGGATTATTATGATTCCATTTTCTGAGAAAACACAATGGCAGAGGAGCAGAAGGAACAGAGGAAAAGACAGCTTCCAGGTTGGGTCAAAGCTGCACCTGTCAAGGCTGCTCCCTCATTCAACTAGGCTGCAGTCCTTTCCTTAGATGCCTGGGTCCCAGATATCCCACTAAATGCTTTCCTGTACCACCTAATAACTGCTAAAGGAAAGATATAATCAGAAGGGCAACCCAATCCAAAGACATCATTTACTTAAGTTTTTGGATGCAACGTTTAAAAAACTTTCCCTTTCTTCTTCAGTATCTTTGCTTTCCCTTTCTTCTTCAGTATCTTTGCTTCACAAGAATGCATTTTTACATAGGATTTTGATAGCTAAAAAAATGATTAACTAAAATATCAAGTTTAAATTCTCTACCTTTTCCCTTTTCTCTTTCCCCTCTGCTGACAACCCTCCTCACATAACCACAGAAACATATCTCCAGAGGAGCCTCGTAACAAGCCACTGTAAGATGGTCACTCATGGTTGATGTTCTCTAAGGTGACACAGACAGTCTTATAGGTTCCCACAGCAGCAGTGGGAGGAAATGAGGGAGAGGGGAAAGAAGACTAGAATTATTAGAAATCTGTTTTGCTTTAATTTTTCACCCAAGAAAGAGAAATATGGAAATAAATTCTTTTTAAAAAATTAAAGGATCAACTTAGGTACCCAGAGTCTCTACAATGTCCTCTGCCTTTTTAAGCTACAAAAGAGAAAATGCTTACAAAAGCATCAAAACCTAAATAAACCCTAAAAGGCATGTGCCAGAAACCTAGCTGCTATTTGCATGCAACAAGAGAACGAAAATCACATAAATTTTAAAACTTTTTTTTATGTGGAAAAAAAAGATTAGTTTACTTTCAGTTCATTTAGTAAAGGAATCATAGCACAGAGAAGTAAAACATTAGGGAATGGAGTCTTCTAGATTCTCTCACACCTAGATTTCATTTTTGCTTCCTCCAGGGTCCCCAGGGACCTCCAAATCACTGCATTCAGTGATTATTTTTTTCCTGCCCTCATCCTCCTTGACCTCTCTGAGTCATCTGACACTGGCAACTACTTTGAAATTCTGTTCTCCTTCAACATGGAACTTTTATCCTCTATCACTGACCTTCTCCATCTCCTTCTTTGGTTTTTCTTCCTTCTTCTGCACCTTCCCCCATGGGTGTGTCTCCACTAGCTGACTCAACCTTGTGGGTTTGGGGTTTTTTTTTTTCATTTTTGCATTCTTTTGGAGATCTTACTCCCTTCCACTATTATCTTTTCATAGATACGTCCCTAATGTGTGTCCCTACCCCATCCTTAACTCCATCCTCTGTTGAGTTACCACGTCCTATCTCTAACTGCCTGACATTCCTGATGTTACCAAAATCTTAGCACATTCTCATCATCTTTCTTCATTAAAAAAAAACCTACCTCTCCACTTTTTTCTATAAATGACACCATTATTTACCTAATCTTCTAGTAAAATATCTTAGTGCCCCTTCTGATTGTTCCCATTCCATTGCACTCCCTACCCCCATAGCCCAACCAAATTACTAACTATATCCTTTAAAAAATGATTCCCTATATATCCATCCTCCCCTTCTTCCAAATCCCATTGCCATTACCTTACTACAGGTTTTTGTCCCCTTATACTTGTCCTACTGCATGCAAGCAAAATTATATATAAGGCCCCAAAATTTAAAAAGCAAGGCTTCTTAGAGAGTAAGTGGAATATTAATGGACTTTTAAAATTAGGTGAAATTAAATATTCTAGGAGGGGTATAGTTATAGCAAGGACAATGAAAACAAATCATCCTATATGCCAAGTTTTGATTTGAGTATAAAGTAAAATGCACAAGAATGGATTGACACACTCACCTGGAAAGACATGATTGTACTCTACTGTAAAAGGCTTTCAATGTACAGGAAATAGAATTTTATTCACAGATAGCAATTTCTTAGTGAGTCTTTCTAGCTCTAGTCTCTACCTTCACTAATTAATTACGTACAGTCAACAAACTAGTCTTTTTCAAACACTGAGTTCCCTATTCTACTACTTTACTCAAAAAGACTCTCAAGTGCTTATAGCAAGGAAACAGAACATAGAGGCCCTCTGATTTCACCTCTCCATTTAATGGATGAGGGAACTGAGGCCCAGAGAGGTTAGGTGACTTGGCCACATCAAGAGGTATCCTTGAATCCCTGTTGTGTGGCTCTTCCCCCTCAATCAGGCCTACCTCTGAACGCCTCTCACTCACATTCCACTTCTCATACGCAGGCCTGAATGATTCATTCTCATTTCATAGTCACCAGATTTCACTTTTCTATCCAGATGATAAGGTGAGGGCAACAAATCTATTTTTACTTCTATTGTTCTCTGTAACTACACTGCCTTAAACATTGGAGGTGTTCAATAATGCAGTGGAAGGCTTCAAGACAGACCTAAGGTATTGGATAGGTGGTAGAAGGGGTACTGATTCAGGTACAGATTGAATTAGATGGCCTCTGAAGTCTTTCTAACTATGAAGCTGTATCAATTATGTCATGGATTAATAATATCCAAATGCTCAATCAAATAAGAGGTTGTATCAAGAACAAAGAAAATGAGAAAGGTGGACAGACAGGACTTATGATATGTACCTTTCTTATCCTGAAATTCCTGCCTCAGTTGACTTTCTGCAATGAATGAATCAATTCCTCTCTCTTTCTCTCCTGAACAACTCAAGTTCTATTGTGGGACAAAACAGTCTTTTTGTTGGACAGATGCTCTGGCTTAATTGGATGATGCATTTGTTCTACAGAGGTAGCAATAAATTGCAAACCCAAACATCAAAAACTTTTTTCTGTTTTGTCCTTCTCTTGAGAACCATAACCCTCTTTTTCTTTAGTTGTTCATTTAGCTTTGGCTATCCTCCATTCTACATTATCTCAAAATACTGCTTCCACTCTCAGCAGCCCTTCTCAAACTTAAAATTCTGACATTATATATAACCTTACTTCAAGAACTGAGACTTTGAATAATTGAGTGCTTGGGGGCAATTATTAGTTCTCTCACTGAAAATCACCTCATTAACCTATTTATAAGATCTAGACCTAGGAGATCTTTAAAGACCATGTAATCTAAACCTTTTATTTTTTTCACAGCTAAGACAACTAAGTCCCCAAAAGGTTAACTCAGTTGCCCAAGATCACAGTGTTTCCATTGCTTTTGATTCCAACTTCAGGACTCTTTCCACTAATATATACTTCCTGATCCAATGTGCAGCACCCAGAACAGTACCTGGCACACAATAGGCACTTAATAAATGTTTACTGATTAAGGAATGGGAATATGTCCTAAAGCTATTATTCTTCCCGTATGATATTATATATTATCCCTGTATTACTTTCTAGAATCTCCCCTTCACTCTTTACAACACGTCTTTGCTTGAAAAGTATAGCTTTTTTTTTCCTATCATAGTCTATAATGTTATCATAATTTTTAAGTAGGGAGATAAAACCATCATTCTCCCTAATTCTCTTACAGCCAAAGACAAGAGACTCAAAACAACTAATAGGTGAATTGGTGCCAAAAGAACGTGGAGTCAGAAAAGCGAATGAATTACTAGCAGCAAGAACTATCCATCACTGGCCCTGTACACTACAAGTACTCCCAGTACCTTACGTAAGTAGAACTATCACTCATGTAATGCAGTTAGCCCAAATAGGAATCCACAGGGCTCTCCCTGGGCCGCTGTAATAACAAGTGACTGGATCAGAGAATCAGAATTGGGACAAAGCCAACAAAGCCTAAAATGAACTTTGAATTAGTCTTTAAGTCACTGCTACTCCCAGATGTTTCATTTCTGGATTGAAGAGTTAAACCTCTCTCTTCGAGAAGAGCTAATCTCTAGAGTTTCAACATAGCTCCATTGTAGAAAATATACAGACTATTCCTTCACTTCAAAACAAATACAGCTTTTGAGCTAATCTTCCTATTCATGAACCAATCAACAACAAAAATTAGTGCCAGCCTGTGGGCAGGCACAAATACAAAAGCTAGATAGTGCCTGCCTGCAATGAGATTACTTTCTATTGGGGTGGGTTAAACACAACATATTAAGAAGTAAGTAAAAATAGGAAACATATAAGTAAATAAAACATAATGGGCGGTACTAACAATTGGGGCTTTATTAACGGCCCTATGCCAGTGGTTCTCAACCTTCCTAATGCCTCAACCTTTTAATAAAGTTCCTCATGTTGTAGTGACCCCCAAGTAGTTGCTACTTCAGAATTGTAATTTTGCTACTGTTATGAGTCATAATGTAAATATCTTATATGCAGGATGTATTTTCATTGTTACAAATTGAACACAACCCATAGGTTGAGAACCGCCGGCCTATCCAGTGGGCCTAGAGATAACAAGGAGTGAAAGAGAGGAGGGCAAGAATTTCAGATATGGTGAACAGCCTGGACAAAGAGATGAGAAATGGAATTTCATGAGTACTGGGATCTGAAAGTAGGCTAGTTTGGTGGGAGTGTAGAAGTTATGGGAGGGAGAATAATCAGTTTATAAATGGCTTCAAAGGCCAAGACAGAAATTTGCATTTTAACCTAGAGGAAATAACAGGCCACTAAAGTTCCTTAGACATGAGGATAATATCATTAGATACATACTTTAGGAACATAACTTTGGCGGCTATGCAGAAGACAGTCTATAGAAGTCAAAGGCTGAATTCAGGAAAGTCAATTAGGACACTAGTGACAAAAGCCAACCAAGAGATGATGAAAGCCTCAACCAGGGTGGTTGGCTGTGATATAAGTGAGAAATGCCAAGATAGCAGAAAACAAAACTTAGTCATTGACTGAATGTCAGGAATGAGAGTGAAAAGTTAAAAGACAAACTGAGGTTATAAGTCTGAGTGAATGGAAAATTAGTGGTGCCCCTAACAGAAATAAGAAAGTTACAAGGAAGGGTAAATTAGGGGAAGGGGCAGGTAAAGATGATGAGTTCTGTTTTCAGCTTACTGACAGAAATCATTATATTTTAGTCCTAGAGCTAAGAGGAAGTCACTGTGGCCTTGGTCCATCCAGGGCAATAGTGTGGTGGGCCATAGAAAAAGCCTGGGAGCAGGATCTCATTCTGGCTTTTGGGTAAACCATCTAACCTAAAATGAGGGGGTTGAACAACAGGACGTGCAAGGTTCCTTTCAGCTGATATCCTGTGACTCAAAATTCTGATCCAGAATCCTTAGAAGGGCACCATAGTATGACTCAGATAAAAACAAACAAAAGCTAAAGTCAATCTGCAGTCCAAAAAAAGTAAAACAGAAATGTCTTTATAGTCCTTTAAAAATGGAATTCCCATTTTACACAGGTTATAATCACTATTATCAATGTATTTGGTAAGAGATCTTTAGCAAGTAAATTTAAATAATATGAACCAAATCAAAATCATAATTTTTAAGCAGAGTGTAGTAGAGGTCTGTTTTCTCCCTGGACTGAGTTCTATACTAACCACACACATACGACTTGTGTTCATGCTTATAGTTGTATTTTCTACTTAAGCTTCATTTCCCAGGAATTCTCTTCACTCGACCATTGACTTTCCCACCAGAGAAAAAGCTGGTATGCACAGCTCTCTCCAGCAACTGCCTCCCCTTACAAAGGTTCATCTTGATTTCCTCTTTGAACAGTGGTCAAAACCCAAACCAGGAGTCACAGGCTCAGCTCACTGTGGGAACTTGCCTCATTAGCGGGAAAAAATAAACAAACAGCAATATCTGTATTTTTCCACCTAGCCTTTGAGGGATGCAAAAATTTTCTCCCCTGGAGAAGGAGGCTTGAGTCACTCAGCATCTGAATCCTTTCTGTTGCTACCACTGTTCCTTCTCAACTGTTTATTATCAGGTCTTACTACATTCCCAATAATCAGGAATTCTAGGATCAAGGGAAATTAAAGGGTTATCCAGACTACTGTTTCAGGGCAAGCAGTAATGCCACATTCACCCAAGAGGGCTCCTGGCTGACCACTGGTCCCACCTGTTGCTGCAATAAACCTCACTTCTCTTCTTAAAAATGCCCCAGTAACATAGGCCTGTAAGCTTGGAAACATTCAAGTACCAGATCAAAGAAATAGAATAGTGATTTTATATAGTCATTTCCCCACACCTTGTGATTCAAACCAGAGCACTCATCAACTGGCCCATCACCAAGCCAACAAACACATGGTGACCATCTCATCTGTCCGGAGCTCAGCCTGGAACAATGAAGTAAACAATGAGAAAAGGGTCTTGTGATAGGCAGAAAAGATATCGCAAGGTCCCTAAGGTCCTTTTTTTCATTGAATCCCCTGGTACTTTATGATACTCCCATGTGTTTGCCATATTCCAATTTTTATTCTATTTACCCATATGTCTAATCATTGACTACAAGATTCTAAATTCCTTAACAGCTGGGGCTATATTTTATATCTAGCTTCCTCTGCGATTGTACACATCAGGCAAGTCTGTTCAATGAACAGCTGATCAAAAACTCACATACTTTATTCATCTGATAGCTTCAGAATTCTTATTTGAAATTTATTCGTTCTCACCTTGCACACCATTAACAATTATTTAGTCTTAAAGACCTCAACAGTTTCAAAGCAGCAAATTAGAAAAGAGAGTTCCTACAGGTGGGCATTCTGAGAACAGCAAGAAGTCACAGCCAACAGTAGGAGGGACAAAGAATAATTTTGGAAAATAGCAAAGAGCATCCTAGATTTTGAGCTAAAAGGAACAAGTCATCAAAGCCAAGCCTTCATTTTATAGACAACTAAATTGAGACCCACAAATGTTAAGTGATTTGCCCAATGTCAAACAGTAAGAAGGACCAAGTACACATTTAAAATAACAACAACAACAAAAAACCCCTACTGTATGTTGTGAAGGGATCACTGCATCACAGTATAACTGTAGATATAAAAATGGCCAAATTACCCCCTCTTCTTTTTTTTAATGGAAACTTGGGATATATTTTTACAACTCTTTTCACCCATAATGGTTAACATTTAATATATCTACACCTACACCTATACATATACATATATGTATAGGTGTGTACATATGCATATATGTATACGTGTGTACATATACATACACATACACATACACATACACATACACATACACATACATATACATAGGAGTTTAAAGGATGAGCCATCTACTATCTGGAAAATTTGGTTATCCTGATCCTAAGTATTGCAAAGTAGGTTTGCACTCATTTACACCTGGCATGAAACATAGATTCTTGAGCTTTGGATGAATCAAGTACTGTACCAAAAGAGAAAATCCTTGGTAAAGATCTTGTGTTTAACTAACAGGCAGTAGATTTAAACTCAGGAAACAAATAGGGTTTTGCCACTCTTGGCAGAATCCCTGATGCACTCGTTTTTATGAGATGTATTTTTTTGGTTCATACTGTTTTATTTGGATTTTTGAAAGAAGCAATACATGACTTGACATTATTTCAGAATTTCTGATATGTTAGTAGGTGGGCAGTAGGTGGATGTGATGATTAAGAGTTGCACAAACTCTGTTAAGGGTTCTTGAGAGCAGCAGAAAATTAAGCCTTCCACTGCACAGGAGGGCAATACAGATCACAAATCGAGGAAGATGTTAGCAAAAATGAGCACCTCATTTGACTTGGAATAATAGCCTAATCTAACAGGTCTCTCTGAATTATATCTTTTTTCTTTTCTTATATACAGCGATTGAAATGGGAGAAGAGATGATTTCTAGAAAATAAAGTAGAAAGTAATATGACAGCCATACTTAAATGAAAGTGGCAACACTAATTTAGCCAAGGCTCCTAAAGCAAATAATGGCCTGGGTTCATAGCCCAAATCTAATATTTATTATCCATGTGACCCTGGGCAAATAATTTCACTGCTCTTACACTCGTAATGTTTGGAATACATTAATAACTTTAATCAACACTTTCTGATTACCTATAAAATAATTATTTCAAAAACTGGCACATAGGGTTGTAGAAAAAGCACACTGTGAATATTTCTAAGTATATTTTGTTTTTGTAATCTATTTAAGTATGAGTGATTATTGTCACCAATTTGAATTGTGTGGATGTCTTAAGTACGAACCAACTACAATGTTCAAAATCTCAAAAGCCACAGTAGGATCTTAGTCATGTTTTCAAATCTACCAACTTGTCACTGAATACAGATGGAGTAACTTACTAACTGCTCAAGTGAATCCCAAGGAAACATTAACCCCTATCCTGGCAAAAAGCAAATAAACAAACAAAAACATACTTTTATCATTTAAACAAGTTGGAATTATGTGATTTAAAAACAAACAGCATTTCTTTGGAATTTAAGACCATTTTGAATAAATTGATGCTTGCCAAAATAGTTCTTACTGTGCCAATTTCATTTTTGTCTTAATTGAACACCATCATCACTAAAGAAATCTATCCCTCAATAAATAACAAAAAAATAACATATGAAAGCACAGATCCAATACCCAGTGTCTAAGTGTCCATGTTCGTGCATAAATCTGAAAGAATCGTTCAAGCTGTTTCAAAGCCTCACAATGCCATGCTAATCCAAAAAGAAACACAGCTATTTCAATATGGATGCAAAATGTCACTATGGTTGTATTTACCTGAAAAACTGACATGAAGGAATTCTGTGCTATTTAGAGTTGGGGGAGGGAGTGAACTTACAGGCTGCTTTCTCTGTTCAATAAATTATCAAGGGAGGCATATTTGAATGAAACTGAAACTCCCCCAGGTAGATCTAAAACTCTGAAGCCCTTTATCTGTCTGAGTCTACATTTAGCCCATGTCTCCCACTGGCCACACTGCATGGGAGGCAGGGTTGTGCCTGAGCAGGTAAGAACAAAAAGCTGTTAGGGGAATCTTGAAGCTTTTCCTGATCAACATCAAGATATTAGTCATTTTCTTTACTGGCTGGTTTTCCTGGCTATACATTCAAGTATTTTTAAATTTTTAAATAATTTGTATTCAAAGGTTTTCATTCTTCTGCCTTTGTACTTTTCTTATACTAAATTATATGCTTAGAGTTTATAGAGTCTCTGACCAGTACACCTGGTACTTTTAAAAATAGTGACAGAGTAGATTGTGGAAACAAATTTTAACTGCAGTCTTGTACAGGAGAAGAGAGGATGGTAGAAAAAAAGGCAAAGTTGCCAGCCTTTAGAAAGTAGGTCAAAGGCCATAAAACAAAAGACAACCCTAGTAGGCGCAATGACATCTAGAGTCAATAACCAAACTCTGGTGGCCATGCAGCATCAGCCTTGGTGGTCAGTGGTGTAAGGGCACTAGATACTTTTATAATCTTTAGTGAGTGTCCACAGAGTTAGCAACATGAACCCCACAGAAAGAGAGCATGACCTGGTAGAAAGAGCAATGGGTATGAAGTCAGAGGCCCCAGGCTTCAAGTTCTGGGATTGTGGGCAAGGCACAACCTCTCTGAGACTTAGGTTCACCTCAGTCTGATTCAGTTCACATGCATTGTTCATTTCTAATATCTTCATATTCATTTTCTCTTATATCACAGTATAATTCCATTGCATCCATGTACTACAAATTGGTCATTTACTCATGAATGAACATCTGTTTTGTTTCCAATGCTTTGCTATGAAAAAAGTGTTTCTGTGGATATTTTGGTCTTGATGGGATTTCTATCTTTGACTTTCTTAGAGTATACAGTTAGCAGTAGGATCGCTAGGCAAAGGAATATAAACTTTTATTTTGATCATTTATTTTACATAAGTCCAAACTGCTCTCCAGAACGTGCCAATTCCACATCTACCAATGGGTTTTGTCCTTCTAGAGTTTCTAGAATAGAAACCATTTCCAATTTGCTGGGCATAAGGTGAATTTCAGAGTTTTGACTTGCAATTCTCTTATTACTAGTGTTTTGAAGCATTATTTCACGTGGATGTTCTTTTGATAACTGTTTACTTTTTATGACCACTTATAAATTTGAGCATGGCATATTGGGTCAGTTCCCCTATATATCTAGGGTGTTGGTCCTTATAGATAGTTGCTGCAAATATTTTTTCCCTAATCAATAGTTCCACTTCTTATTCTTGTTGTATGCATTTCATGTAGCATCAAAGCTTTCAAAATTAATTTAATGAAATTATTTATTTTATCGTTTGAGATTACCTTTCTTCGATGGGTTAAAGCTCTGCCCTGAATCATAACTAAGAAAGATACTTGATCTCATAATCTTCAATTTTATCATGAGCTCTCATATTCAAGTCACATATCTACTTTAGGCTAATTGTGGTACACAGTAAAGATGTTGGTCTCAAAGTAATTTCTGCCAAACTTCTTTCCAGTTGTCCCAATAGTTTTTGTCAAATGGGACTCAAAAATCACTTACTGAATGGCTTGGGAATACAAAAAAAACTTAAAACAGTCCCTTCCCTCAAAGAGTTTACTTTCTGCTTGGGGGAGGAGGCACATTTAGTATAAAATTAAATTTTATACAAATTAAAGTATAGTGTGAGGAGAATTGGGGGAACTAGAAAGCAGTGACAACTGAGGGAATGAGGGAAAACTTCAGGACACCTGAGCAAAGTGTGTGAGAGAGAGTCCTACAGGTGGTGATAAGGAGCAAGGCACTGCACGCATCAGGGACGGTTTCTATAAATGTACAAAGCGAGAAAATGAAATATTAAATTTCAGGAACAATTAATAGTCCATTTAGCTACAATGTAGAGTTCTCAAAGGGGAGTAATATGAAGTAAGTCTAAAAAATGTGTAGGAGCCAGACTCTGGGGAGTTTAAAATGCCAGGCAAAGGAGTTTTCATTTCATCCCATAGGCAATAAGGAGTTAATGACATTTTAGGGGCAAGGCAATAATATGTTTAGAGCTGTCATAGAATCATTGATTGTAGAATCCTAGATCTAGTACAATCCACCCATTTTGTCAGATAAACAAACTGAGACCCAGAGAGGTGAGGTCACAGAGATAGTAAGTGGCAGGGTCAGGATTCAAATTCGGGTTTAGTGATGCCAAGTTCAGCCCTCCAAGTTCAGATTTCATTCCACTGCAATATGATTCTTCACAATTTAGTAAGATTATCTTGGCAGATGAGTAGAGGGCAGACTGGAGAGAAGAGACCATTACAATAGTCTAGATGAGACATGATGAGGACTCAAATTAGGGTTCTGGCTTTGTGAGTGACAAAAAAGGGGTAGACATAAGTGGTGCTGACAAGACAAAATGAATACTTTATCAGTTGATTAGGCTGTACAGACTAGAGAGAAGAGGTGAATCCCAGATTATAAACCCAGAATAATGGGATGGTGGTAGCTCACATAGCGATCCTAAGAATTATTTGGAAGCAGAGGACCCTGAAAAGAAAAAGGCCCTGACCACACATCACTATGACAGTGAGTAATACAAAACAAAAGGCTTCTTCATCCTTCTGCCATGCTCACAATGTTGCATAGCAAACTCCTGGTGCAGCCAGGGTGATGACAGAGGAACAAATAGAGATGCTCTTCCCAAGTTAGCTTCCCTAAATTCAACTTAAGTTACTAAGATGAAGTTACTTTAAGATGAAGGATAACATGATTCCTACCCTCGGTGAGGTCATATAGTCCAGCAGGAGGGGTTTAAGACATGTACACAAGTTATAATGTGCTAAGTAAGGGAATAGGTACAGATGAAATACTGTAAGAATTTGGGGGCGGGGTGATCATTTCTAGGTAGAGAGAAGCTAGATGTGATGGAAGAGGTGGCAACTCAGCTGGGCTTTGAAGGACTCAAAGGATTTCAATGATGCAATTTGGAGGAAATACTTTCAAGGCATGGAAGGCAGCCTACACAAGGGCAAAGATGAAGGTGAAGACAAGACAGTATGGGGGCACAGTGTGTGAAAGTAGTAAAAGAATAAATGCTATCGCAATGATACAAACAAGAAAGCAGGAAGGTTCCCAAGGTGATAGGAATGTGAGTAGGGAAGAGGAATGGGATAGAGATACTGCAGAGATGAATTCACAACTGATTTGATAGAAGTTAGGGCTAAGAAACATCAAAAACAACTACCAAGTTTCCAGCCAGTTTCATCGGTGCTAGCAACAGCAACAGTAAATCTGGAAGGAAGAGAAGATCTGAGAGGACGGTAGATGATTGATTCAGCTTTGACAATGCTGAATTTGACATGCCAATGATATGTACAGACCTAGTAACATTTGGACACATGGAAATTAGAAAGGGGGCAGGGTTTAGGGGGAAAGACAATGAGTTAAGTTTTAGACACGCTGAGTTTAAGACGTCTACCGGACATTCGGTACGAGATAGCCAAAAGGCAGCTGGAGATGAGAGATTGGAGGTCAGCAGACAGTGCGGCAGGATAGGAAGATCTGAAAATCACTGGCATAAAGATGATAATTAAATCCACGGAAGCTGATGAGATCAGCAAGTGAAGTCATAGAGAGCTCTGGCAGATAAAAAACGAGACAGGTCAGAACTCTGTGGTTAGAGGGAATGATCTGGATTGAGAACCAGCAAAGGAAACTAGTAGTCTGAGAGGTAGGAGAACGAGGAGACAGTAGCCTCCCTGAAATGAAAGTATCAAGGAGAAAAGGGTGGTCAACAGAGTCAAGGGCTGCAGAGAAATAGAGGAGAATAAAGCCTGATAGATGCTACAGAGACAAATGTCTCTTTGAGGAAATATAGCTAAGTGTGCCATGTTAAGATAAAAGGCACGTTACTGGAACATTCGTGCAAAATAAAAATCCACTGCTTTGGGCAAGTAAGAAAATGTAAGACATACCCCATCTGTAAAGGTGAATTTTCATTCAACCATTTCATGAATAGAAAAAGATGCTAACTGATCTACCCCACTATGAGACTAATTCCTTGCTGTCTTTATTACTCTCATTAATCTATCAACTGCAATTATGCCTCATAATTTTAAATAATTGTGTTGATTAAACTCACAGTTTACAAACCACTAAGCAGATAATTACAAAATAAGAGCAACCATAAAATATTAAGATTATGTATTACATCACTTGCCTTCTCAGTGAATGGGGGAGGTGGGGGGAGGGAGAGAATTTGGAACTGAATATTTAAAAAGAAAAGAGTGTTTAAAATAAATAAACAATAAAAATTTTAAAAGAAAGTTATGTCGAGAGGAAACTACCCATCCCATTAAAATTCTATACAATTGGTAATTGTCATTATAAAGTACTTTGCATAAGTGTGTATGTAATCAATGTTTGTTAAATCAGATTAAACTGAAAGATTAATTATGAACTTCTTTATGAAGAACTTATAAGATGTTACAATATTATTATACAGAAAACTCAGATTATTAGAAAGAATTTCCACTTGACAACTAGGAACTAGATATACCCATCAACTTAAAAGAACTTAATGAGCAACATCAGAATCAGAAGGAAATCTGAGAAAAAAAAAGAAGAGATATAAGGCCACTGAGATTCCAAATGATGATTTGAATGATAAGTACCTAGAATAAGTAGGAAGGCACAGTTCTCCATAGTGGCCACCAATTAAGGTAGCAAAATTGTCATTTGAAATTAAGAATACGAGTAGAAATATAAGACTAAAGGGTATATGTGCACATTATTATGAATACTCTACATGTAATATATGAGGTGTTTTTTGTTTTGGGGCAATGGAGGTTAAGTGACCTGCCTAGGGTCACACAGTGGTAAGTGTGAGGTCAGATTTGAAATCAGGTCCTTCTGACTTCAGAACCAGTGTTCTATCCAAAGCACCACCTAGCTCCCCCAATATAAATTTAAAGAAAATATAAGCCATTTTCTAACTCCATGCCCTAACCAATTTGGATGGTTCTTCTCATAGGTCTATAATTGCAGCAAATTACTTGCCCTGCAGAATCTCTATAAAAAACAATGAGGATGAAAGAGAATGAAAAAAGAATAATGAAAACTGAAGCAAATGAAACAATGTTTAAAGAAATTAAGATTCATATAAATCAGTTTTCCTTCAAATAAGCTTGTAATTTAAAAGGACTAAAAGAATAAAAGTAAACATGGAAAAAACTAATAGTACACATGATTCCAAACATCTAAATCAGTTTTCAGTCATCTGATAGTAGTGACACATACTCCAAGTCCTTGATACCCCAGAGGCTGAGGTGAGTGGACTAATTTAAGTTCAGGAATACTGGACTACAGTAGGACTAATGTCATTTGGTGATTACACTAAGTTGGGTCACCAACCAGCAGCAGAAGGCCAGCAGAATACCCTAAGGAAGGATAAACCAGAACAAATCAGAAAAATGGAGCAGGTTACATCTATCATGAAGATTAACAGCATTGGCACTGGGCCCCTGGGTGGTCTCTGTACTTCTAGGCTGGGCAAGATAAAGAATCACAGTCTCTAATGAATGAATGAATAGGTGGATAGTTTTATGAGCAGACTGTCACCTACTGCATGATAGTACCACAAGGTAGAAAGGGTTGAAGCAGCAAATTAGTTCTCTCAAATACTAGATAAGCAAGAAAAGTGTCAAGTTTAGTGTCAGAAAACTCTAAAGCAAATATATTTTACTTCATCACAAATATGCATTACATTTTCAGACCTACTGCAGGCAGTTTCAATACTACTTTGAAAGTGTTTCTGTAAGACATAGTTCTTGCCTTTTCATAATGTTCACTGAAGACCTTCTCAATTTTGCCATGATAGTCATGGTTCTTGCTATAAACGTGCATGGAATCCCTCCCATCTTAAGTACTATCATCATAATGATTCATCACACAGCATTCATGGAGAATGATGGTGTATAAAATGCTTTTCTGGACATTAAGAAGAAATTCTGGACAAGAACGGCTTGCAACCTTTAACTAGACCAAACTGCCTTCATTCCTGAAAACATTTACTGGGGATAAATTTACCACTTGTTATCTTGATTGACTTTTCTATTACAAAGCCATAACAAATTACTTTGCAAAACCCACCTGCCAGTGCAGAAGCAAACCCTACATTCACTACTGCTTTGTCTTTTCAAAACCTAGATCCACAAGGATGAAATGGAAAGATTAAAATGGAGGAGAAAAAAATTAGCAAACACTTGCATGTCAATGAACCCTTATCCTGGTGGCGATAACATGTGACATGACGATGTGGCTACAGAAATAACTAAGCGGCAGAAAAGCAGGAGCCATGTTCTTATGCAGGCCAACACTTCCATCATGGAGTGGCAGCATTGAAACTGTCACATCCCTCACCTGGACAGCCTACAACAGCAGCTAAAAGTGTCGATTAAAATTACAACCCAACACAAACTATTTATGGACCTTTTAAATTATGTAGGATAGACACACATATATGAAGATATAGTGAAATCTCCCCTTCTTTGTCCCTGAATTAGCAATAATTAACCCACCAGCCAGTAATAAAAAATTTCCAAGTCTCTTTGGACAACTGAAAAATTTCCTTGGAGGAGCATTAAAAAAACCAAACAACTATACTTAATCAAATTACACCTGATTTACTATTAGAATCTAGTGTTCTTTCTTAGAAATCACAACAATATTAGTCAAATTCTTAAAAGTTATGAAACATTTTTACATACTCTATCTCATTTAGTACCACAAAATAGGTAATGCATTTCACAGATGGGGAATGTAAGTTTGGACAATTCAAGTGACTTATTTAGGATTACAGAGCTAATGAAGATCAGAGCTAGGATTTGAAATAATTCTGAATTGACTCCAAGGCCAAAGTTCTTCCATAATACTCCTTTCATATCAGATAAAGATGTCAGCAGGGCTGAACATCTTTAATAAAGATGCCCCTCAATTATAAAACATCTGAGAAATTGCACTCATGCTTAATTTTTATAAAAAGGATAATTTAAATGTAGATTTGCTATTTATGAAAATCGTACGGCAAATTCTTCCATAAAATCATTTTGTCCAGTGCACAATTATCCTCTAATTTGTTTCATAATTCTGCTTTGTTTTTACCTAGCAGTTTTTCTTGAAGGCTACAGGTATACCTATTATTTTTATAGCATTGCTAAAAATTCAGCTTTATTAGGCATAAAGATTATTTCACTGTATCTGTAGGTAACTATAAAAAAAAAGGAAATTTTCAAGGCTTTTTCTGTCTCTTAGAATGCAGTCCAAAATACAGGCAATGTCTTGGACATTGACATTTTAAAATTCTGGTCAGAGGAGGTTTGGGTTTGTGGGATTTCTAGGGGATAGAGTTATAAAAGCAATGAGACAAATTTCTGTTTTCATGGGAGGGGAGGAAGGAGGAGGAGAGTTCCTGCTAATTAATATGCTACAAGTATGCTGTCCTTTATTACTTAGTTAAGAACACTCCACAAAATTTACTAACAAGTAAGCCAGTAAAAAACATTATGAGCTAGTTAACATCTTTGTGGGAAAATAGTTTTACTGAAAATATGACATAGTGAATGAGCATTTCAGACAGGGAATAACACCTCATGTATTTTAAATTCACCATCACCAGCTGAACACACTATGGATTCACCATCCAAAGCTTCGCAATCAGTCTACCTATTTCCATTCTGATCGCTCTGCAAAATCAGACTCAAGATCACTTTGGAGACAGCTTAGTTTCATTACATGGATCTAACTGAACGGGGCTATTCAGAGGGGTGCAGTAGTCAACCTACTACAAAACACTGCCCTTAAGAAGACTAAAAACAGTTAAAATGAATAACAGCTATGCTGCTAGTGAAATGACTAGCAAAAATGTATTTGCGATGATGCATTACACACAACTGTATACGACATTCAAATTAATGGAGGAAAATATACTGATTCATCATCTGTGAAAATACTGTATCAATGCAAAGTTAAGAGGGAGAGAACTCAATTCAACTGCTATGTACAAGAAACTGTGCTAAGCCCTAAAGACAAAGGCAGTAACTACCCTCAGGGAACTTACACAGGTTTACAACTAAACACCAAGTAGAAAGGGTGCTAATAATTGTGGTGGCTGAGGGGCAAGACTGCTAGTGGAAGGTAGCACCCAAGTCATGTGCTTTGAAGTTATAGATTACTAGGGAGGGTGTGAATTGAAGATGGAAGACCAGCAATGCCAGGGCACAGGAATGCAGAGCTTGGGGAAGAAATAGCAGGCTAGAAATGTCACCTTATAGCCAAAGGCCAACTCAAGAGGCCAATTTCTGAGTTCCAGATTTAAAATGCAATTGTCTCAAATTGACCTTATACAATAGTACTTGTAACCATTAAAAAACCCAAACATTACAAGCTCAACATATCATTGCTTAAGTACTAAATCAGAATGTTTGCCATTCTCCTGTAACCTCTGGTAAGTCTCTAAAGCCTGTGCCTTCCTTTGCTAATGAGTATACATACTATCATATGCATGGATAAGTGTGTATGTGTGTATGTGTATGACATACTGAATCAAGAAGCAGTACAGTACAGTTGTTATCCCGGGACATTCTTTTTTTAAACTATTATTTTTCTTCTACTATAATAACAATCTGATATATTCTTCTAACATTATTCTACTATCACTGCGAGTGTAAAATGAGCCCACACAAAAGGGTCATATTGAATTTTTATGTGTTTTTTGAATTGTCGTGGCCAAAAGTCTCATCACAGAGAGGCCAGACTCCAAGCAAAGCATCTCGGCTGGACTTTGTAGAGAAGCATGTCTCTGGAATTGGACTGAGTGTTTCCAGCTTCAGAGACCTGGCCAGAACTTCAGTCCTAGTGACATAGCTGTCAGTAGCTAAATGTCATCTCCATGCCACACCACAAGGAACTGCCAAAGTATAACGGTTGGAGAGGACATACTGAGAAAGCAAATAATATAAGAGATAGCAGGACATAGTGCACAGGAGACAGAGTGCTGGCTTCAAGCGCAGGCAGACACATGTTTGAGTTTTACCTCTGCATCCTACTGGCTACATGACTCTGAGCAAGTCACTGACTTCTTAGTGCCTGCCTAAGGCTATCTCTAAGTCTACAAGCTGCAACTGAACAATTATTGATCCTCCTTGGGAATTCCCTTGGCTGCTTGCTGCATGCAGTCCACAGGCTCCTAAGGGTAGCCCAAATGTTAAAATACAATTGGAAAAATTTAACAAAATGAAGATATGATTAAATATAAACAATGCTAATACCTGGCTTTCTGAATCAATATTTGGCCAGCAGGGATCTTTATCTTTATATGCAGTTTAGTCACTGTCTTTTCTATCCGAGGCTGATGCCTCTGCTCTATAGCACTGAAATCCAGACCAAAGCAAACAAATGAAAAAATATATATACCTCTTGTACATTTTTAATGAAAAAAAAATAGGAAATGTAAATATTTTTGGTACCCAAAGAACACAATCCCTTATGAATTGACAAACAGAGGCTGAAAATTAAATCACTTGTTTACAACAGAGCTTTCCATGAGGAAAGGTTTTGATGGGAGGGGGAAGACACAAAAGCACCAAGTACGTGGAGGAACACATTTATTCGCATGTGGTGTTGTTCAGGCCTCTCAGTCACCTCCAACTCTTTGTGGTTTTCTTGGCAAAGATACTGGAGTGATTTGCCATTCCTTCTCTGGCTCATTTCACAGATGTGCAAACTGAGGCCCAGGGTCACACAGCTAATAAGTGTATGATGCTGGATTTGAACTGAAGTCTTCCCAACTCCAGGCCCATCACTCTATCCACTGTGCCACCTAGCTGCCCAATATATTCATGTATACTTATATACAAAATGTGTTGGCAAGTAAGTGGCCAGATGGATAGAGTGATAAACTCTCCAGTCAAGGACACCTGAATTCAAAGGTAGCCTCAGACACTTAACTAGATGTGTGACCCTGGGCAAGTCCCTTAACCTCTGCCTTATCTAAAAATGGAGATAATAATAACACCTACCTCCCAGGGTTGTCCTGAGTGTGAAATGAAACTATTTGCACAACACTGTATACTACTTAAAGTGCTATGTAAATGACAGCTATTATTATTATTATTATTTACACATTTATCTCCACAAATATAATTATGCAAATTTACAAAGGGAATCAAAAAAGCCAACTGTGTCATTTCAATTGGCTGCTGCAAAAGCAAAGCTGCAGGGAAAGTTTTCATTCACACTTTAGCTCCAGGCACCCAAAGTCCAGCTGGGAAATCAGCCCAAAAAGCACTAAGGTAAAAGGAAGAAAGCAGGTTTACAAAGACCAATGGCAGAGCGTGTTTTCCCTCATTTTAATTAAAATCCAATTTTGAGGACTAAATATTAAATATTTTAAAAGGCCCACTCTGATGTTACTATGATTTACAACTTTCTGCAGTCTTCACCGGGAAATATGTAGGCAAAATGAGCCCATACAGGAAACCTCACATTCCAGGCATTCCATCCCAAAAGCCTTAAGTGAATCCACAGAAAGAACAGCTGTCTGTTTCCTTTCAGTTTCCCACAGTAAATGCAATAATCACTATCCAGAAAGTTAAATTCACTCCACATGTAATTATTTTGCGGGAAAACTGGATAGAGGGATTAACCATTCACGTGGGTAACTTTAACAAGTTTGGGAGGAAGACAGCAGCACCTCAGGACGTTAATTGTTTATATTACACTTTATTTAAAAATTCAGAACCAGATGGGAACTACTCGAAGTCCACCTGCTTCTTAGATGAGGAAATCATGTCCTTGAAAAGGTAGATGACTTGCCCATGGTCACACAATGACAGAAGCTCTTTTTGTTTCTTTTTGTATCCCCAGCGCTTAGCGCAGTACCTGACACAGACCAGGAGCTTATTAAATGTTTAGAGACTGATTGATAGGGGCAATATTTGAACCCAAGTCTTCTGATTCCAAAATCCAGGAGCATTCTATTCTACCATGATGCCTCTGAAATACAGTTCATCTTTGAATGTCCATCTATACAAATAACTGTAAAATGGAAAGGAAAAAAAAAATGATGTGCTTCTACCTACAGAATAGTGTTCTAGCTACTCTGAATAGAGAAGAAGTCCTAATGAAACCAACATGAGACTTAGTGGAAAAAATCCGATTCCTGGAACTCAGGTTCACTCCAGTTACTGGACACCTGTAGTGATAATGTTGTAGGACAGAGGATCAACAAAGCTGTAACAGCTATCATTTACAGAGTGCTTCGAGGTTTGAAAAGGGCTTTCTCCTCTCTCATTTCATCCCCACAACCACAAGAAGGAGGCACTTTTATTATTACTATTTACAGAAAAGGAAACTGAGACAGGCAGAGGTTAAGGGGTTTGCCTGGGTCACATAAGACTAGATTTGGTCTCAGGTCTTCCTGAGTGTAAATCCAGTGCTCTATCCATTGAACAACCCAGCCGTCTCCTCCCTCCCTGCTCCACTATGCTCCACCTCCCCACAACACACAGGACTGAAGTTTTCCTACTCCTACCCCCTTCCCATTAAAGTGATCAATCATAGCATATTAGTTAATGAAGTGCAAATCTCTCCTTTCAGCTGGAGACCCAGAAATACCCAGAATTACATGAGCAGTCCATACCTGTCAAGGAAACAATCCTGTAACAGGTTTCTTGCTGCTTTCAATCTCTTAAGGAAAGAAGTTATCAGAAAAAATGTTTTCCTGCTTGCAATCTAGAAGCACTTTGGGGGGGGGGGAGAGAGGAGAAGGAGGAATACTCTGGGATGTGATACTGAGAATCAAGGAAAAATACCAAAGCAAAAAGCAAAACCTGGCCAGAATGCTCCTCAAACCACCCGTTCTTTAACTCTTCATGCAAAAGGAAGAAAAAAGTCCATCATTTATACTTGTTTTACTCTTTTCCCCCCATACATTTCTATGCCACTTAGTCTCCCCCCATCTTTGGCTATGCTGTTGTGGATTCGATTTTTAAGGTGACATCTTTTGCATTACTTGCCCCAGAAATAATGTGGGCGAATTTCTTTTTTTCCTTCTTCACTACTGTTTTTTAAATATTTGTGTCCAATGTCCTAAATGGTCCCTGTACCGATGGTAATGGAATTCTTTTCCCCATGTTATAAAATTGATCATTTGAGGTACCACTGGAGTCATTGCTGTACTGAAACTAATTTACTGATAGCTAATTTATCAGGATTAAAACCTAAATTTGCAGTGTAGCTCTTTAGATAGTTAAGTGTTTTGTGGCAGAAATGCAAACAAGCACTTAATGAAATGCAGCTTATGTGCCCTCAAGTGCTGGAGATAAAAAGAAAGACAAAAATTATCCTTGCCCTCAAAGAGAGTGCAATCTAAATGAATGGCATGGCATGGCCTGGAAATGGAAGGACAGATGCGTTTATATAGTGCCAGCTACATAACAGGTACTCTGCTAAGAGCTCTACAGATATCTCATGTGATCATTAGAACTATCATTATAACAAGGGGGGAGGGGAAACAACATCCAAACAACTATATATATATATATACACACATATATATATCTGATTTAATAAATTAGAGATTATCTTGGAAGGCAGGCACATTAAGAGGGACTGGCAAAGGCTTCATTACAAAGAAGAGCTCTTTTGATAAAATCTAAATTGTTAAGGAGAATTACTCCAGTCACCATTTTTATTTTAAATGTCATCATTAATGTTTTACTGAATTACAAAAGCAAGTTTCAATTAAGTACTGAAATCCCCCAGCTTGCACTACTGTTAAAGATAGAATGTCCCATATTGTGTATTATGCGGGCAATACACAAATGCACAGTTGAAACTGCAAAACGTTATACACGCTAATGAAATCTTAAACTTGCTAATTTAGACATTCGCCAGTCAAAAAGAATGAAAGTGAAGTTTCTCATTCCAAGGTTACTGCACCCACATGTCACCCACGCTGCATAATAAGATATGTATTTAGAGGCCTACCTAGCAATCTAAAATAGTACATGGGAACAATAAAGGCAAATTAACTATTATATTTAGTGGGAAATACAGATTGTACAGTGCCTAATAAATTACTTGCCCTCAAATTTGATATAAATATAACAGAGAATATTGTTATTAGTTTATATTATTTCTTATATAGTTCACATCTTATGTCCTCTAATTGGAAGCCTTTACTGGATCAAAGATTTACAACTGGCTGGGGTGTCAGAAGTTCATCCAATACAGTGGTTCTCAAGGGTCCAGAGACCCTTGTCAGAATTATTTTCCTAATAGTACTAAGATATTTTAATGTCTAATACAGTAAATATAGATAATTTGTAGAAGTCATATAAACAACAGCTCCTGGGGACATTCGTTTCTAAGAGGGTAAATCAGAACTACTGACCTATTCTCTGACTTATTCTCTAAAGGTCCCTCATTTTACAGATGAGAAAAATGAAACTCAGATAGTCTGAGTGACTTATTCAGGGTCACACGTATAAAGGGCCTAGCCAGGATTCAAATCCAGGTCCTCTGTTTCCAAATCCAAAAGAAGAAAAAACAATTATTCAATCATTTAAATTTTAAAATACATTTATTCCATATGTACATACATCTTACGTGTAGAAATCTTTATTCATGCTTTATTTTTTGGAGATAAGCTCAGATCAAGAGTACTGATATGCCACATATCTACCAAGTATTATGTGCATATGGGCTGTATAATTATCTGACCAAAATATATTTACATTTTAAAGAAGATCCTTAAAGGTGATCAGCAGAATGAAGTCAAAAACTTTAAACTAATTTTTCATAAAATGAAACTTTTAGTCTTTTTGGCTAGTCATTGTTGGTTTAGAATTTTTTTTTCTAACATCTTCTCAATTGAAATTACATTACTTGAATAACAAGTGGACCATTTAGATTGTTGTCCCTTAACCTGGTAGGAAAAGAAAAGTAATGAGACTGGGAAGAGAAAATTAAAATAAAAGACATGAGAGCAAAATTAAAGCCAGAAAGACCATACTTTGTTAAAGGAAAACAACTGCCCTGATCCATCTGGGCATGTTTCTGGGTCCTAATACAATTATTCAGTAGGCAGTTACCACTCTATTTCTGAGTATAGCTGACTTGAAAAGTTAGATTAAGTGGGAATAACAAGTTATAAATATTTATTCCTGAATTCATGCCTTCATTAAGTTATCCCATTTATCTTACTTACTCATTTCTGGATACACCTGATTTTAGCCAAAAGGCCTGTCATCTAGCTGAATCGCTATCTACAAATTGTCAGGTCCTTCGACTTATTTCTTTTTCACATGAATCTCCAAAGCTTTTCTTCCTTCATTTTAAATAATGGCCCTCATTTTTTTTTTGGATCCAGCCTTATGGCTAAAGATCAAAAGTATCAAAATACTTAACTGCAAATAATCAATGAATTTATTTTGACTTCTCATAGTAACTTCTGCAAAGTCAAGCACAATACTTTCTACTCACTGTTCATGCATAATATTTGTTGACGCAAAACAGTCAAATAAGACTAAAAAAAGCACCCAACAATCTCACATTAGATGCAAATTTAATAAGGTTATATGTCATTACCCAGCTGTGTTATTTTTCCAAATAAAAGCACAAAAAAGATTTCTTTTAATGTTTACTTTTACCTTTTTGCTTAAAAAAAAAGACACAGGGAAGTCACTTTAACAAAAAAGTCACACATAGAAACTACTGTTACATATTTAACTAATTCATCATTAGGATTTAAGTCACAAAACAAGTCTTGTAAATAAAGAGCACACTTCTGTTTGCTGAACTTTAAATTAATAATATTTTTATTTACTGACCTTAATAGACCAGTTACCATAGATGAGAACTGTTAAACATAAAAATTTTAATTTACCTACTATCAACTTCTCCTTTACCAAATTAAAAAAAGTTCACATAATGCAAAAATATCAATTTCAACTCAAAAGACAATGTATGAGCACTACAGATAAATGAAAATGAAGCAAAGACAAGAAATATTATTTTTGCCACCTGGTTGTCAACATTCCCTAATTAAATTGGTACTCTAATTCCTTCTCTTTCTACCTTCTAATTTTTCCAAACCAAGGATCTAAAACTACAACATATCCTTAAAAAACAAGGCTATCATTCTTCCAAATAAGATTTTAATAAATAGTAGCCATGTTGAGCCTTCGGATTCTGAATACTGGTTAATATAATGCTATATATTAAATATATATCAACATGTTATATACTATATGAATATTGTATATTATAATAGCATATAAATAAACAGAATAAATAATAATAATATTTATAAAACTGATCAAGTATGGTATAATTAGGGCAATAAGCATTTGAGTGCTATGTGCTAAAGTGGAGCACAAAACATCTCATCTATCCACAGGTTACCTTTCAACAACCTTAACTACAAAAAATATGGCTGAGAACCAGAGTAAGACTAGAGTTAAGGGGCGGGGGTGGGGGGGTAGAGTTAAGGGGCGGGGGTAGGGGGGTGGGGGTGGGAAATGAGTCCTTTGGCCAAAATAAACGTTGAAAAATCCCCATGCTAAATGTGAGCAGCTCCTAAAGCTCTCACTCAGACTGGCTTATTTTCTCTTCCTTTAAAAGTTCTAACACACTTTGCTACCTGGCTTCCAAGACTACACATCAGAAACAAATCAGAAAGATCAAGAGGTTGCTTGCATCAAGAGGAGCAAGCATATTAAGCAAAAAGAAATGAGAGGTAACACATCGACGGCAAGAAAAGTAAGAAAAAACTACAAATCAGACAGAAGGACTCAGTAGAATACTTGGTTATAATTACAGAATGGAGATTATTGATTCATTAATACTTAACATGCAAAAACACAAAACAAAAGATAGTTTGAGAACATAAAGTAAGGACAAAAGAATATATAGACTGGGGCTAAGCAAAAGTCCTAGGATCATAAGATTTAGAGCTGAACAGGAATTTAGAGAGTATCTACTCCAATGACTTCACTTAAAATAAAAATAAAAACAAAACAAACTAATGCTCAGAAATTATGCAAGAGCATAATGGTACTCAAAAGGTGGCGGCATCCTTCTTACTCCAAAATATTATTTTTTAAATGACAATTTTGTTCCATACGTGTATATATACCCACATCTGTCTGTATGTGTGTGTATGTGGGGGGGAAGGGTGTATGGAGAGAAAGAGACAAGAGGGGAAAAAGAATTGGAGAGAGAAAAGAGGAAGGACAGGGAGAGAAGGGTAAGATGAAAGAGGGAGAGAGGAGAGGGAGAGGTGGAAGAAAAAGGGGGAGGGAAAAAGAGAGACAGACAAACAGAGGGACAGAGAGACAGAGACAGTGCTAACGGGTTTACAATTTACCTATGTTTTCTACCTCTTTCCTCATGTGAGAAAACAATCACATAAATTCAGTATCTACTTTGTAAAACAATGTCACATCCAATCAGATTTCAAGGCTAGGTGCCTTGCTTCAGTATTCTAGAATTTGTGTAAGCTCCACATTCATTTTATTCTTAGACATTATATATGTCTTAGACATAAATAGTACTCTTACATTTTCCTGGAATCCTACTCTTCTTTTTTGTTTGTTTTCAGAGGACAGTCCTTCCCTACTTCTAATCATAGCAATTATTTCAGTTGACCCTCTACAGTGGCAGAGGTATTGACAACTGGGGGGAGGGGCTGCAAGGTGGTATAGTGGATTGGGCACTGACTTAGAGTCAGGAATATTGGGGTTCAAATTGGCCTCAGACATTTACTAGCTGTGTGACCCTGGGTAAGTCACTTAACCCTGTTTGCCTCGGTTTCCCCATCTACAAAATGAGCTGGAGAAGGAAATAGCAAAAAAAAAAAATACTCCAGCATCTTTGCCAAGAAAACCCCAAATGTGGTCACAAAGGATTAGGGCTGAAATGACTCAACAACAAAAACTGACATCCAGAATTAGTCAGAGTATTTCAGGTGCAAGCAAACAATGTACCATTTTTAGCGCATGATTGTTTTTAAACAAATAAATAATGCTTTCTGATTTGTTTTCAATATCTCACTTTGTTGGATTCTTTTGCTCAGCATTACATAGGGCTTATGTTTTTAGAGAATAGTCCTTAAATGATTCTCAAGTCCCCTTCCCAAGTTATATTCATTAGTTCATCTTCCTATGAGAGTTGTTAGGGTTGTAACTGTTTCTCAAGATCAACCGTCTTTTTCCTGAACATGTTAAAGCTTATCTCTTACTTTTTTCTGGCATAACTCTGCAACTATATGAGACCTTCTTGTAGTATCTCTTCATCCAGAAGAATCTGTATCACATATGAAATTAAAAATTTCAATATGCCCTCCCTTTCCCAGAGGTTTTATAATAAATAAAACAAGTCCCAGAATAAAATGTTAAAGAGAGTCTACAATTTCAATCACTGCATTACAGAAGTATCCATTTATCTCTAACCATTGCCTATTATCCCTAAACAAGCCACCTGTTCAAGGGGACTGAAGGCCAGGATGAGCAAATCACATAACTTCAATTTCCTCATCTATAAATTTGGGGTGTAAGTAATACCTCCAGTCCCTACTTCTCTTCCCCTTTTTTGAAGGCTCAAATAGCATTTCAACACCATTCTAAATTAGAGACTCAATGTCATATAGAAGATATGAGATCCTATTTCTGTATAAACAAGCCTGGGTTCAAGCCCCATTTTTAACACTTGCTAGCTATGTGACTCCAGATAAATCACTTAATCTCTCAGTGTTCCAAGCAAATCACTAACACTATAAACTGCAGGGTATTTTCCATCTCTGTAGAAGCAGGGCTTCCTCATCAGAAACTCCCTATACCAATGAAATTGGAGATATATTCAAAAATTGTATGTTATTAATATTATACATCTTAAAAAGAATCTTTGGCACTCAAATCTGTCAAAGGCTTTCTTAAAACACAGATTAAATTCATCAGTTATCCTTTATTCACAAGCACATTTACACCTTTAAAAAATATAAAGCAAGAATGTTTTTTAAATAGAAAACAAGTTGCTTTTCCCCCAACTGTTAGGCTTGCTTAAGTAAAAAGAAATCCCAACCTACCCTAGTTCTCAAGTGGGAGAAAAAACTGACTGAATCTAGGGTGAGAGCATTTGGGCTCAAATCCTGCTGGTGATGCCCAAGGTCAGATAGGTAATGAGAAAATCACTAAATGTTCCTGGGCCTCAGTTTTCTCATCTGAAAAATTAAGGCGCTGGACAGGACGGTCTCTGAGGCCCTCTCCAACTCTAGACAGCTTATGATGACAGATACTGAATAAGAGTTTCTAAATTCCCTGCCTCCCACCCTTCATTATAAAAAAGGGCCTGGGGTTGGGGGTTGGGAGGGAAGGTGGTGTCAACAGTGGCCGTTACCTAGATGTCCGGCAGAATGATTTAAAATGAAAGTTTCTGCATTTTGTTAGAAGCATGCAACTTTACACCTAAGTTCCTTCAAAATTTTATTGGCTATTACCCACTCTTTGGGTTTTATCTCCCCTTCATTTGGTGAACAGATTTAAAACCCTTTTGCATTGGGAATGTAGCATCTCCCACCTGACACATTTCAAGAAACAACACTGAATGATAACAGCCCCAACAGGCTTCGCTGGCACAAAAATGGGCAAAGTAGAGAGAGTCTGACTGTTCTTTTTTTATCTGAGTACCATGCTCGCCAAGTGGTACTACTGAATCTCTGCTAGATTTCTTCTCTTTGAGGTCATTTACTCAAGTACTAAACTATCCATGCAGATAAGGAGATCTGAACGCTTATGTGTCAGATATTACCACACTGATGCATTATTATGTGTATGGAAAATATTACTGTAATAAAAAAATCAGTCCATGAATTGAGTCATCAAGCTCTTTAGAAAAGCAGTAACTCTAATGCAAACAAATTACAGAGATTTGGTGAGACCCTGCAAGGCTTCAATGAAAGTTTTCTAAATTGGTGCACCCACAAAAGGCCAGTGACTTTATTTTTCAGTGTTTCGATTCAATTATCTATAAAATGAACATAGCACCACTCACCCTACAGGGGTCTCCAAAATAGCAAAACATCATGAAGTCCTATGAAAACAATATATCACTTAACAGTTGAAAAAGCATCATGACCACATGAGTTCTTCTAGGGACTGATACCTTTTTATTCATGTTAGTTATCAATGTAGCACTTTTCCCAATGTAACATGGGCTCCTAAACTTCTAACAATAAGTGTTTCAACTGCTAGGTTCCAAATCCTAAATTAGTTCTTGAAACTTTTTGGAGGAACTGAATTACAGGGGTTACTGTGTCCTGGTTTCAGAATGGCGCAAAGAGCTAACACTTCAAACCTTTTTTTGGCATCTATGTCCAACTACCCATACTTCCTATTAAGATCTAACAGAAACTATTTCTATCTAATAAACTTGATTTCCCATAAGAGATACAGAGATTTTAAACTTTACAAAATTATTTAATTATGTCAAATGGAAGCATGTACTGAAAACATTTGTTCCTTTTAGCACATATCCTTAGATATTTGTTTTTATATCAAACTACTTCAGTTTTACATAGTTACCAGGTATATAATTTAATTGATTATATCAGGTATTCTCTGATTCAGCATAATGCAATAATAAACAGATTTCTACTGAACTTGAAAGATAAAATTCCATTCTTTTTTCATTTCTAAAAAAAATTATCCAGAGTAAGAAAATTTAAAGGCTATAGATTAGGAATATAATACAAAACTTTTATTAATGAGAATTTAATTTCCTGGTTAATCTGAGGTTAGTCAGAAAATCTTACTTTTCGTTAAAATTATCATGTTTGTCCCCTTTCCTGAAATAGTATATACCTTCAAGTGAGCATAATTGAACCTCTTTTTTTAAATAATCATGAATGGATTTCTTTTTGCCAAATTCTTGAAAAATAAAAGAGTGGTAGAAGGTAGATGAGATAAGGCTGCTTGTGTATAACCACTACCAAAACACTTAATGCTGTTACATGGGTTATTGTTATGTTTTATGTTTTACTAAATCTTTGATAAAAGTTTATTTCATAGTCATTAACTACTTTCTGTTGAAAGTTAAGCAAGAAAAAATTCCAGTTAATTGTAGTTGGGGGGTTTTCGTGTATTAGTCAACTGAAGATTTGCTAACAAGCACCCTAGAAGACAGGGAGAACCTGGGGTCATAAACTTTATTACACACACAAAAAAGAAATCTACATTTTTAGGTAATGAAATCCTCCCCCAAAATGCCAGGCATAGGGAAACATGACAGAAAAGGTAGAGGGGGAAAAAAAGATTCAGCTCTATCATTCTCAAAGATTATGACAGATATGAACTCAATTTCACAGCATCTCAATGAGGCAGGGCCCTATTAAAACTCAGAAGACCAAACAACAGATCCATTCCTAAAATCAGAACCTGTAATTGATGCATCCTGATGAATCTGGACAACCTTCCACACACATCAGGAACAGAGTCAGCAGCAGGGCCAAGCAGGGATGGCAAAGCTGTATCTAGTTAACTTTCTGCTTCTCACACTAGGATAAGCCATGTTTTATTTATTATAATTTGCTTTATGAGATTTGACATTCTAGGAACAACATAGTATTTCAATGCTTCAAGGAGCAGTGATTTCATTAGTGTTGGCACTGTACCCACTGACACTTCTCACTGCTGTTAAAAAATATGGATAGACAGTCTGAGAGGTACTTTGGCTATAAAGTTCTTCACTCTGCAGCTGCCTAGGACGGACTAATACTAGAACAGCAGTTCTCATCTCCTTTGTAAAGTCTTTTTTTTTTTCTTTTTCCCTAGCTTGGTAGGAACTGCCAAATCTTGTGTTCCATGGCATAAACCTAAATTGTAAATATTTTAGAGGCACCTAGGTGGGTGGTGTAGCAGATACAGAGCACCAGATCTACAGACAAGAACACCAAGTTCAAACCTGCTTTAACAGCCATGTGACCAACAGGTTCAAATTCACATTTGAATCAATCAATAAATCTACCTTCAAAAATTATCAGGCATTAATCAAGGAGGATCTGTCTGTATAAAAAATAATTTGCCTTTTCCTCAACTGTTTTGCTTGTTTAAGTGGGAAGTAATCCTAACTTTTCCCAGTATTCAAGAAAGCAAAAGAACAATGACCCTGGAGTCAAGGGATACTGGCTCAAATTCTGCTGCTGATGTCCAAGGTCATGAGCAGCTCATTTAATCTCTATTGGCCTTAATTTCCTCATCTGTAAAACAGGGATAATAAGAGCACCTTTGTCACACAGCTATCATGAAGATCGAATCCGAGAAAATATCAAATGCTTTGCAAACCTTACAAGAGCTATATAAATACAAGTTGTTATTACTCTGGGCCAAAACAAGCACAAACTGGCCCCTTCCAGCTAGACGGTAAGCTCAAGGGCAAGGACTATTTCCTTTCTGTTTTTCTTACCCCAGAGCCTAGGCCAGTGCACAGGTATATTGTAAGTCCTTAATGTAACTCCTTGCAGGTTGATTAGATCGCTTTTTAAGAGCCCAGGATAACTTCCAGGCTTTGATGCCTCTAAAGGTGAGACTTCAAAGAAGGTGGCATAGAGAAACAATTTAACAATTTCTCTAAGTAGAGGCAGCATTTTACTAGGATTTTAAAACATTATAGTTTTCACTGAAATTAAACACACCAAGATTTTCTAAGTGTCTCATACACATGGGCATTGTGCTAGCACAACCAACTCCCACATCCACACCCACACCCCAAAAAAGTCCATTACATTCTAGTAGAGGATTCGGATGTGTAAACAAATAAATATAATGGAAAGGGCTAAGGGAATAGAAGAAATAAGGAAATAGAAGAAAATGAGAGATTCAAGGAAAGAATTCACTTCTTTTCTATCTAGGGTAAGGTGGCACCTGATGTGGGCCCTCAAGGAAAAGAAGGATTTCACTGTGTGAACATGTGAAGGCAGTCCAGTTTAGGAATGAGGGACAGCTGACACAAATCAGTGGAGGCACAAGAAGGAAAAACACAATAAAAAACACCACCACCATCACTAGTAATCTATTGGGATAAAACTGAGAGTACATTAAAGGGAGGAAAGGGCGGGGAGGAGAGAGCAAAACCAATCCGTAAAAGCTCAATTAGAGACAAAGTGTGGAGAGATGTGAATGCCAGGTTAAGAAGTCTACACAATCTCTTTTTTAGGCAGTGGAGAATCCCTTGAAGTTTTTGAACAGGGGTGAGGTGGACAGAAAAGAACAAATACCCTGGCATGAGGAGGATTAATCTGGCAGCTGTCTGAAGAATGGATTGAAGGGGGGGGAAGTCTAAAGCTAGATAGAGCAAGAGCTGAAGAGGGTACAGGTGGGACCTTGTATTAAGTGTGAGAGATATCCCTGCTATCTAACTGAATCAACTACACAGGAGACCCACCAGGACATTAGGGCAGTCACAGTCTGAACCTGGCTGGTTTATGATCAACAGGGCCAGGTTCTATGTGACTACAGCATGTGGTGGGAGCACAAGAGGCACATAGGACTATATCAATGACACCATGGGGGAAGCCCAGTTAGAGTGTCTCCTGGGGGAAAGGATTGCAAGATAAGGTCCCAAGGCAGGATAGAATTGCCAAGCATCCTTCATCCTTTCAGAAGGTTGGTGAGGGGCCTTGCACATAATGAAAAGGAAAGTATCCCAGGAGACAAGGCCTTTTGACCCTGGCCTCCATCTTCAAAGGGAAAGACAATGGGAAAAAATATATTCAAGAAGCAGAAGCAACAGGCCTGTATCTGAGTACCAAGTTCAAAGAGGGGAACTAAAAAGTAGCACAAATCATCTGAAAAGAGAAGAAAGGAAGAGAGAGAAAAAAGAAGACCTAAAGGGTCTAAGTTTGAAGAAACCAGTCAAGATTTACTGTATACCTAAAAGGAAAAGCAAAACACAACAGACATTTATGGTTTCATGAACAATTTTCTTTCCTAGTCTATTTTGCAAATGGAAAATGCTTAATTTATTTGCAGTTTAATATGGGAATAAAATATATTTTTTAAAAATTTACATTTTTTATTACATAATAACCAATGACATAGCTAACCTTTATACAGTGCTTGCTATATGCCAGGCATTATGCTAAGCACTTTACAATTATTAGCTCATTTGATCCTCATAAAAACCCCGGGAGGTAGGTGATATTATTATACCCATTTTACACATGAGGAAACTGAGAAAAAGAGTGGTTAAATGACATGCCCAGGGTCACACAGCTAATCAGTGTCTGAGGTCACATTTGCACTAAAGTCTCAGGTCTTCCTGACGCCAAGCTCCACACTCCATCCATTGCACCATCTAGTGTCTCCAAAATATTTAAAGAGATTAAAAAGAAGAGTGGGAAAGGAAGTTCAGAAGGATGCTCAGATTATCAGGGCAACCCTGCTACTATCATGTTCTATTTAACATACTAAAAAACTGCATGTTAATAGAAGATCAAAGTTTCACATGCAGCCTGTTTTTTCTGCTCTTTGTGTAAGCCCTGGTATCTCTCTGCTAACACATGCTGAAGATGCTTGCTAGCTGGAACAGAATTCTTTGCTGATTCGTAATCAATGGACTGAAAAGAGACTGTGCTATTCCCCTTCCCCCCACACTACACCCCAAACTCTCACAATCTGTGAGAAGCAAGCAGTCTCTATTCTCTGGAAAGTCACATTTTAATTGGGGAGACAGTACACAGAGGAGTTTTTAGCTGCAAGTCTGATGGAAAGGCTCTATCTGTGGTCCCCAGGGTGCAAGTCACAAAGCAAACAGTAATCTATCTTCTTTAATGTCATTGCATTAATAAAACAGTATCAGCTTCTGATGCTGAACTATTTGCCAGAACCAAGGATTTTGGCATTGCATTTAGAACTTTACTTCCTGCATTTTCCTTAACTGTGGTTGCTGGGGAGGCAGGGGCCACAACATTGCTGAGGAAATTGTCAAGTCACATCTTTACATGAGTCACTTTGCCAGACTTTATAGGGCTTTAGAAGAACCAGGCTGGAAGCAGGACTAGTCATCTAGGGACTGATGCTATTGCCAGGAATATTGGGCTTATCTTCCCATCTGTAACAGTTGGTGGTGATGAGAATACCAAGCTTCCTTCCCTCAATGAAGATTCTGAGCAGTAAGCTGAGTCAGGCTCGTGGTCCCATAGCACTGCAATTCCTGGAGCCCTGAGTTCAACGCCCTGGGCTGTCCCCATCAGGGTCTGAGAGAAGGTGGGTGCTGTCAAGGCGGTTTGACAGGCCTGGAGCACACAGCCTCCCCTCTCTACTTACGTGTACCCTACTACTTGTACTATATTAGCATGCCTGTCCTGCTGCTAGTTGTTGGTGGTGTGTATGCCGGGCAAGTTCTCCACAAGGGAAGGTCAACAGTCTAGAGATTGCTGCTGTCCCAAGGAATCTTGACAGCAAATTCCCTATAATGAAGCTGAGAATTATTTAAAATTTGAATCATAAAGGAAATTCAGTGAGATCTCATAACAGTAACATGATTAATGTAGATACCAAGGCGGAAGGGGAGAAAACCCTATTAATACACAAGAATCATATTAAAGAAATTGTCTTTTTTTTTTTAAAAATACTAGAATTAAAAAAAATTTTTCTTACATGAACATTTTCCTGGGATTTCTGCTAAAAAATAAATACAAATAGGTAACAAATGCAAAATTGGTTATATACTGAAATGTTCATTTTCATTGACATTTAAATACATTATAAAAAACAAAAACAAATTTGTCTTTTCAAATGTAGGGTAACTTCCTCCAAAACACAAAACAGCAGACTAGCTAGCTAAGGAGCATGGTAAGCACAGAGAAACCTTTCCGGTTTCAGTGAGTTTCTCCCAATTCATTCACATTCTACCTTTTCCCACCCCAGGGCCAGTCACTGGAATGGCTCTTGGTGATCTCAAAGACTGGGGAGTTCCCTTCAAATTATGCATTTCACTATATATGCATGACTGCTCTTCCTATCAGACTTTTTTTCCAAGTCCTCCCAAAAGAAGTATCTATGGACAATTCTATGTGTAATTCTATGGAAACAGTTCTGAGACTGAGGGAGGACTAATCTATAAGGGATGTCTTTGCATGTGAATTTGGTAGGTTCATTGCTATTTAGGAATCGAATTAAATTTCAGATTCCTGTCCCACAGACCCAGGTGGTAGAGGGAAGAGTACAAAAGACTGGGAAAATAGACAGTTTGGGGCTATGCTTGGAGGGGGAAACGTCTGTATTCAGCTTTGGCTGTATTTTAGTAAATAAGCTTTTGTAGAAGTTAACTTAGTTAAGTAGTTAAATAGGTATGGGTAGCTGAATACTGGACTGAGCTAATGACAGCCGAGAAGAGATACCCACAAATTCCTCAAGTGAGCCTGAAGCCCTGCAGAGCAATGTAGCTACCTGGCCCTATGAGAAGGAGGCCAAAGCAGACATGAATTATTTTGATGAATAACTGGAAGACAGTTTGTTGGAAAAGATCTTTGAAGGTAATATTCTGCTCTATAACATCAAATCATATTTCATAATCAACAAATAATGAACACAATGTAATGTCTTATTTGCTATGTCTTGGTCAATTGAAAAATGGCAAAAGGTCCATTATTGAATATTTTTTTACAAAAGGCTTCTTGTTTTCTACTTAATAGCCCCATCAAGGATTCCTTCATTTTGGCCACGGCTGACTCAGGAAAAGATTTTAAAGAGCAGGCAATTTAGATCAGTAGTTGTTTTTTCGATTGCTTTTTTTGTTATTATTAAGGGCCAAGATTTTTCCTACAGGTCTGGTATCACCACCTCCTTCAGAAACCTTGCATATCAATCTCTAAGAGCTGCCACATTAGTGTCTACTCAACTGTGGATACCTTCTAAGTAATAAAAACAATAATAAATACAACAATAGCATTTAAGGTTTGCAAAGCACTTTACAACTATTACTTAATTTTATCCTCATAATAAATCAGATGTAGTAGTACTAGTAGTCGTTGTCATCATAGTTGTTGTTTTCCTCATTTTTCATTTGAAAAAACTGATGCATAGAGAGGTTAAGTGACTTGTCCAAGGTCAGAAGGCTAGTAAATATCTGAGGTCAGATGTGAAATCATCTTTTCCTAACTCCAAGTCTATCGATGTACCCTCTAGCAGCTTAACCTAGCTGGTTTACTGATCATTTTCTCTTTACAGGTATTTCTATCTTCCTTATAAGTTTATCCATGACTGTTTCCACCCTTCTTGATAATGAAAATAGTTTTCTGAAGTTACCTTAACAGCTCTTTTCCAGTTTTCTTCCTCATTCCCCTTATAAATGCCCTTGGCATCATTCTTCTTACTTGGATCTCTAACCAAACTTTCTTTGAACTAGTTTTTCCTTCACTGCTTTTCTCTGCTTTATGAGGCAACATTTCTCATAATCATTCATCTTTGCAGTATTTTAGAAATGAATTTATAAGCCAATGTTGCCATCTTTCCACTTGGCAAGTAAGTTGTTGGAAATGGGGAAGGGGAACCACATTTTCTCCATACTACGAAAAGGCATTCCAAAATGTCACACCAGGAAAAATTTTCTCCTTGTATGGTATGTAAAACTTTTAAATAATATAACTTTTGCAAAAATAGTTTTTAGGAGAAAAGAGCAGGGTTTTTTTTGAAAAGGAGTCTCCTCAGAATTTACTCTTCAAAGAAAATCATTTGTGTATATTTCTTTATAGGAAAGCATCACTGCTTTTATTCCCACATTTACTTTTTGATCTTTGTAACCATAGCACCAGGTCTACCATATGGTATGGTAGTTACTTAATAAGTGCTCCCTGAGCTGAATTTCTACTGAAAATACAAGCACAACCACACTTCCAAAAAAAAGGGGGGGCCCTCTTTTGGCTAGTCTGGACCATTTCTCACAAAATAGCAATAAATACCTGACTCACTCAAGCCCATTCCAGATAACTCTCCAAAACCCACAAAAATTATAAGGGTCTATACACCCAGACATTCCCCATTTTTCAGGAGAACACAAATACAACATATGTTTTCACTGAGCACATGTTGAATGGGTAAACCTTAAGGAAAACACAGAAACTCACATAACAGGTCAGGTAAGAGAAGGATCCCAGGTTCTCAATTTCTTAATGCACACAGTCCTATACAAGTACACAAGCACCCTAGCTATCAAATCACACTCACACACACACATTCACAAAAGAAATCCTGTTTTGCAAAAATCCCTCAGCAGAACTGAGAAAGGTAGCCAGAATGTATCACCAGTTTGAGAGGCGTCTCAGAACCTGGTTCTTATAACACAGATTAACTATCTATCTTCAAAGAGAGCAGCAGCTAGAAAGAACATGCTCCAGTCTTGTTCTCTTCTCTCACTGCCCTCCTGCATAGCACCCGTGTCCTTGAGTCCTCCCCGACTTGGAACCTGGCTCCCTTGTTATTATGTAGTGAGCATGACTTTTGCCAAGTACATGTGGGTTTGTTTACTTCCTGTTGGATGTCTTCACAACTGAGCCTCAAGGTGTTTCCCTGTTGTCACCTGCTAAGAGTTCACATTATTGATATTGAATGGTGTCACTTTTAAATGCACTAATTCCATGTACAGCCAATGAGAAGGTGGGCCAACAACTTACAAATTGGGAAGCCATTAAACAGCAATTAAAAGAGGAGGTGAAGGCATATAGAAAAAAAATTCAAGTACTTCCATTGCACAGTTTGTCCCCAAAATCTTAGGGCAAGCTTTAAGCTCAGTAATTACATCATTAAATACATTGGGCAATGGCTTAAAAAGAAATCCCCCAGTGATATGCACTAGCATTGTAAAGAAGGTATACTTGGCAACTAAGTGACACAATGGTTAGAAATTCATTTTCCTGAGTTCAAATCTGGCCTCAAACATTTACTGCCATGTGACCTTGGGCATGTCACTTAGCCCCATTTACCTCCATTCCTAATATGTAAAAAAAAGAAAAAACTAGAGAAGGAAATGACAAAGCACTCCATGATCTTTGCCAAGAAAACCCTCAAAAATGGGGTCACCAAGAGTCGAACACAACTGAACAAGAATAACAACCATCAAATTTCCTAGGGAAATATTTTGTAGAACAAAGTAGGGAAAACAAAGCTTGACCAGTGAAATAATGAAAAAAAAAAGTACAAATGAATGTAGCAGAGCATTAGCAGATCTCAAATAATACAAAGCAGCATTAGTCCAGACCATCATTTGGTACCAATTAAGAAACCAAGAAACACACTAGATAAGCAAAGAGCAAAAGAAATCAAAAGTAGTAGTAGCTCAGTGTTTGAAAAACTTCCAAAGCATTGGACAGCACTGCCATTCTGACAAGAAATGAAGGGAAAACTGGAAACATTTGGCAGAAAGTATATGTGAACTAACATCTTATAACCCATAACAAGCTACAAACAGATCCCTGATGGGAAGGGAGCTAATGAGATAAAAGTAAAATACAATTATGTGAAAACAACTGAACAGATAAGACTTTAATTCCATTTCATGGCCATCAACTACAAGGAAGAACTTTTCTTAATAGTCATGATCCAAAAGGGATTCTAGCATGCCAGTATCACGGTACTAAGAGTGACAGAGACATAATCACTTAAAATCTCAAAAAGCTTGACCAGGATTCATTTTTAAAAGTGATAACCCAAGGCAAAATGAAATGATTCAAAGGAAATATACACACTGAATCATATAGGAAGAAGCAGAAACTTTTAAAGATTATTCTGTTAAACAAAAAATGAAAAACAGCTATATATCCAAGAAGAGGCCCAAACCATAAAGATACCAGTAGGAATCAAGGAGAAAGGAAAAAAGAAAACAAGGGTGTTATTATTAGTAAAAATAACCTTTAACAGAAAGAGCCATTGGGAAAAATCTGAGGGGCTCCCAGAGGTTACCTTCCTTAAACGATAGCTTTAACTTTACTAAAAATGGGAGTATCTTAGTCTTCCCTGAATCTACTCCAAAAATATATTAAGAAAAACAGACTGTGGGAAAAGGAAGGAACTAAGTTTGTGAGGATTAAGGAGGTTTTTTTTTTTATGAAAAATTCAATTTAATAGAAGCTAATTCAAGTCAATTTAGCTAAGTGTGAACATACCATGGCTGAAGAAACACAAGCACTGGCTATAAATGCGGAAGGGCAAAAGAGTAAGGCACTGGTCAGTTAAGGTTGGGAAAGAGTATTCCCTGAATCCAGTAATCAGGAAGGAAGCAGTAGCTAAAATAAACTAATGGGTGGACAAGAAGGAAATAATATGAAGAAATGACACATAAGGGGGAGAAGTCAACATTGTAAGCAAAACAACAAAGGAAACCCAAAATAGAGTGCGAAGAAGTGAGAAATTAAATACTTAGGGGAATATGCAACAGGAATAATGAATATTAGGTCCAAATTCAAAGGAAGTTACAGAGAACAAATACTGTTTTTTCTAGGAACTAATAAAGCATAATAATAATGGTGAAATATGACTACAAGTAAAAAGAGAAAGGCTTTCTAGCCAACTGATATATTCTAGCTAACGGACAAGTCCAACTTGCCAAGCACCAAATCAGTGCCATAGATAACTGACAGCAGAGTGGACAGAGTCACAAAGACAGAGGTTCAAATCCTGTCTCAGACATTTACTAGTTACAGGCTCTTCAGCAAGTCCCTTAACTTCCCTGGGCCTCAGTTTTCCCATCTGTAAAATGGAGACTATAATAGTACCTTCCACACAGGGTTGTTGTGAGGATCAGCTGAGATTCCATGTACATATGTATGTATGTGTGTATATACACATATATCTACAGATACACACCAATGTATATACACACAAAGTGCTTTATAATTGTTCGAGTGCTTATACAAATAACAAATAAATTGTTCGAGCTGCTAAAGAGTACCGCAGTCTGGGATTTAGGAGATCCAGGCTCCCACTCTGATGCTGCCACAAGTTAA
>CM053593.1:322711575-322728822 GCA_028646575.1 Pseudocheirus occidentalis | reverse complement strand
GTTTTTTGCCACCACAAAGAGAGCTGCAATAAATATTTTTGTACACATGGGACCTTTTCGCACTTCTATGATCTCTTTGGGATACAACCCCAAAAGTGGTATTACTGGGTCAAAGGGTATAAAATTATTTATAGCCCTTTGGGCATAGTTCTACATTGCCCTCCAGAATGGTTGTATTAGTTCACAGCTCCACCAGCAATGCATTAGAGTTCCTGTTTTTCCACATTCTCTCCAGCTCTTCTCATTTTCCTGTTTTGTCATCTTAGCCAATTTGACTGGTGAGATGTGGTACCTCAACGTTGTTTTGATTTGCATTTCATGAATCAATAGTGATTTAGAGCATTTTTCCATATGCTTAAAGATATCTTTAATTTCTACCTGTGAAAATTACCTGTTCATATCCTTTGACCACTCATCGGGGAATCACTGGTATTCTTGTAAATTTTATTTAATTCCCTGTATATTTTAGTAATGAGTCCTTTATCAGAGACACTGGTTGTAAATATTCTTTCCAAATTTCCCACTTCCCTCTTAATGTTGGTTACATTGGCTTTGTTTGTACAGAAACTTTTCAATTTGATGTACTCAAGATTATCTATTTTGCATTTTATAATGCTCTCCAACTTTTCTCTGGCCATAAAGTCTTCCCTCCTCCATAAATCTTACAGGTAAACTATTGCTTGCTTTTCAGATTATTTACAGTATTAACCTTTATATCTAGATCATGCATCCATTTAGACTTGACTTTGGTGTATGGTGTTAGATAATGGTCTATGCCCAGTTCTGTCATATTATATTCTAATTTTCCCAGCAGTTTTTGTCAAATAGTGAATTCTTAACCCAGAAACAGGGGTCTTTGGGCTTATCAAATAGTATATTACTCTAGTCATTGACTACTGAGTCTTTTGTACCCAATCTATTCCATTGATCCACTACTGTATTCCTTAGCCAGTACTAGGCAGTTTTGAGGACTGCTGTTTTATAACAGAGATTAAAATCTGGTACGGCTAGGCCACCTTCCCTAACATTTCTTTTCATTAATTGCCTTGATATTCTGGACTTTTTGTTCTTCCAAATGAATTTTGTCAGTATTTTTTCTAGTTCTATAAAGTAATTTTTTGGTAGATTGATTAGTATGGGATATTGCTTCATTCTTGATGGTGCCTTTTAGCAGGATGTAGTTTCCTTCCTTATCTCTTTTAATTAGATCTATTTTAGCTTTTGCTTTATCTGAGATAGGATTGCTACCCCTGCTTTTTTTTACTTTCGCTGAGGCATGATATATTCTACTTCATTCTTTTACCTTTACCCTGTGCGTATCCTCTTGTTTCAAATGTTTTTCTTGTAGACAGTATATTGTAGGATTCTGGTTTTTAATCCATTCTGCTATCTGCCTCTGTTTTATGGGAGAGTTCATAGCATTCACATTCACAATTATGATTACTTTCTGTGACTTTGCCTCCATCTTATTCCCTCCCCTGTTTATATCTTTGTGTCTTCCTTTTCCCTTCCCCTCCTTAGGAGTTTTCCTTGACCACTGCCTCCCTTAGTATTCTCTCCCTGTGTTCCCCCCTCTTTACCTACCCTTTCCCCTTGCTACTCTTTCCCTCCCTACTATCTGCCCTCCCGTTCTTACACCCCTTCTCCCTTAACCCTCCTACTGGCTGTGGGGCACAAAAGATTCTTATTCTTAACAGAGTATGTTATTCCCTCCTTAACCCAAACCAATGCTAGTAAATTTCATACATTGCTCCTCTCCCTTCCTCTTTTCCCCCTAGTGTTATGAGTTTTTGTATCTTTTCGTTTTAGAATCTTAAACTTAGCCATTTGTATTGATCCCTCTTTAAATCAGAACCAATGAGAGTAATGATCATATGATGCTCATCTCCTTTCCACTCCTCCACTTTAGTATGCTTTTATGCCTCTTCTTGTGGCATAATTTACCATCTTCTGCCTCTACTTTTCCTTTTCTCCCATTACAATCCCTTTCTTCCCCTTAATAGGGTTTAAAAAAAATTTTAGATTAGTTCTCTTATATCCACACCCTCTTTCTATGTACATCTCTTTTAAGTGTCACAATACTTATACAAATTTCAGTATTGACAAGTATCTGCTCCTCATAAAGGAATGTAAACAGTTTGCTTTTATTGAGTCTGAAGTTATGTGCATGTGTGAGCATCATTGTGTGTATGTGTGTGTGTGAGTGTATGTTTTCCTTGTTTACCTTTTTATGTCTTTCTTGGGGCTTTTAAGTGGAGATCGAATTTTCCATTGAGCTCAGCCTGCTTCATAAGGAAAGTCTGGAAGTCCTTTATTTCATTAAATGACCATCTCCTTGCCTGAAAGAATAGGCTCAGTCTTGCCAGGTAGTTGATTGCAGTCCTAGCTCTTTTGCTTTACAAAATATCACATTCTGATCCCTCTGATCTTTTAATGTAGCAGCTGCTAAATCCTGTGCAATCCTGACTGTAAAAGTTCCATGATATTTGAATTGTTTCTTTTTGGCTGCATTCAGTATTTTCTCTTTGACCTTGTAGCTCTGGAATTTGGGTACTATATTTCTTGGAGTTTTCAATTTGGGATCTCTTTCAAGAAAAGATCTGTGAATTCTTTCAATAACTATTTCCCCTTCTGATTCCAGGATCTCAGGACAGTTTTCTTTGACAATCTCTTGGAGGATGCTGTCCAGGCCAATTTTTTTCATCGTGGCTTCCTGGTAGGCCGATGATTCTTAGATTATCTCTCCTGGATCTCTTTTCCAGGTCAGTTGTTTTTCATGTGAGGTATTTTGCACTTTCTTCTATTTTTTCAGTCTTTATGTTTTTTTTTGACTGACTCCTGCTGCATCATAGAGTCCTTAGCTTCAGTTTGACTGATTCTAATTTTTAGTGAATTATTTTCCTCAATTAGTTTTTGGAGCTCCTTTTCCATATGTTCAGTTTTCATTTTTAGGGAGGTATTTTCTCTGGTTAGATTTTGGACCTCCTGTCCCAGTTCTCCAATTTTACTTTTTAAAGATTTGTTTTCTTCAGTGAGATTTTTTTCCAATTTGGTCACTGTAGATTTAAATTTATCTCCTACCTCTCTAATTTCATTTTTAAAATCCCTCTTGAGATACTCCAGGAATGCTTTTTTGGGCTTGGAACCAATTCACATTTCCTTCTGTGGTCTCCAGTGTGAGTATAGAGTCCGGGTTGCCTTCTGAATTTAGTTGTTCTCCCTCACTATAAAAAGATTTGATGGTCCTAGCCTTTCCAGTTTCCTTCTTCCCCATTGTGTGCACTTATGTCCTGGATTTTTAGAGTGGCTATCCTCTTCTGGGTTGCAAAAGTATTGAGCTTCTCAGGCTTGGAGGTAGGGGTTTGGTTGTTCACCTCCTGAGCTGTGTCCTCTGAGTGCCTAGACTCAGGCCAAGGCCAGGAGTCTCAGTGTTTCCCTTGAGTTACCCTGAGGCTTACAGAGTAACCTCTGGGGGCATGGTCTGGCTCCTTCAGGTTTCTACCTCTGTGTCTCTGGTCTACAGCTCCAGCAGGCTCAGTAGCAGGAGGCCAGCAGCAAGGCTGCAGTCTGCTGATGTCAAAGGTGGTACTAAAGCACACTTGGGCTTTTGTTGTTAGGGCTTGCTGGCTTCACCCTCCTGGGCTTAGAACCCTGCACTGTCTCCCTTCCCAGTGATGCCCAATCCTGAGGCTGTTTCCACTAATTCAAGATTTTACTCTGGGTAGAGCATTTAACTCTGGACTTTTCTGGGTCAGGGAGGGAGGGATCAGAGCAACTAAATTTTATTCTTCCATCTTGACTTCTGGAAGTTTGGGTATGTAATTTTTAAATATCTAGGCTGCAGGCTGTTAGCCCCAGGAAAAGCTGCTGACCCTACTGTGGGCCCCGAGTTTTTTTCCTGCCCAGTTCTGATGATTCTCTGTCCTGTGATGAGACAGTTGCAAACCCCTCTGATTGTGTGAGTCTGCTGGCTGCCTCGGGCTTCTTCTCAGTCTGCCTTACTCTGCTCTCAGATCCACGCTGGTGCGGCTCCTTTTAGCTCCGCTTTCTCCTTGCCCAGACCTGAGTGGGCACTTTACTGAGCTGGGAACCTGCAACACTCTGTCTCCCAGTGGGTTCTGTCACTCTTAAATCCATTCAAATTCACTTTTTAACTTTTAGTGACAGAATTCTTGGAGGAGCTTGGAAAAGCTACTGCTTACTTTCTGCCATCTTAGCTTCTCCCTGAGATAATATTTATAAAGCTATTAGGACACTGCCTGGCACATAATAGGTACTTAATAACTGCTTATTCCTTCCACCTTAAGTACATAAATTTCAGAAATTACCTGTTTGTCTTTTTTCTTGCCTTTCTTCTGTTTTGTTTATTTAAAAAATGCTTTAATGACCTCCTTTGATTGATTTTCTCCCTCTCCCCCTTCTTCTTATGTCCTTAGTATTTACAGACATGTAAAACACATTCTTGTATTGGTTCTGTCCAGAATTGTATATTTCATTATTCACTGTGAGTCCATCACTTCTGGATTCACTGTTATCACTTCCATACACATAGAAGATATATAGTTATACTAATTTTATATGTGTGTATGTGTGTGTGTGTGTGCATATATATAATTATATATATATATAGTTTTTTATATATAGTTATATATGTACATATATAGTTTATATATATATGTGTGTATATATATATATATATATGCGTGTGTGTGTGTGGTGGGGGTTATATAATCTATTAGAAATGCCAAGCCCCTGCCCCCCAATTGCAGGCACTCCTTTCCCTTTTGCCTTTGTATGCCCAAATGCTTAGCACAGTGCCTGGGGCATAATAGGCAGTTAATGCTTGATTGATTAGTTGGGGTTTCTCTATACCAATATAATCCTAAATCTTATTTTAAAACCATATGATTAGAGTTATATTTTAAAGCAGTTTATCCAGAATCTGTATGTACACACTGACAGAATAGAAGGTACAAAATCAATGTAATCTGTACCCCCAGTGACTGAAGCAGACATTTTATTCATAGTTTAAAAATTTCATGTTTAAGTCCTGATAAGATGGAGAAACTCTAGGTAAAATTCATGCATGCATCCCTCTCCATTCCTGTACCTACAGCCTGCCGAGCTTCCATGACAGCGTCTGTCTGCAGAATTATACCACTTGTAAGATTGTGGTAGTGGTTCAGGATGTCCCACTGAACTGGAATAGTAATAGTTATAATGGAAAGGAAGGGATACATTTTAGAGACATTGTAGGGGGTAGAATCTAGGGAAAAAAGGGACAATTGAAATATGATTCCTGAAGTTTTAAGCTTTGGTTGATGGTATCTTCTACAGAATGATGATGATGGTGTCATCAACAGAAATAGCACAGTTGGAATAAAGGAAAGGCTTTGGGGAAAAGAAAATAATTTCATATTTAGATGTGGCAAATTTGTGATACTCATGGGATTTGAGATGGGCATTTCCATCAGGGCCTCAGAATTGTGACTCTAGAGCTCAGGGAAGGATCAGGGCTAGAGATAAAGTAGTGTCTGCCTTCTCTGTAGACAAGATGATTTGATGTCATGAAAGTCTGTTAGCTCTCCAATGAAGAAGTGTAGAGAAAAAACAGATAAGGTCTAAGGAAAAAGCCTTGGGAAGACCTTTATACTTAGAGTGGGTAGAGAAAGATGAAGTCATAAAAACAACAAGAACCACCACAACAAAAAACAAAACAGAGAAGTAGTTGTTAAGTAGATAAAATTAGGGATGTTGCCAAGATGAGTAAGTTTCGGAAGGAAAAATGAGTTTTGCTTTTGATTTGTTGAATAAAAAGAAGGAATAAAAACACATTTATTAAATATTTAGTATTTACAAAGCATTGAACTGAAGATATGAGTAAGGGAGAAAAGTCAGTCCCTTCTGTAAAGGAGCAAAATTAGGGAAGATGACACATGTAGAAAAGTTCAGCTTTAAGGAAAATAGAAAATCTGAAGTGTTGTGGGCTCCTCAGTGTCCAGCACTAAGCATGAACAGAGATGTGAATAAGAAATGAACAGTGAGTAGTTCAAGGAAGGTAGTTCAAGGAAGAACCATGAACTCCGTTTATTGATTCTTAGAACAAGGTTTTTAAAGATCCAAAAGACAAAGATTCAAGTATTCTTATCCTTTTTTTTAAAGTATTCTCATCCTAATCATATCCTGGAATTTTATTATCGATATAATAGTCTGCCAGACCCTGAAAGTAGCTTGGATAGGATAAAGCTTGTTATCAAGGACCCAGGAAATCACAGGAATAGTCAGTTGTCTCTTATCAAAGTGTATCTATAGGACAAAGGATGCTCCTGGAGAGCAGGCCACAATCTCAAGAACATCTACATAGAAACTGATCTCCAAGAATCAAGTATTTTGACTTACAATAGTCTTTAGTCTGTTATATCTTGGAAGTAACATATTTTGATAAGCAACATGTCCTTTTAGATTCCTGAAGTCTGGGGGAAAGGCTTTGATGTCAGGATATCAAATAAAAGTCCTTTTAAGTATCCCTGGGGGGATCTTTCTGGGGAGACAGCCTTTACAAGCTGCGTCACCTCGAGGGGTATTAGGGTACACTATTAAGGTTTTATCTGAGTCCTGCATCAGGCCTCCTTGGCTCCCCACACTAAAGACCTGTTTGCCCCACAGGAGTAGTATACCACCATTGGGAAGGAGGGTGTAGGTTTTTTGGTTTTGAGATTTAGAAATCTCAGTTGGGTAGAAATATCTCTGCGGCATTAGGAAATTTTGGTCTGAAACACAGGGGAAAAGGCCAGATGATGCAGAGATGTGAAAAAGAATGAGGTCTGAGAAGATAACATTGCATTTGGTAATCTTCAAACTTTTAGAAAGACTGTCAAATCAGAAGCTGACTTTCTAGGGGTGAAAGAATAAATGAGTGGTGAGCAGAGGGCACTAGTGTAAATTACTCTTTTAAGAAATTTACCAGTAAAAGCACTTTAGTGAACTGGGATAGTGCTCTTACTAGGGAGGGCCATGGGAAAAGATTTTGTTTTGCTTTTGTTTTCTTTTAGTAAGAGGTAGATTAGAAGGCATTTGTAAGGCAGAGGAAAAAATCATTGGGAAAGAAGCAATTAAAGATATAAGGCAGTGAAAGGATAAGTGGTGTGGGAAAGATTCCATGGGAATTTGGAAGGAATAAGATCAGGTACACAGGAGAAAGGCCAACCTTGGCAGGAACAAAAAAACTGTCATTATTTTTTGAGAAGGAATGGTTATTTGGTCATAGGAGTTAGACCTGGAAGAGACCTGTTAGTGATGAACTGGTCTAATGCCATCATTTTAGATGAGAAAACTGAGGCAAAGTTAGATAGCATGGTAATGGACTTGAAATTAGGAAGATCTGAGTTTGAGTTCTGTGTCAGGCACTTAACCTCTCTAAACCTGTTTACTTGTACACAGGAGGAGTTTGGACTCCACGAACTCTATAGGCCCATCTAACTCTAGAGTTGATAATCTTATGAAGTAATTTGCCCAAGGTTACACAAGTTAGTGAATAGCAGAGTCAGGATTTGGTTTCTAGATGTTCTGACAACATATCAAACTTTTTTTCCACTATGTCATGTTGAAGAGTTGAATGCAGATAGAAAGAAACTTTCAAAGGAAGAGGAGGAGTTCGGTTCTCATAAGATGACCTGGACCTTCTTAAACCAGTCAGAGGGAAGCTCTGGCCTCAAGAATGGAAAAGGTTTGAAACATCTCCTGAGAAGCCGTAAGGGAATGTAGATGCAGAGGTCTTTTCTCAACCCTTATCTGTCCCCTTATGTCTTATTATAGCTCATAAGTACTCTGTGACATTAATTTTTACCATCGATTTCATTTTTCCCCATTCATTGAATAAATATTTATTGAGCATCATTAACATGTTGGAAGAAATATAAAGATGAAGAAAAATATCCCTGCTCTTAGGAAGATTATTGTATTGTACAGGGACAATACAAATGTACAAGTGTACAAGTGTACAAGTAACTAAGACAAAGTTGAGGAAATGGCAGAATGGAGAACAACCACATCTATTTTGGAAGATCAAATTATGAAAGAGAAACATTTGTACAGATAGTGAAAATTGGAGAACAAGGCTTCAGTAGGTAGAGGTTGAGAAGGAGGAGGGAATTCTAGAGATAAGAAATATCTTAAGTTAATTCCAACACCTTAAACATCATATTATGAAAGAAGAGTTTATGTTTAAGAATTTCTAGTTGATTTCATTTAATCTAAAAATGATGGAGGACTTTCCTAAGGAAACTTCACAGAGTCAAAAAGCTAATTGCTGCTGCTTAAAACATACCTCTGAAGTTGGTAGAAGCAAGCCTTTTGATTTGTTTTACACATCAGAGAAACTGAGGCATAAAAATGCTGTATCATATGTATACAATGAAATCATTAGTGCTTGGAAATTGTATTTGTTCAAATATTGCTCTTTCTTTAATTCTGAGCATAGACTTTGTGAACCATCAGGTTTTTATTCTGACATTGTAGCAGTTTCAAGGTTATAATAGTGTGGAAGGTTACACACATACATACATATATGCATATATATGTGTGTATATATGTGTATGTGTGTTCTTAAAATGAATTTTATTATCTGTTGCATCAAAAGTTTTAAAAATTAGAAACTAATAACTTTTTAAGTACTTATTTTTATAAAAAAGAAATATCTTGTATATTGTGAGATTGTTTCAGTCATGCCTGACTCTTTTTGACCTCATTGGTGGTTTTCTTGGCAGAGATACTCATGTGGTCTTACCATTTCTTTCTGTTGCTCACTTTACAGATGAAGAAACTGAGGTAAACAAGGTTAAATGACTTGCCCAGGGTCACAGAGCTATTAAGTATCTGAGACTGGATTTGAATTCATGAAGATGAATCTTCTGACTCAAAGGCCCAGTGCTCTAACCATTGTATTACCTAGCTGCCCAAATGAATGGACAATAATGATAACATTTGAAAACTTTATATAGTCTTGTTTTCCTTAACATTTTCTTGCAACATTATACTTATAGAAAGGAAAATTAGTTTCACTATTTATTTGCTTTGATAGTGGAAAATTGTGATAGAGCCAGCCTTGAATTAGGCATGAATGAATGAAAAAAACATTTGTTAAAAACTTGCAGTGGGCCTTGCCAAGTGCTGATGTCATAAATAGAGTCAAACAAGACAATGTCCTTGCCCTTAAGACCAGGTTGTAAAGGGGGGAGACAACACATGTAAGGGAGTGGTAGTTGGAGAAGACAGATTTGGATGAGGAAGACAGACGGTGATTGGAGTCACAGGGCAATTGATTGGTACAGATTTGATTATTGTTCTCAAATCCTGAGTCTTTTGAAGGTAGATTCAGGTTTAGCTTCTGACATCCTGACTGTGTGTTCTCTGGCAAGTCATTTATCTTTTTAACCTTGGCAGATAATTCTCTAAAATAGCAATATGCATATCGATAAAGGGAATTTTCCTTGTTCATCTTCCCTATTCCATTGAATTTCATGTCTAGTCCCAAACATGCTATTTAAGAACAATGCCTTTTGGAGAAAATTAGAATGTATTTAATAACAAGGTATGTAGAGAAGATAGTGAATCTTAAATCAATTCAGTCAATATGATTTTATTTTTTAAAAATTAAATTATCACATTATCTGATGATCATTATTCTTTATTCTTTACATATTGGTGATATGTAGAAACTGGGGGGGTGTTTATATATAGTAGAGGCTGGATGGGTGTTCGGTGCCAATATTTGAGAAAAAATGTAGATATTCTATATTTTTTTCCTGTTGTAATTTTTCTACTTTGGTATTTATTTAGAAAACACAAACTCTTCAGTTCCTTGTTTCCATTCTCTAGGGTAGAATAAAAAAAAATAAATAAAAATGTGTCTCTAATATATAAGCACGTATGTTGTAGTTACGGTAGAGTTCTTTCATAGGGAATAATATGATTCCCTTGACATAATTTTACACCATACAGGATCCCATGAGGTAACCTATTATCTCCTCTACTAATGATCACCTTACTTTGGTTGACGTTCTCAGACTTTCCCTAGGGTGTTATCTTTTGTTTTCCTCTTCTGCCAATCTGAAGCAAAAAGAACACTTCTCCATCTTCATCTTTTTGTAGATGTTGAAGATTTTCTTTAAAGAGTTTAGTAAAAGTCTGTTTTCTCTATATATGAAAACTAGAATGGGTGCCAGTGTCCAAAGGCTTCTCAAATTCGATACACATTGTATATCTTACAAGCACTAGGCATATGGAATAGCTTTATAGAAAAATAATTAATTCCTTGCTTTTCTTAAATTTTTTTTTCTCCACACAGTTTTCTGTTACAAATTCCAACATGTGCAAAGAAACAAACTTGGTGGTAATGAGAATAAACAAGTACGTTTTCAAGGGCAAAATAACGTTCTTGCATCTGGCATGAAACTTTTCAGTGTCTGTTTAAAGTATAGATTTGTTGTATTATTTCTTTATTATTATTAGAGCATTGCAAATCAAGAAAATGGATGACTCAATTCCAGGAAAAACATCCTTTTCCTAAGCTCTCAAATTATTATTTTATTCAAAAGCAAAATCTACCTTTGGCAAAGCTCAGTACAATCTTTTTTTTTTAAATTTTAGACAAATAATAAAACTTAAATACACAATAGAGAAAAGAAAAAGTAACATTATAAAGTTAAATATTGATTAATGCTCAATACAGTCTTAACTGTAGTAGTAATGTTCCATAGTCAGCTACTTTCATGCCTCAGAGAATATTAGGAAGTAGGAGGGAAGAAGTACATTTTGGGATTTTTCTATCTCCAGAGAACTTAAAAAAAAAATGAATCTTGAAGGTTAGGCTTATGTTATCATTCATATTAAGAATAATATAGATGTTATTTTTCACTTGAACAAACATCATAAAAGGAAATGTTAGTACTATGAAAACATTTGCATTTTTAAATCAGCTCATTGCCTTTCAGTTTACAATTAATCCTAAAACCTAGTCCCTTTTAATACTGGCAAATTGAAGTGAAGGACCTTGGGGGAATACATTACTAGACATAGAATTTTCTTTATTGTTGTTCATTTGTATCCCACTTTTCACGAGCTCATTTGGAGTTTTCTTGGCAAAGATACTGGAGTGGGTTGCCAGCTCATTTTACAGATGAGGAAATGGAGGCAGACAGGATTAAGTCACCTTGCCTAGCTAGTAAATGTCTGAAGTTAAGTTTGAACTCTCAGGTCTTCTTGACTCCAGGCCTATGCTTTGTTTAGTATGACATCTAGCTACACCCAGGTTTTTTATCTTTTTACTGACCATGAATTAATTTCTTTTCTGGTAATAATTTGTAGTTTTTTAACTTACACTATAGAGAATGGCATAAAATAAGAAATAGGAAGAAAAATCAGTATTCAATGTAATTTTCTCTGTTCCCTGGCACAGAAAAGTTTCTCATGGATTTCTATATTTTGAGTATTTATCTATTTAAAATCTGGTTGTTTGATCTTCTTAGCAAAAAACTTACAACTTGCAAGCTTTTGTTTACATGGAAATTCACAACTGAAAATGTTCATGAACAGTTAGCTTCCAAACAAACAAAAAAAAAGTGAATATGAGCATCTCAAAGTACCTTTAAAAAATACTATAACCCAGAGGTGTCAAATAATGGCTAGTAACACTCTACAACTCCAAAATAAAATATAATTGGGAAACACTTAATAAAATAAATTAAAATACAGTAGAACATAGATAAGGTTAGTAAATGAATATGTGACTTGAAGGGATTATTTAGTCCAATTTCTTCATCTTAATAAATGAGGACACATTGAGATAAAATGACTTGTGTCAGTTCACAGAGATGGTCGATTACAGATGGTAAAGTTACTGTTCTAACCACATCATGACTTTATGGCTAGTACTTTTTGAGTCATAATCCTATTATTTCATGTATTTTAAAAGTGTCTCATATCTTTTAAGAGAGGAAAATGCAAATACCTTGTTGTACAAAGAGTACATATTGCAAATATTTACAAATAAAATATGACCTGCAAACTAAATATATATATGATATATATAATTATATATGTATATTTATATGATATAAATATATATGTATATTATACACACACATACATATATTTGAGAAATACTTTGCCAATAATATGATGTTCTGTGCAGATTGTACTTCTAGTCCTCAGTATGTCTATATTAGCTACCCTTGGTCAGTTGTTGTAACTGAGACCAGATTTAGCACTTTCCCTCAATATCTTTTATTTTGTGATGTGAAGTAAATGAAGCAATTCAGGAAAAGTGTGATTCAGCAGATCACTGTAAAATCATTATTCTGTAAAAGTAATCATAGGAAAGGATTTGTTTTTCTGTTTTATGATATGATTTGTAAAACTCAGCATTATCTTCATGGCTGTATTACGAAAAATAAATATACATCATGGTTCAAGGTATTGATCAGAGTCCTGGAAAATCTTTGTATCCTTCTTAGTTTGCGTGTGACTTTGGGGAAGCCTGTTAACCTCCCTGGCCTTGGTGCCGCCATCTTTAAAAGGAAGGGTTGCATTACCTTTGAGGTCCTTTCCAGGTCTACATCTATGATCCTGTGATTCCCAGTGATTTTTGATACCTAAAGTTCAGTAGATGGGCAACAAAGCCATAAGGAATTATAAACATTTGGCAAAATTGAGCATTCTATAAATGTGCTACCAGATCATGATACTAGTTCAAGAGATATTTGCACATGCTTCAAAAAAAGTTTAGTTTTCACATTTTATATTCATTCACTGATTTGATCAACAAATAATTTATTAAGTGTCTACCACTTTACCAGGCATTTTGCAAGACTTTGGGGACATAAATAAAAAGAATAAAACAATTTCTACTCTCTAGAAGCTATTGAATGACTGTTAAATGCTTATGCTTAGTACTTTGTTAGACTCTGAGATAAATGAGTATAGTACTTTCCTAATTGCTTCCCAGATTTCATTTTTTTTCTCTAATGCTTTTTTTTAAACAAAGTTCTACCAGGGAATGCATTTCTTTAGGGTCTTTTCTCTGTTTAATGACCTTTAATGGCTTATTACTATCTATAGAAGAAAGCCCAAATTCCTTAGCTGACTTCTAAAGCCACTGTCCAAGTTTTCCAGAAAAATTTCCCCTTTCCCCCACCTTCCTTTATGCTCCTGACAGGTAAACCTGTGCTTATCCCCTCCACTTTCATTTAACCCACTTCTTCAACTTTATTTAACTCTATTTAATTATAGTTTTGATCACTTAAAATGAGAGGTATGCTTGTCTGATACCACTCCAGAACTAGAACAAGTTCTAAGCTGGAGACTACAAAATAAACATACATACATACATACATGAACATATACAAACACATATGTATATATGCATTCATGCATAATTTCTGTTTAAACTTTAAATATTAGAACAAGCATATTTAAAAACCAGATTCTCTGGTTCATTAAGAGGAAGGTATTATGGAATATCATGGTGCCTCATACCAGGACCTGCTTTAGAGTTTCTAATTGTTATTTTTTTTCTTCACAGATGAAGGAATTTGTAATGAAATCACCCGGGTAAGTAACATGAAGAAATACTTTCTACTGTTACCAAATAGAAATCAAGACTCTCTGATGAGCTCCTGCTTGTGTGTACACACACACACACACACACACACACACACACACACACACATATATGCTTTATATATATAGTTGGTTTTGGGGAGGATGGTGTTTGGGAATTGATGACAGTCCAATATGCCAGTGTTGGCAGCATTATAGTATTAGTCACTTTGGCAAATACCAAGTAAACCTTTTTACATCCAAGGGAAATATTATTGTGAACTTTACATAACTTGGGGGACTAAGCTCCTGGAGGACAAGGACTGTATAACACCTAGTGTATTGTGGGTGCTCAGTAAGTGCTAAATTATTGATTAATGAAAAATTTTATTTTATATCCTTTATTTCAGTAGCTTATTTAAAATTGGACAAAATGTTGAAAATCTAATGCCAGAGTATTAGATGGAAAACAAAACCCTGTTACATATCATTTATCCTTTTTAATGTTGAAAATGAACATTTGAGAATCATCACTAGAATTGCCTGTACAAATATCACTTTACATTGCTGGCCATTAATAGAAAGAAAGCCTTTGAAATGAATAAGGATAGTTAGCTTTATATTTTATTTTTTCTTTTTGTACCATTGTCCCTTTTTGAATAACAACCCAAATAGGAGGAGTTTAAGGATCAAGATGTTAACAGATCCACCACACATTTTTCAAGGTCTTTCTGTGTGCACTGTGCTGGGGTAAGCACAGGGATGAAATACAAGGATAGATAAGACACAACCAGTCCTTGCCCTCAAGGAGTTTACAATATAGTCTAGATAAGGCACTTGTACATATATACACTCACACACATACACACATGCACACACACAGATGCAATGCAAATTAGAATGGGATGTGTATTTGAAAGGAAGACGTAAGAAGACTATATAAAAGTCTGAAATCAGATGGAGTTTGGGATATCAGGGAAGGCTTCAGTGCAGAGGTGATTTTTGAGCTAACACCTGAAGGATGGGTAGGATGTCAATAGACAGAGATAAAGGGACCAAAGAAGAGTATTACAGGCCAACTGCCAGAACACGGGTTCAGAGATAGGTGAGCACAGGGTGTGTCCAGAGTGGTTTCACTTAGACTAGATGAGGAGTAGGAGAGGAATATTGAATCTAGGATTTAGAAGGGCATTGATCAACTACTTTCTATGTAGTGGTGGGGATGGACACTAGATTGCATGAAGTTGAAGGATAGTGAGACAAGTTATTTATGTCCTGAGTAAGATTTGTAGGCTAAACTTTCTATGAGTTAAACAGTTCATTTGACTCTTTGACCCTTTAAGTATAATACATTTTCATCAGAATAACTCTGTGTGTCACAGACAGCAAAACTTCCTGACAACATAAATATGCATATTTATTTTTAAAAGTAGTACTAAAATTGCCTCTGCATCTCCTTTTGTGTGCCATAGGCAACAGGCTTCCTAGCCTTTTTCTAGTTTCCATGCTGAAAATGAGTTAATGATAAGTAAATGAAGGCAAGCTTCATACTACCCAGATGTAGTTACTCATTAAAAATGTTTGGCAATGAAAGAGTCATAGGACAATACTTTGAAGAGGGAATAAAGTATAGGAAAGGCCTAAAAAATAATGCAGGTGAAAAGACTTGAGGGTTTTTATAGGAGGAGGGGAGATATACAAGAGGGAGAGTAAAGAGTAAAAAAAAAAGATTTTCAATACAAGCGAAATTGGTCTTCAAAGAGAGGGGGAAAAATCAAAGGTACTAATGGAGGGGAGGATACTGATTTTGGGGAGGAAGAGAGCCACCATTTCCTCTAAGGAAAGAAGGAGATAATAAGTGAAGATCCATGTTTTGAGAGCAGATGGAAAGGAAGAGAGAAAGACTGTGGTCTTTTCAGTGATGTAAGAGGTGGCATGATCTGATGAGAGAGAACAAGCTAGGCTGTGCTCAGAAGTTTGAGGGGAGAGGAGGAGATTTAGAGCTGTCACTATGGGGAATGTGATAGATATAATACAATTGCTCTGCAGCAGGGTGCGTCCAGTTGACATAATTATATTAATAATAATAATATCACAAATGATGATGATGATAGCTAATATTTTCACATAGAATTTCAAGTTTGCAATTGAGGAGCAGAGAAAAGCCCAAGCTGCCTAGAGAGCAGAGTATATGAGAAGGGGAACTTGTGAATAGAGGTTCTGGCTAGGCTGTGAAGGACTAAACAGAGGTTTATATTTGATCCAAAGGCAATAGGAAGCCAGTGGAGTTAATTGAGTTAAGAGGATTACATGGGCATATCTGCACTTAAGGAAAATTACTTTGGCAGTGTGTGTAGGATGGCCTGCAGTAGGGAGGGTTGAGACAGGAAGACCAGTTAGATCGTTGCAGTGATCCAGCTCTGAACTACGGTGACTGTGTGAATGAAGAGAAGAGTTTGGATTAGATGGGAGACAGGCTGTATAGGCATTTTTGGGGTGGAGAATAAAGAGTCAAGGAGAGTAGTATAAATCTGGGAGAAAGGAATATTTGTGGGTTTGTGGGAGAGGAGGGAAGGAAAGAAATAAGCATTTATTAATTAATGTGTTTTATAGACTTTGTAGGCTCTCAGAGATAGATGCTTTACAATTATTATCTCATTTGATCCTCATGGCAATCCTGAGAGGTAGGTGCAGTTTCCCCCCCACCCCCCCACCCCCTTTTACAATTAAGGAAATTGAGGTTAAGTGACTTGCCCAGGCTCACACATCTAGTAAGGGTTTAAAGCTGGATTTGAACTTGGTTCTTCTTGACTCCAGGTCCAGTGCTCTATTATCTGTGCCACCTGGCTACCAAATTGTTTTTATGGTTTTTATTTATAGTATAATTTGAGGTCTGAACATACTACTTACCCTTAATTTCTACTTTTAAAAATTACTGTACTTGAGATTATAGACCTTTTGTTCCACCAAATTAATTTCATTATTATTACTGTTTTATCTTAAGTCTATGAATCAGGGTTTAAACCCAGATCCCCTGAAGCCAGATTCAGTGATCTTTCCAGTCTTAGTTCATTCTCTCCATATTGGCACATATCATGTAGGTGTTGAATAAATCTGGTCAATAAATGCTCTTCATGTGTTCAGTTTAAATATCACAGATTCTGTTGCTCTGTGGCTCCCATTTATTACTTATTTCTAAGGCATGTGCTGTGATCTACAAGATTACACACTCTCCCCTTCATCTACCCACCACTCATATTCCAGGCCCTTCCTACCTCCTCAAACATGCCCATGACCCCAACAGGTAACATATAGGAGGGAGGGAAGTCTCATTTTCGTAGCTCGATCTCTTTCCAGTGTCTTCTTCTGGAGGCCTGTTCTCTACTTTTTTTCTCTTCACAGGGAAGTCAGCCCTGCTTTCCATGTGTTCCCAGGGAAATCAACTCACTTTTGCAAAGACCCTTCCTCATGTAGCACCAATACAATATTTACAGTCCCTATGATCATGATAAAGACTGTGACTATAAGTACCGCATGGCTTTTGAACACAAAATATACCAGATTCTCCTGGTAGAGGGCAGAACTAAAGCATTTATTTAGACACCAGAAATCCAAATCCCAAAACCAGTAAGCCAGTTCCATCAGAGTACC
>CM053593.1:322669928-322711475 GCA_028646575.1 Pseudocheirus occidentalis | reverse complement strand
GAAATCAACTCACTTTTGCAAAGACCCTTCCTCATGTAGCACCAATACAATATTTACAGTCCCTATGATCATGATAAAGACTGTGACTATAAGTACCGCATGGCTTTTGATCACAAAATATACCAGATTCTCCTGGTAGAGGGCAGAACTAAAGCATTTATTTAGACACCAGAAATCCAAATCCCAAAACCAGTAAGCCAGTTCCATCAGAGTACCCAAGATACTCAGAAGCCATAACACTGAGAGCCACAGCATCTTTAAGCCTTCCCACAAACCAAAACAAGATAAATATCTACTCAGGAGACTATCTGACTCCTTGCCTGAGCATTCTCTCTCCCCCACCTATCTGGCTAGCTCTGACTACCAGCTTCCTGTGGGCTTTCCTTCCCTTTAGCAAAGCTCCTCCCACCACAGGCTCCATATGACCACATTCAGCCTATTAGCGGGGCAGAGTTTACTTTTAAAGCAGGGGAGGTCTTCAAACTCCCCCTAGGTCTGTTCAGGGGCAGGGAGGATCTTCAGATTCCCATTCTCCTTACACCTTGCTAACAAAACTGAGCATCTCTTGGTTCATTATTTTCTGCTTTATTGGTGGGTTTGCATACAACATTGTTCTCATGGTTTTTCTCAATGATTTTCTCCCATCCGACATTCTGTGAACTTTTAAAAAACAAACTGATAAATGAAGCTTTTTCTCTCTGCTTGTTCCTCACAGAGCTGAGTGGTTCTGAATGCTACTGTGGCACTCATTTCTTATCATGGTCTAGGCTTCCTTTCATAGTCTAGCATCACCATATCTGAGAAATGCTCCTCTGTGGTCTAGCCTAACTGGCTTACTTGCCATCCCTCACACATGACATTTCATTTCTTATATATTATGTGCCATCACATAGGCTGTTCCTATGCCTAAAATGTCCTCCTTCCTCACTTCCTACTCTGAAAATTCAGAGCTTCTCTCAAAGCTCAAATCAGGCAACAACCTCCTTCATGAAACCTTCCCCAATACCCCACCTAGTATGTGTTTTATTATATGTGTGTGTGTATATATATATGTATATATATATATATGTGTACACACACATATATATGCACACACACACATATATATAATATATTTATAAATATAAAATGTGTGTGAACACACATACATGTAGTTATGTATGTCCACACAAATATATACATACATATTTTAATTTACTTTATATGCATGCATAAAGATGTAGATAGATCATTGTGTTTCCTTGCCCACTCTTCTAGAGGCCAGATTTTGCTTCATACTTATCTTTTTATCTCCAAAACATAGTATATAGTAGGTGCTTGATAAATGCTTGTTAACTTATGGATTGGTCCATGCAATGTGGAAACTTGAATGTAAAGGTTCTTTCCTGCAAGGTTTCTCTTATCACTCACTTCTGTGTGGACTACCTCTTGGATCTTTGCTATTCCTGTAACTTACATGAACAACTAATTACCCATCCCACCCAGATTTGGAATGTAAGCTGCTTATGAGGTGGGGTCATTCTTTATGCTAGTATCACCAGCACCTAGCAATTAGTAAATACTTGTTGATTGATTGATTGAACTATGAAATTAATTTCCTGCCATGATGGTAGAATTGTGAAAATAGTTTCAGGTTGAGTATTCTAAGCTTAACCTTAAGGAGTTACAATGTCCAGATCTTTGAAATGTTAGTAATATTTCCTGGATCATTAGGTCAAGAGACCATAGTGTTTTCCATTGAACCCAAAAAATGAGATCTTAGATGGACCAAATACAGCTATATCCGAGAGGACTGAGGTCTCTAGATAGCAGTAGCCAATTCTCTACTCTCTCCTTAATAACTAGAGATTGCTTCTGCCATCTAGATCTCTAGAATGTAAGTTCTCTGGTGGCAGAGAATGTTCCATTTTTGTCTTGATTGACTTATCTCCAGACTACTGACACTGCTGGTCCAGACAGCTTAAGCCTTTTCATTTAACGCATAGGCTATATCATATTTCCTATTTCCAAATCTGAGAAGAATAATTTTCAGCTGGCTCCCAGTTTTCATAGGATCAGCAAATCTGTTGCCTATCAGTAACAAACCCCTTTACTCTCATTCACATCTCCTTGTAATAGGTTCATTCTTGCTGAGATATAATTCATCATAGTTGCTCCCTCGTGATTTGGAGTCAAGAGATTCAAATCCCAGTTCTTTGTGACTCTTGCCAAGTAATTTAACCATTCTGTACCTTAGGGATTGGACTTGACCTCTGAGGTCCCTTCTATTTCTAAATCTATGAGAGTTCTTTGTCTATATTGAGGTCCAGGCCGTCAAACCTCTGCAGGTCTCTCCCCTTCAAACCTTGTACAAATGCATACCAACCAGTCTATTCTAGCTGAGCAATAGACTTTTTGATAAATCCACTCTAGTCTCTGCATCCACTAAGTAACTTATTGTCTTAACTTCCTACAAATACTCTTCCTGTCTGCAATGACTATGTCACATCATTGCCTTTACCTCCCAATCCCACTGCACTTCATTCTATTGGCTGAGACGCTAAAGGTTGGTAAGGATGCTGTCCAAAGGAAGACTGTGATATTTGCCTTCATAATAGGCATTTATAGCATGATTTCATTTGCAGTTTTCTGAGGGAAGTTAAGTAAATGTTATTATTTCTATTCTGTGGATAAAGTCAAAGGATTTAAGTAATTTACCTATTTGTCGGAATTTGCAAAATGTCTTTTGCTCCTAATTTTGGGGGCAGGATTTGAACCCACACCTTCCTTGACTTGTCATACCTGTCAAGAGCAATAATGAGCTAACATTTATTTATATAGTACTTTAAAGCTTACAAAATATCATATATATATATGTGTATACATATATATATATACGTATATACACATACATATATATATATATGATCTTACATGATCTTTACAACAACACTTTGAGGTATTATTACCAGATGAGGAAACTAAGGCTGGAAGACATTAAATGACTTCTCTAAAAATTATTCAGCTAATGAGTAGTATCTGAAGCAAGATTTTAATGTAAGTATTTTTGACTCCAAGTCCAACATTTTACCTTTTGGGCCACCTAGCTGTTTTCCAAACAGAGTGTGAAAGGGGTATTGGAAAAGAGTGAGACCAATTAAAAGGCTGCTAAAATAATTCTGGTGCCCCAGAACAGAGGCTGCAAGATAGATTCATGTTTACAGAATTCCTGCCAGGAGCTGACGTTTATTGAGTGCTGATGTGTATCAACAGCTGTAGGAATGAACTATGCTATGAAAGAGAGCCTAGATTTTTTTTTTAAATAGTTAAACTTTTCTAATACATAAACCTACCAATCTGGTGTGTTCCTCCCAATATCATCCATTTAGTTAATATTTCCTTAATACGAATTAATGTCAGTTAACTTTTATAGAGGGATATTTACTGAACAAGTATAGCAAATACCTAAATGCCTTTAGCACATTCAGCTTTTATTATCTTGGTCACTGGGTTCAAGGTTCAACTGATTATTAAAACATTGCCCCCAACCAATTTCACTTCTGTGCGTGGCATAGCTGATGGATAGATAACTGTTGTGTGCACTATGTGGTGTCTCAGCTGCTAGGTTCATCCAGTTCTGGGGTAGGGTTGGCTTCTCACTGGACTCAGTTTATTAAGGTTTCTAGCAGTTTCTGTTACAACTTCAGTTGCTGGATCCATGATGGATCTTCTGATCGTTCAAAACTCACAAAGTTATAACCTGGTCTGTTCTGTCTCTGATGCTAATTAGCCTAATCAGAAAAAAAATAAATGGAACAGAAACATGGCTGCCTCATGGTCAGGTGGGAAAATGGGGCCTGAGGGCCACAACAGCTTTTGACAACACCAAAGAAAGCTAGGGGGTGTAGTGAGTACATTGCTACTAGACCTGTAATCAGAAAGACCTGAGTTCAAATCCCGCCTCAGATACTTATTATAGATGAGTCAGGTCAAGTCACTTAACCTCTCTTTGCCTTAGTTTCCTCAAGTGTAAAACAGATAATAATAACACAGCTCAGAAAGTTGGTATGAGGATCAAATGAGATTAAAATTGTAAAATTCTTAGTATCGTGCCTGGCACATAGTAGGAGGTAAATGAATGCGAGTTATCCTTATCATCATCATCATTCCTTTTGTTATGGTTGGACTTTTGGGGGCAGGAGATAAAGGTAATATTTGTAATTGATTTTTAAGGAGCAGTGTTGTCAGAATTTCTTGAGAGTTCTTGAGTTCCTGTCTAAAAATCGTAATAAAAGGCATTTATTTTGTGGTAGGCCATTTGATAAAGATTGTGTAGTAAGGTAAACCTATCTTCTCCGTATAATATTTTCCTTTTGGGGGCTTAGCCCTCAATAAGTATGTTTTGAATAAAACTAATATTTCTAAGAACATGCATATTGATTTGTTCAAAATAAGTAGAAGAATGTTACACATATCATTATACCTTACATTCCCAGTGTTTTTTGTTTCCTTTTATTTACATATATGGGGAGGATGAAGTAGGACTAGATGAAATTATTCCCAAAGGGATCAGAGAACCTAATTCTGGGATTGAAAGCAGAGCTCTTATGTAAACCCTTGGAGTTGATTGGATGAAAAATTTGCACCTCCATTCCATGTGCAGCTGAGTAGAGCACCTCTAGAGATTTGAGAACTGAGTATGCATTTGTGGCCATTTCTTTGCTAACGGAAGAGGAGTGGATTTAACATAGCCCAATACATTTTGGAGGTATCTGGTGGTATCCTGACAAGTTTGTGGGCAGAATTTGAGTCATGTATTCATAGGGTGTAGAGGGAAACATTTTATTTGCAGGTAGTGCAAACGTTACCTTTCTTTGTTAGATAGCTTCACTTAGTAGATTAATTTTAAAACTACCTTAGCTTTTTTTTTTTTAATACTTGGGATTCAGCCTTTTATGCATTAGATTTTTTTTACATCTTTGAGTCATAAAAGAGACGTTCAGTCATTTCAGTTGTGTCTAGCTCTTGAGGACCCCATTTGGAATTTTCTTGGTAGAAATGCTGAAGAGATTTGCTGTTTATTTCTCCAGCTCATTTGACAGACGAAGAATTGAAGCAAACAGGGTTAAGTGTCCAAGATCAGAAGTGAACTCAGGAAGACAAGTCTTCCTGCCTCTAGGCCTAGCACTCTACCATGTGGCTGCCCAAGAGGGGAGATAGCTAATGCATTTATCAAGCATCTTCAATGTGCCAGGCACTATGCCCAATGCTGGGAATACAAATACAAAGAAAATGAAAGCCAGTCTTTTCCCTCAGCTCAACACTGGGAGAGGAAGACTTATGAAAGAGCTGAAAAGGAAGGAGCTAGAAAATCCCAGTCAGGAGCAGAGCTGGCAGAGAAGTGAGCATTGCTGACCTGGGCATTTCCTTAAATGACAGTTCTAGGAAGGAATTCACCAATTGGTGGTAGGGGCATATTCGGGGGAGAAAGCTGCTTGAATCTGCAGAACATTCTGGATATTTGGTTCCCTCCCAGCCCTAAAGGGAGGTAAATAACATACAGATATAATTTCCCTATTTTTAAAGCTTCTCATGTATAAGACTTTTCCTTAGAAGCTTAGTTATGTTGATCATTTCCCCCAGTAAGGAGATTGAAATAAATTCACTCTTAGCAAAAAGTAAAACCTTTGATTTTACTTCTTTGGTTTTCTTTGGTTTTCCATGGAGTTGGAGAATAATGGTCAGATTTGTTCACAGTGATTGAAGACATTTGCTAAGTAAATACTTTACCTCTTTTAGAGAAGGGATAACTTCACTGTCTTTAATCATTCCTTCTACTCTTTCTTTGTCCCTTTAAGTGATTGATTAGCCATACTTGTTTTTAGTGGTGACACACCCCGATAAGCAATCAGTTTTTTTTTAAGCAGTTCCAACCCTTCTCCATTTCTAATATAGAATACAAAACTTGTAATTAATAACCTTTAAGCTGGCTGTAAGATTCAACACTGCATCGGTTTAAAGTTGTTCTAAGTCATAAATGTATTAAGACAGTTGCCCTTTAAGTTTTCAAATCAAGGGGTATTTGTTAAATGTCAGACAGAAATTTAAAAAGACCCTAATCTTAAGGTGACTGACTATATCTAGGAGTAGGAACAACATAAACACAAGAAGAGAGGCAGAAGTACAAAATAACTTCACTGGACTGGAGGCAGGGCAAGGAACACTAGCAACTGGGAGGAATCAGGAAAGACCAAGTATAAGAGGTGAAATTTGATCATATCTCAAAGTAGACGTGCACAACTTGGCAGTTGGTAGGGGCCAGAATTAAAATAGCTTAACTACTTCGGGCTGCACTTTCCAAGTAAAGGTATAATTAATGATTAAACTAATTTGCAAATTAACCATGTAAAAAAGGGAAATTTCAATTAATATCAATTAATTGTACTTATTACTTAAGATTTGTTTTTATCATGAGATTTCTCCTCTTGGACTAGATACAGACTGATGATGGTGGTTGCCACAGATCATGTGACAAATGAGAGCATGCATAGTGGCAACCCACCCATCAAGTTACATGATGGGTGCAGTAGTGACTAGTGGAAGGTGGGTTAAGCCGGGCAGGGATAAAGCACTCATTGCACCTTTATTTTCCTTTATATCCTCTACATTTTTTGTGGGCCGTCCAGAATCCTTTGGAAGGCCACTTGCAGTCCTCCAAAGGTTATATGTTGCGCAGGCCTGACTTAAAGGGAGTTGGAGATTCCTAGATGTAAAAAGTGATGACAAAGAATATTCAAGGCAGAGGGGTCAAGTCTGTGTATAAGTACAGAGAAAGAGAATTAGGGTATCACATTGGGGAGATAAGTAACAGTTTCCTGGAACAGAATAAACGATGGGGAATTATGGAAAATCAAACAGAAAAGCAAGAAGGCAATTATATTTTGAACAGTTTTTTTTTTTTGGCCTTTTTTTTTTGGTAGGGCAATTGGGGTTAAGTGACTTGCCCAAGGTCACATGTCTAGTAAGTGTTGAGTGCCTGAGGCCATATTTGAACTCAGGTCTTCCTGACTTCAGGACCCGTGCTCTATTCACTGCACCACCTGGCCGCCCCAAGCAGAGGAGTTTGTATTTTATTCCAGAGGGTTGTTATGTTCAGACCTATGCTTTAATTATACCAGTCTCACAACTCTGTTGAAGATTATTAGAGAGAGGAAAGACTAGAGGTAAGAAGACCAGCTAAGCGGCTTATTTCATTACTCTAAGAGAGGTAATAAGTACTGACAAATACTGGAACAAGGGTGCTGACCTATCAGTGGACAGGAAGGGACAAATCTGAGAGCTGTGAAGGCATAATTGATGTGATGTGTATAATGGGATGGTTGAGAGGGGGAGTGAAGAGTCACAGACAGCTAACTGAACTTGGAATGACTAGAAGGATAGTGGTGTTCATGACAGAAGTTCTAAAGCTTGTGTTTAGGAGGAAAGATAATGAGTTCTGTTTTGGACACGATGAGTTTGAGAAGCCTATTGGATCTCTAGGCTCAGTGTTCAGCAGGGAGTTAGTGATCTGTTACTAGAGCTTAAGAGTAAGAATATATAGATATGGCAGTCATCTGTATAAATGGGATATTTGGGACCTATTGTAACTGATGATTAATGATAGAATCTATGCAGACAAATGAAGGACTATGACAGAGCCTTCTTTGCCCTCTCCAGAGATCTGGACACAAATGATAAAAGTCTTGCAGAATACACAGAAGTAGTCAGTGCAAGAAGGCAGGGAGAACCATGAAAGAGGAGTCATAAAAACCTAGGGAAGGCGCTCAGCTGCTTGCATTGAATGCTACTGGGAGGTCAAGAAGGATGAAGAACAATACGTCATTCAGAAAATCTGAGGTGGTGACTGTGCAGTTTAAATTCCAACCCTCCCCACCATCCCCTAAGCTAAGAATGAGTTTTACACTTTAAAATTGTTATTTAAAAAATGTAAAAAACTATTTTTAGCTTCTGGTAGTACACAGTTAAGGATGAGGTCATTTGCTCCTTGGGGACTCTAATTTGCCTGCTCCTACTCTAGAGCTTCAGGTAACTAAATAAAATAGGTAGTTTTTTTTTTAAAGTAGTCTTGAAAAGAATATTTCTGGGTCTTAAATTTTTTGTCCCTCCCAGTCTTGGATGTGCTGATAAAACTGTTGTGACAAATGACAAGATTTTGAAGAAACTTGTAGTTGAGTAGTACAAATTTTATATGGACATCAGTTTTACATGTTGGCATGTGTTTATATGAATATTACATAGTAATAAAAGGCAATTCCACAAAGCACATAAAATCAAACTCTTAATGATTAGGAAAAAATGAAATGTATCCAATGCATCCAACCACAGGCACAGTAAATATATTACATATACTAAGTTTTTATAAACTAAGGAGATTCACATTTAAGGAAGTATACTTCTGATAGAGTGACAAAACTGGGAATAAATTTCTCTCATTTTATGAGTTTTAGTTTTTGTTTGTGTAGCAAGAGTCAACTGGCAAAGAGTATATTTGAATCTAGTCTGTCTGGGTAAAATTTTAATAAAATTCATTTTAAATGTAGGATAAAAAGTTTCAAAATTAGAGTGTATGATATAAATTTGATTTTATGTGAATAACTTTTTGTTCTTCTTGACCTACAGCTTTTTTTTAGTTCAGAAAGTTCCCTGATGGTAATACTCCTTTTACAAATTCATATCAACAACCATTTTGTATTTAGAATCTTAGAGAGAAGGCAGAGTAACTTGTCCAGGGTTACTCAGTCACTGTGTCAGAAGCAGGATTTGAAAGTAGGTCTTCTTAACTCCATGACTAGTTCTCTTCATTACAACCTCTTCATGTAATAAAAATGACATCTCCAAAGAATGGTTTGACCTGAACTGTTTGTAGTTAAGAAGATTAAAAGTAGTGAATTATTTTATTTATAAAATATTTCCATCAGAATCTTGTGCTTCAAACAGTGACTTAATGACTCTGGGATGCTTTGGGAGACTGACTTAGCAAACAGTCTCTCTCCTTAAGACCAGATCTTTTGGGGAAAAACACAAAGCAGGTTTTCTGACACCCTGGTTAGTCAGTGCAAAGGATCACTAGATAGGCATGGCCCTTCTTTACAAAATACCCAGCAGAAAGAAGTTTTAAAGGGGTTTTATTTTGAGTATTCTCTAGAACAATTCTGGTTTGAATTCTGGTTTTAAAAGAAAAAGAGTGAATTTGATTTTCCTGGGTTGTACTCCCTTTTCAGCTGAGCTGCAGATAATCCATTTACAGGGAAGAAAAAGCTGGGCTTAAAAGACGTTACGTCTTATTTAATTTTATGAAACTGAGAACTAAATTCGTTTGTGCTACAAATGAGTATACTGTGCCAATTGCATTTTAAATAGAGGTGCTCAGTATTGGAAGTGGAAATTAAATTCTTTTTTCATTTGGTAGACCTGAAATTCCATGGATTTTATTACATACTTACAAAACAAAGTTATTTCCATTTCTGCAACTTTCACTTTGAAGGGTCTTGTTTTGTAGGACAGTTGTATTGGGAGTTTTATTGGCAGTTGTATTGGGAGATTTATTGGCAGCTAAAAAAAAAACACACTACAATGTAAGGTACAAAAAGCATTAAGGATGCCCTTTTGAAATTTTTACAAAACTGTAGACAAAAGCAAATCTTAAGCTCTTAAGCATCAGAAAAGTTATTTTCAGAATTTGAATATAGTTATCACTTCCACATTGTGACTTTCCCCATTGTGATTTCAGTATATCATAGATTGACATAAGAAATTAAATGGGAATTTTGGGGGAGTTTTATGGAAGCTACAGAATTAATGCAAAAAGCAGTAGATTACACAAAAAAAATTTAGAAACTCAGAAATGCATAAAATATATTCATAGTATTTTATAATATTAATCCAAATTTTACAATAAGGTACTATAAACACCCCACAAAAGGAAAAAAAAATCAGACTTCTTTGGTATGGCGGGAGGGCCAAAAAATTTTACTTGGATTTTACATTTCATGGAAGTGTCATGTGACAAACCCCCACCATATATAAATTCCTAATGTGCATCAAAATCCACTATAATGTGTCAACTTTTATAACTTTTAAGTTTTTTCTATAAAATACCAAAAGATAAATCACAGAATTTTTGAGTTGGACAGGACCTGAGATGTCATCTTGTCCTGTTCTTTCTCCCTGCTGTTCCCTTGCCCTCTACTTTCAACCTCCTTTTCCCTCATTCTTTTTTTTTTTTTGCTTTTTTTGGGGGGGGGAGGTAGGGCATTTGGGGTTAAATGACTTCTTGCCCAAGATCACACAGCTAGTTTTTTTGTGTTAAGTTCTGAGGTTGGATTTGACCTCAGGTCCTCCTGACTCCAGGGCTGGTGCTCTATTCACTGCACCACCTAGCCACCCCTCTTTACCTCATTCTACAGCTTTTATAACAGCCCTTTGCTTGAATACTTCCAGTGCCATAATACTACTTCTGAAGGCTGCCTGTTCTATGTTTAGACCATTCTAATTGTTAAGTAGTTCTTCCTTATAAGAATTTGTAATATGTTTCCCTGTGACTTCTAGTCCTTGATGGAGTTCTTAGTTTTATTTTGTGTCCATTAAAAGGTATTTAAATACATGATAGCTTTTCAAGTATTTGAAGAAAACTATCCTGTTCTTTTAATAGTTTCTATAATAAACACCTCAATTTCTTTAGTCATTTCTCATATGACTGGATCCTTCGGCATCGGAGGAGCAAGATTAATATGTTTAACTCCTTTCCCTCCTTATAATTCAAAACTCAACACAGTATTCTAATTGTAATTTGACCAGTGCAGGGTGTGGTGACAGTATTTTGTCTCCTTGTTCATTCTGGACACTACTTCTGTTGAGCTAACCAAAGAGTTCATTAACTAAAAAGTAGATATGTTACTTTGGTAACTGGTATTGATCTTACAGAGAGAGAATGAGATTTTGATGATTTTGTGATTTTGGTGATCTAGATTTAGAGCCACAGGGGCTGTTAGAAACATATTATGGAGTGGCTAGGTGGCACAGTGAGTAGAGCACCAGCCCTGGAGTCAGGAGGACCTGAGGTCGAATCCAGCCTCAGCCACTTGACACTTACTAGCTGTATGACCTTGGGCAAGTAACTTAACCCCAACTGCCTTAAACTACCCCTCCCAAAAGAAAGAAACATTGTAGAGTGCCTTTATTTTACACACAAGGAAACTGAGCCCCAAGGAAACTAGGTCACTTGCCTTGGGTCACATGGGTAGTAAGGTTTTTTTCCCCCTCTACTGTACTGTGCTTCCCCCCTAGTCTCTCCTTTCTGGCATTGTGCCTCATATATAGTAGGAATTTAAATAGTTACTGAATGAATATTTGCTAGTTCTTGCAACACAATGGAATGCTTTTATTTAAATTAATTCTTCTAGGAGAATCCAATAAGAAAGGATTTTTTTTGCTAATTGTCTGTATAGTGGCATGTAGCAGAGTAGTAATTTTAGACCTTGCTAAATTAAGCTGGTGTTCAAGGTAAGTTGCCTTTTTAAAAATTTGATTTTCGGTCATTCATTAGGCAGTTATTAATTATCTGCATTAGACTATATCTCAAGGATAGAAAGATAAAAACAAAGTAATGCCTGCCTTTTTTGAGCTCTCATTATAAAGTTTAAAAACAAGCGATGTGGTGAGTATTGCTTATATTTGCACATTGTAATATATGAAGGCCAGAAAACAGGTGAGGGTTATTGTCTAATAAATACAAGATAGCTTTGAATTTTTCAATTTTTGAATCCTTAATCTTTTTAGTTCTTCTATAGGTGAAGTGTCAGAGGCAAGGTCTTTTGTCCTTGCCTAACCACATTCTTGACCTTTTCATAGGCAGATATAGCCAAAGCCTCTATGGGACTAAGCCCCGCTCTCACTCTCTCTAGCCTAAGGAGTCAAGTACCTAACCCTCTAATGAAACTACTCTCAAAAGTGACCAGCAGCTTCCTAATTTCCCAACCAAATACTTTAAAAAAACACCTAGAGAAACAACACCTAACAGTTCTCGTTTAGTATTATTTAAGAGCCTTTGGATCACTGTAGGGAATTCAGTAAGACAACAAGCATTTATTAAGCACTTTTGATATATCTGACTCTGAGGATGCAAAGAGAAGGTCCTTTCCTCCCCAAGTATTTGTTCTTTTTACTTTCTGTTAATGGGGCTCTAGCAGATAGACCTAGGTTATAGCACTATCTCCTTTCTGTCAGTAGTCATTGCCTTTGGGCTTCAGTTGACTCCACTTTAAAACAGGTACAACTTTAAAACTTCCTGAAGTTAGGCAGCTAGACAAGTTGATTTATTAAAGTCACTTTACATTCTAAGTGCAATGAATTATACATTTGAACTCAACTTTGATGGCTTGAAAACTCACCCAAAAATACAGAAAAACACATCTCCTACTGAAGGCAGCTTGGCAGGAAGGCTCATCTCAGCACTCTGGGAGCTGAGTCAAGCCCAGCCCAGCCTGAAACCATGACTTGGCCCTAGGGTGGCAAGGACAAGCCATAGCTGGAGCCTACAGGAGAGTGGATCAGCAGCAGCTGTAGCAGTTTCCATAATTATCTAGCCATAAGAAATAAGGACTAAGGTGAAAGGTCAGTAGAACTCAACTAAATTTGGGGGAGAAAAGCAGTCTGGCCAAACTGTCTCCAGGGCAAGGAAGCTGCAGAAGCATGGCCCTGCAGCCACCTCCACATGGCTGCTTCAGAGCTCCCAGACTGTAGATTGCAGGGGGGCCAAGCAACTGTTCAGAGGCTAAGTGCTCTTGTGTTGAGTGACCTGGATCCAGATCACTGTCTTGGGTGGTAGCCCTGGGGTGCGTTTTCAGTGAGCCAAAGCTGGTGGGGGTGGCAAAAACAAAACAAAAAACAAAAACAGAAACAAAACGGCACCCTCCCAGTAGCTCTGGTAGCTGTGAAAACCCCAGTGATTTGGGACAGAGCTCTCTCCTCTGGAAGCAGAGTTCCACAGAGCTAAAAAAAAGTAATTCACTGGCAACATGAACAGGCAAAGGAAGCAAAGTAAGAACAGCAATTAACCTCTAGAATTAGAATCCTTTTTTGGGGACAAAAAGGATCAAAGCATCAAATGGGAGAAGGACAGCACAGTCAAAACTCCCACACCAAAAGCTTCCAAGAAACATGAAAACTGCCTACAAGCCATAGATCAGCTTAAGAAGGATTTTGAAAACCAGATAAGAGAAGTGGAAGAAAAATTGGGAAGAGAAATGAGAATGATGCAAGAAAATCATGAAAAGAGAGTCAACGACCTGACTAAAGAAAATAACACCTTAAAAAATAGATGAACTCAAATGGCAAAAGAAGACCAAAATTTTAGCCAATGAGGAGAATGCCTTAAAAAGTTGAATTTGCCAGATGGAAAAAGAATCTCAAAAACTTTCTAAAGAGAATAGTTCCTTCAGAATTAGAGTCAAGCAAATGGGAGCAAATGACTTTATAAGAAATCAAGATACTATTAAACAGATCCAAATAAATGAAAAAAAATAGAAGGCAATATGAAATATCTCCTTGAAAAGACCACTGACCTGGAAAATAGATCCAGGAGAGACAATTTAAAAATTATTGGACCACCTGAAAGCCATGATCAAAGAAAGAATTTAGAAAGTGTTCTTCAAGAAATTCTCAAGGAAAATTGCCCAGATCTTTTAGAACCAGAGGGCAAAATAGAACTTGAGAGAATTTATTGATTACCTCTCAAAAAAGATCCCAGAAAGAAAACTCATAGGAATGTTATAGCCAGGTTCCAGAGTCCCTAGATCAAGGAGGAAATATTATAGGCTGCCAAAAGGAAGCAATTTGAATACTGTGGAAACACAATTAGCATAATCCAGGATCTGGCAGCTTCTACATTGAAGGATCAAAGGGCCTGGAATACAATATTTCAGAGAACAAGGAAGCTAGGATTAAAACCAGGAATGACCTACCCAGCAAAATTGAATATAATGTTCCAGGGGAAGATGTGGTCATTCAGTGAGGTGGAGGACTTTCTTTCTTGCTGAAAAAACCAAAACTGAGAAGAAAATTTGACACTCAAATACAAGAAGCATGAGAAGGTAAATATGGAAAAGAAATCATAAGGAACTTAATCAGAGTTGAGCTATTTACATGCCAGCATGGAAAAACAATAATTGTAACTTATGAAATTTTTCTCAGTATGAGGATAGGTGAAGGGAATACAAATGTATATATACATGTACATACACATATATCTATATAGGAGGATATATTTATATATATGTGTATGAATACATATCTGAGTATGTGTATATATGTGTACATAGACAGCATAGGATCAATTTAATAGGAAGGGATGACACTTTAAAAGATGAAATTCTGAGGTGGGTGAGGATTAGAATGAGAGGAGACAGGGAGAGACAGAATGGGGTAATCCTCTCGGATAGAAGAGGCTAGGGATAATTGTTACAATGGAGGGGAAGAACAGGAAGACAAAAGGGAAATGGTCAACCTTACTCTCATTGAATTTGGCTTAGGGAAGGAATGACATACACTTTAAAATGCGTATCTTGCTACACAGGAGAGTAGGGGGGATGGGGATGAGAGGTGAGATGATGAAGGGGAGGGCAGGGTGGGGGATATGGTTGCTGGAAGTACACACTTCTGTAAAGGGACAAGGTAGAGAATAGAACAAGGGGGATGGATAGGAAGGAGGGACATATAATCAGTCTCTCACAACATGTCCATTGTGGAGATGTTCTGGAAAACTATACATATACAGCCTGTATTGAATTGCTTGTCTTTCCAGTGTGGGTGGGTGACGAGCAAGGAAGGGAAAGAATCTAGAATTTAAAGTTCTAAAATCAAATGTTAAAAAAATATATGTACATATATATGATAATAATAATAATAGTAATTATTAACTACATGCAACTTGGAATTAAGATATAGAGGCACTGGGTTAGGGAGACCCATCCTGCCCTACTGGAAAGTCAGAGGTGTGATGGGGGAGGACAAAGGAGAGAGCAGATTGGGGAAAGGGATGGCTGTTTTGAGGTGGTGGGTAGGGGAAAGATGGGGAGAAAATTTGTAACTCAAAATCTCATGGAAATAAATGATGTAAACAAGACAATAAATTAATTTAAAAATTTCAACTTCTCTCCTTATAAAACTGTCTTCTTATTTCTGAATCAGTTCCCTCATTAATAATTTCTACAAATTACTTGTCCATTATAATATAAAAAAGAATTTTTAAAAGTTAAATTTAGGTTGATTCCCTCATAATTTTATTCAGTGTTGTTTCATTCTTGTGATACAGGAAAATTTTAAACAAGCACTCCCAAATGACCCTCATTTTTCCCACATTTTTCTCTTTTCTTTATTTTTCTTGTTGTATTATCAACATTGAAAGTTGAAGCAGTGAGGGAGAAAAAATAAGTGGAACAATAGGTTTAGTGATATCAAAGCATGTATTAACTGTATTAGTTAGATAACTAATACATCGTGACATACTTTATTGCTTGCATATAAAGATTTCTCTGAAGCTCCAAAGCACATTAAGATTTATAATGATCTCTCATTTTATCTGAGTCTCACTACAGTCCTATAAGAAAAAGGTACTAAAGGTGTTACTACAGAGATCTTGGTTCATATCCTTGTGACTGTGTTTTATATATTTAACTTTATAGAGACCCAGGTTCTTCATCTGTATAATGGAAAGTGTTTACCATGTAGTATATCCTTGATTGTTTTATTGCATTTACCTTCCATATCCATTCTTTTGCAAAGGCTTATTGTTTCTGCCTTCATAACATATCTCATATATATCTTCTCTTCACCATTCACACAATCACCGTCATGGTGCAGGTTCTTATCACTTCCTGCCTGGACTATTGCAGTAATTTACTGGTTGGTCTTCCTTGCTCAAATTTCTTCCAGCTCCACCCTATCTCCATCCAGTTGCCAAAACGATCTTCCTGTAACACAGGTGTGACCATGTAATTTTCTCCTCATCCCCACATAATCTGTTCCACATAATCTATAGTCCACTGAAGCTAGATTTTCTTGCTCTTACCTCTCATTTACACAGTATTATGTCTTACAAACACACACACACACACACAATGTCTTGCACATATGACAGTATATGTCTTGCATCTGTTTGCATTTTGTCTTCTTCCTTAGAATATGAGCTCTTCAAGAAGAGGGACTGTGTTTGTTGTTTGTTTGTTTTTTTAACTTTCTTTATGTTCCTTAGTGCATAGCACAGTGTAGGCACATACTAATTGCTTAAAAAATGTTTGTTCATTGATCGTTTCTACTTTGAGCATTACTTATTTCCACTAGGCTATAGAATTTTCTCCTTAATATTTCTCATGACACTGACACATCATTATAGTTTTGAAGTCATTCAGAGCATACCTACACCCAGTTTTGTAATATTCTCTTAATGAAAGGCCTTTAAAAGAAAAGAGTTGAAGATGTACATCATATTAAATTGATCTCTATAAGAATTGCATAACTCTGAAAAAGTTATAGCAGAGAGAATAAGGAGGAGCTAACACTGTAATGTCAGCATTTCATTTGTTGCTGGCCTTGGTGATGTATTCATATCATCCAGTCCTGTGGTGTTCCCTTCTCTAAGACCTCTAGTAGATTTCTGCACAGCTTATAACATTACAGCTTCTTGGAGAGCCAACCAACACATGAACACAAATGCTGAGAACACATATACTGTATTCAGGAATACCAGAAACCTAGAACCATACTAGTCTGGTAAACAAAAAAGTGTGACTTGGTTCTGATAATGATAATAACATTTATGTATTGCTTTAAGGTTTGCAAAACACTTTATAAATATCTCATTTTTTCCCCTCAAAACCACACTGAGAGGTAGGGGTATTATTAACACCCTCATCTTATAGATGAGGAAACTGAGGCAGACAGGTTTAAGTGATTAATAATAAGCTTAGGAAAACTTAGAAAGCTGCTGGGTGTCTGAGGATGGATCTCAGCTGAGGTCTTCCCCACTTCATGTCCAGGGCACTATCCTCTAAATCATCTATTATGGTAATTGTAGCCTTATGGGCTAGCATATAGCAATTGCTCAGATGTTCTAGTTCTCTCTGATTTAATTGCTGTTTTTAGCCATTCTCAGAATGAGTGAAAATGTATGCCCTTGTTAGTCTGCAGCAAAAGTTTCTGCCCTGTTTCCTCACAGATTCTGTTTTCATTTCATCTACTGTTATTTATGTGCATACTTATGTGCAGGATGGCACTGGGGTTGTTATGAGGACAAAGCTCATTTTTTACTTGTTAACCTCATAAGATGATAAAAAATAAGTATTATCTCATTTTTAATCATTTTAATTTTTGTGAAAATATAAAAAAGTCACCTAGCTTCTGTCATGGTCCTGAGCATAAGAGTAGGTGCTCATTAAGCATTTAATCAATTGGAAAAAAATAATAAAAATAATCCATGGGTCTTCAAAAACACTGTGATATACATATTTTGGATTACTTTTTGTGGGAAAAAATATAAATCCTATGCAATCTTGGATAATGTTAGTACCCAAAACAAAACACAACCCTCCCACCCTGAAAAAACCACCCTACCAAAAAACCCCAATTAGTTCTTCACTGTAGATTTTTGGTGCCTTCCTTTGATGATGTTTTTTTGGAGTATTTTTTCTTGTGTATACTAAAAATTTGTGTTTTAAAATTACTTAGGAGTTTTCTCCTTTGTAGTTTAGGTCATGACACTGAAGGTAGACATAAGACATGTATTGTTAACTGAGTCTACTTCAGAGATTATAAGAAATGCTATCTGTGTGCTTTCTTTTCACCTATTGTGGGATGAAGGGTTCTTAATGTTTCTAAAGGAGAAGGCCAGGAATGTGGATCAAAGGAGGGTTTCCCAGCTTCTGCTGTGAGTTGTTGGCAGGTCCTGATCTGATGGCCTTCTTTAGACTTATCTGTTCTTTCCAAAAGCTAATCAGTGTATTCTCCAATCTCTTCATTTGTTAAGGCTCTTTTCTTCCTTATAGATTTCTTTGTAACTTTCATTTTTTTAAATTTATTTTTATTTTTTAATTTAATTGTTTTATTTATTTTCTTGTTTACATCATTCATGTCCAGGTTTTTGAGTTACAAATTTTCTCCCCGTTTTTCCCCAAGCCCCAGCCCCCAGCCCCAAAACAGCGATCCCACTGTAAAGCCCCTCCCCCAATCTGCTCTCTTTTATGTCCTCCTCTGATGCCCCTCTAACTTTCTGGTAGGGCAGGGAGGGTCTCCCTATCCCAGTACCTGTATATCTTAATTCCCAGTTGTGTGTAGTTAATGATAATAAGTCATTCCGTGAGGTGGAAGATTTTCAAACATTCTTGTTGAAAAAAACAGAACTGAACTGAACAGAAAATTTGACATTCAAACACAAGAAGCATGAGAAGGTACACATGGGAAAGAAATCATAAGGAACTTATCAAAGTCGAACTATTTACATGCCAATATAGAAAAACAATAATAGTGACTTATGAAACTTTTCTTAGTATGAGGATAGGTGAAGGGAATACAAATTATATATACGTAACTATTTTATTGATATACAAAAGCTGATCTCTAGAGGGGAAATATTTTGTTCTTTTTGATAGTCATCAGGTCTGTGCAAGATCTAGAAATCATAACCTGTGAAAATCATTTTGAGTCGAGTGATGACCAGAGCCCAGATAATGGTGGTGGGGGATGGGGAAAGCAGTTAGTGTAGAAAGAAGAGAGAGATTCTGTCAGGGAGCTTATTTTTAACATCGGGCCTTTTAGCTGACAGTAGGAATAATCCTTTCAAATAGTAATCCTATTGTTTCCAAATATGGCAAAAATAAAACTGAGATTGCCTTTAAGCAAGAAAACAAAATGGAAATTAGTTTTTTAGTAAGAGCAGCTGTTGAAGAGCCAAGTCTTACCTAGAGTACAACATATCACAGTTTTACTCTGTAAATGGTATGATCCTAAAATGAGCCTCGTGATACTTTTATCATTATGGTTTTGTTTTATGTTTTCAAATATTTTTTTCAATTACATGTTACAGAATTTTTGACATTTGTTTTCCAACTTTGAGTTAAAATTCTCTTCCTCCCTTTCCCTTGAGATAGGAAGCAATTTGATTTAGATTATACATGTGCAAAACATATTTCCACATTAGTTATATTGTGAAAGAAAACCCTGACCAAAGCTAACAACCCCCAAGAAAAATAAAGCTAAAAAAAGTGTGTTTAGATCTGCATTTAGATTCTATCCATTTTTTCTCTGGAGGTGGATAGCATTTTTCATCATAAGTCCTTTGGAATTGTCTTGGATGGTTGGATTGCTGAGAAATAGCTAAGTCATTCACCATAGTTTATCATACAGTATTAATGGTATAATGCAGTGTTCTCCTGGTTCTGTTCACTTCACTTTGCATCAATTCATGTAATTCCAATATTTTTCTGAAATCATCCTGCTTGTCATATACTCTGAGCACAAATACGGTTCTTATTCTACTGCACTTTTCTGCCTTCCATAGTATAGTTAATACTTGTATAATCCCTACATGTTGGCCTACTTCCCTTTTCTCTCCATTCTCTCCATTTCTCCATTTCTTTAGTCCCTCTCCTTAATTTTCTTTCCCAATTCCACCTTTATCTACATTGAAGGTTTACCTTTAAACTTCGGATGGAAGATTAAACTCCTACAAATCATTGCGTACATTACTTGGTTCCATTTTCTGATTCCTAGTTCAATTCTCAGTCTTTTACAATGTGGCATTAAGTTCCACTGCTTCACTAAAACTTATCTGTTCCAAAGTTACCAGTGCTCTGTTAACTGTTAACCCTTATGGTCATTTCTTAGTCCTTAAAAAATTGCTTATTCTGCAGTTTTTCACTCTGTTGACCATCTCTTCCTTGTCAGCTTGAAATGTCAAGTTTTAACAGAGTGATCACAGAGTCCAAATAAAAAGTTTTTTTAAGGAGCTTTAATTAGCGAGCTCGTGGCTGTCCTTCTTGTGCCAATCTGAAGGATTCAGCAAAATAGGACAGAAATGTAGGATCTTATATACAGTTCACCTTCATTGTCCAACTAACATAATTTGCTACTAAGCAACTGTAAACAGAAGCTGTTACTAAGGCAAGCAGGAGATGGTGAGGAGGTGGTAGAAGGAGGGGCACGGGGCATGATGACCTGGGCACAAGGAGAAGAAAAATGAAGAAAAAGACAAATTACCCAGTTTCATTCCCAGGCTGGTTCACAGACTTCTATCTTGAGTTCATCAGGCTTTTTACTTGGATTTCTAATTCCACAAATCTTGAGACCATGAGATTTCTATTTAACTAGTTCCTGGCCACTTCAAACTCTATTTTCTTCCAGGGATTCTAGCATTGTTCTCTCTCTTGTTTCTCCATATACCTATCTGACCATTATTTCTCAGTCTTCTTTGTTAAGTAATCATTCTTCTACCTGCTAAAAGTCAGGCTCTACCTTGGGTCAGCTCTTTTCTCAATACTATCTCTTTATGATGTCATCTTGCATAGGTTAAAATATTGTATCTATGCACATTTCTAGTAGTGTCCTCAACAGTTATAAGAAAGAAAAGGGAAGAATAGGGAAAGAAGATGGGGAAAGGTTTGGGGAGGCAGATAATGATTTCAGCTTTGGATGGGTCTTATTCTTGCTATTTGACTGACCCACTTCCTTTTCCCATGACATATGTCTTCCATCTCATTTTACTTAGATGCAATCATGCAATTCATCTTTGGCACCATGCTGGAGACTTTTTATAGCCACTACACATCTTTCCAATGCCCTTTGAGTTACTTTGAGTAATTTGAATTCTTCTAAGATTGTGATATTCCATGAGTCACAGCTATATGACATCATATTAAGGAGAACTTTTGACAGCTGAAAGCTATTAGAAATCAGTGAAAGCACTTTTCAGTTGCTCGTTTGATTGGCCATACACAGCCTCCATTTCATGTACTCGGTAGACTTTTGGGAAAGTTACCTCTGATCATTGGTTAAAGTTACTTGTACATTTTCATCCATCATAGAGTATTGTATGCAGTGGAGAACCTTGGCCTTTTGAAGCTAAAGTGTTTAACAGTGACCTTCAGTGATTAAAGTTTAATAAAAATTGAGGCAGAGAATGACCTTTTTACCTAGTCAAAATTAAGTAAATACATAAATAATGGATCTGGGAGTGGAAGACCCTTAGGATTTCTGCCCCAAAGAAACAGTTGCCCAGTTTGAATCTAAACTTCACAGAACAAATCCCCTTAATCAAAGGATTTGTTCTGTAAAATGTGGACTTAGTCAAATGGCTGCATCCAAAGACCTAGAAGGCCACAGGTTCCCCACCCCCGCCCTAAACTATGGTGTTAGGTGTGAGTAGGAGAGAAGGTGAATTAGTGAGAAATGCCATGGAGGTAGAAATGGCAAAGTTTGCAATTGGTTGGGTATGTAGGGTGGGACAGAAGGAGGAGTTGAGGATAATGTCCATAATATGAAATTGAGAGACTTCTTGTGGGGCAAAGATGAGTTTAATATTGGACTTATTTAATTTGGGATATCTCAGAGATATTTAATTTGAAATATGCATAGGAACTAGTGAGAAGTGAGATTACCAAGAGAGATACTGTGGAGGGAATAGAGGGCCTAGGTCACAACAACATGGAAAATTGACAGAGTAATGAGATTTATGGTATGTCAACAAAGGAGACTGAGGAGGAGTTATCCAGTTAGAGAATCAGAAGAGAGCTGTATCAGGAAAATCCAGAGAAGAGAAAATATCTGGGAGGAGAGGGTCAAATGCAAATGTTGAAAAGGATAAGGGCTGAAAAAAGACCATATTTGAGATGATAAACAGTTGGGAGTCAGATGGAAAAGGTTTGAGGACTGAATGAGAGGTATTATTTTTGGTAAATCTTAATATGTTTGAAAACGAGAGTCAGGTGTGAGTGGCAAATGTTAAGCTAAAGATAGTGGCACCCTTCTCCATTGAAAAACTGTCATAGAAAGAAAAATATTTCTGAAATGGTAATGTTTGTCCACAGGACAAATTCACTTGGCAAAAATTTTTGTCCCTAATACGTGCAAAATACTGTGTTAGGTGCTGTGTGAGTACTAGATAGATATGACTCCCTGACCTCAAGGAACTTAGAATGTAACGGGGGTGAGTTCATATGCAGATAACAGTTACAAATTAAGAAGTTGTACAAGTGTCAAAAAGCAAAGAGAAATTGTATGCAAAATTTAGAAATAGTCATTTTGGAATGGAGTAGTGGCAAGGTAAAATTTTTCTGGAGAAGGTAGAATATAAGTTAGGACTTGAAAGAAGAGAGGGGTGGGGAATGTTTTGGAAAATAGTTCAATATGGAAGGAAAGAAATGGTCCAAGAAAAATGCATTAAGCAGGTGGTTCATATAGGGCAGGTGGGGAATATGAGGTTGAAGACTTTGAATGTCAGACTGTACTGTAGAAAGTACTGTACATCAGGGAGCCTCACTTAGTAGACTAGAATCTATTCACTCTTGAAAAATTAATGGCTAGATCTGTGCCTCATGGACCTTTTGCCATAGACCTTGCCCTACCTTATTCTGCAGTTTACTATGATTCTTAGAGTACAAAGGAACATAGCTGGTCCTACACTTAGGCCTCTTAAGGGCATCCTTCCCTCTACTTGACAGTGTATGTCAGTGTATCAGGGTCCTGGAAATTAATATTTCTCTGAAAAGATGGAGGGCTTCCTGCTATGGGGAGGATTATTGAACAGGAGAATGACATGATGTAAGTGTTGTTTAAGAAAAAGTAATACCCTATAATTCAGTGTAAGTCAATTTATTTTTAAAATTACCCTCAGATTTTCGGGAATATATTATCTACTGAGCAGAGTAATTGAATTCAATTTCATTCATCAAACATTTCTTAAAGTGACTTATGTGATAGGCACTGAGGATGTTAGAAACATAAATAAAACACAGTTTATGGAGCTTATCATCTAGTAAGGGACCATGACACATAAGTAATTATAATACAAAATGGAACATGAGCTCATAACGGAAGTACAAATTACTGTTCTGAACTAAGAACAGAAGGAAGATTTTTCCCAAGAGGATCATGGCAATCTTCTGGAAAGTTGCTTGAAGATAAGTGCCCCAAGGACACCATGTCAAAGAGAACATTTCATGATGCAGTATTATCTCATTTAAACTTCCCCATATCAGATTAGAAAGCCTTCCTTTGCTAACAACCTTAATGACATCAGTCACTGATTGCTCTACCCCTAGTTTTGCTCTTCCCCTTCTTTCCTGCTTTCCTATGCAACTTTAAGTAATTTCCGGAAGAAAACATCACTCCAGTTTGCCATGTGCTATTTCTTATTGCACTGCTTCCTGAAGTGAATGCTGGGCAGGAGTCAGACATTGTCCTTTGAGCTTGCAGCCATCCTGTCTGCCTGCCTACCTGCTTGTTCCTAGAAATTTGCTGCTGCTGCTGACAACCCTGCTGCCTTTCCACAGGTACTCCAGTGCTGATCAGACTACTCTTTACCATCTTCACTGAATGCTCAGAGAACTTCATTATATTGAACAGAATAACATATTTTAGGATTGCTGACTCATTTCTTTTTTTTATTATTGGGAATTTAATCAGAAAATACAACAAAGGACAAGAATATTGGCCATATATTTTCCTAATTGATGAACGGTTTTCTTTTTTTTTCTATTTTTAAATATTCATTTATTTTCAGTTTTCAACATTCATTTCCACAAGATTTTGAGTTACAAATTTTCTCTGTCTCTCCCTGACCACCCACCCCAACATAGCAAGCATACTATATATCCCTTTGTCCAGTCTTTTCTCTCTTACATCCTCCTCTATCCCCCCTAATTTTCTAGTAGGACAAGATGGATTTCTATACCTTAGTGCCTGTGTATCTTATTTCCTAGTTATATGTAAAAGACAATTGTTTAACATTTGCTTTTAAAACTTTGATTTCCAGATTCTTTCTCTTCTTCCCTCCTCACTTGCCCTCACTGGGAAGACAGCCACTTCAGTATGGGTTGTACATGTCTAGTTATGCAATATATTTCCATAGTAGTTAAATCAGCAGTTCTCAGCCTGTGGGTTATGTTCAATTTGTAACAATGAGAATACATCCTGCATATAAGATATTTACATTACAATTCATAACAGTAGTAAAATTACAATTATGAAGTAGCAGAGAAAATAATTTTATGGTTGGGGGTCACCACAACATGAACTGTATTAAAGGATCAGGGCATTAGGAAGGTGAAGAACCACTGAGTTATATTGTGAAAGACTATATTTCCCTCCATCCTATCCCACCCCCCACTTATTCTATTTTGTCCTTTGATCTTGTCCCTTTTCAAAAGTGTTTACTTCTAACTACCCTGTCCCCAGTCTTCCCTCCCTTCCTCCCTGCTTTCCTGGAGGGTAAGATACCCAATTGAATGTGTGTGTTATTCTCTCCTTAAGCCAAATTCAATGAGAGTAAGGTTGTCCCATTCTCCTTCACCTTCCTGCTCTTCCCCTCCATTGTAACAGTTTTCTCTTTTTTCTTTTATATGAGATAATTTACTTGATTCTCTCTCTCCCTTTCTTCTTCTCCCAATATATTCCTGTCTCACCTCTTAATTTAATTTTTAGATATCAACCCTTCATATTCAGCTCATCCTGAGCCCTCTGTGTAAACATGTACACACATATGTATTTATACACACATATACCCTCCTATAATACATATATATGTAAGTATATATTCCCCCACTATCCTTACACTGAGAAAACTCTCATGAGTTACAATGATTGTTTTTCCATGTAGAAATATAAATAGTTCAACTTTAATAAGGTCCTTATAATTTCTTTTTCCTATTTACCTTTTCATGCTTCTCTTCTTGTATTTGAAAGTCAGATTTTCTGTTCAGCTCTGGTTTTTTCATCAAGAATGCTTGAAAGTCTTCCACCTCATTGAATGACCATATTTTCCCCTGAAACATTGTACTCAGTTTTGCTGCGTAGATGATTCCTGGTTTTAATCCTTAGCTCCTTTGACCTCCAGAATATTGTATTCCAAGCCCTTCAGTCCCTTAATGTCAAAGGTGCTAGATCTTGTGTTATCCTGCTTGTGCTTCCCAATATTCAAATTGTTTCTTCCTGACTGCCTGTAATATTTTCTCCTTGACTTGAGAACTCTGGAATTTGCGTATAATATTTCTAGGACTTTTCTTTTTGGGATCTTTTTCAAGAGGTGATTGGTGAATTCTTTCAATTTCTATTTTGACCTCTGGTTCTAGAATATCAGGGCAGTTTTCCTTGTGAATTTCCTGAATGATGATGTCTAGGCTCTTTTTTTTTATCATGACTTTCAGGTAGTCCAATTTTTAAATTATTTCTCCTGGATCTGTTTTTTTAGGTCAGTGGTTTTCCCAATGAGATATTTCACATTGCCTTCTATTTTTTCATTTGTTTGGATCTGTTTTATAGTATCTTGATTTCTCATAAAGTCATTAGCTTCCATTTGCTCCAATCTAATTTTGAAATAATTATTCTCTTCAGTGAGTTTTTGAAATTCCTTTTACATCTGGGCAATTTGGCTTTTTAAGGCATTCTTCTCCTCACTGGCTTTTTGGTCCTCTTTTGCCATTTGAGTTAGTCTGTTTTTTTAAGGTGTTATTTTTTTTTTCAGTCATGCCATTGGCTTGCTTTTCATGATTTTCTTGCATTGTTCTCATTGGTCTTCTCAATTTTTCCTCCACTTCTCTCCCTTGATTTTCAAAATCCATCTTGAGCACCTCCATGGCCTGCAACCAGTTCATATTTTTCTTGGAAGCTTTCAGTGCAGGAGTTCTGACTTTGTTGTCTTCTTCTGATTCCATGTTTTGATCCTCTTTGTCCCCCCAAAAAGATTCTGTGGTCTTCTTTTGCTTCCTGTGCTCATCTTGGCAGCAAATGACTTTTGAGGTCTTTGCCATGGTAGAACTCTGCTTCCAGAATGGAGAGTGCTGTGTCCCAAATTGCTGGGGCTTGTGCACTGCTGTCAGAGCTGTTGTCAGAGGTCTGAGGAGGGTGCCCTCTCTATAGCCACCACAAGCACTGGCACACTAGCATTTCTCACCCTAGGACTGCTGCCCAAGACTGTGACCTAGATCCAAGCATGTCAAAGCAAGACCTATTACCCTATGAATGGTTGCTTTGGTCCTCTTACAATCTGCAGGCCCAGGGGCTGGGGAGGCAGCCACAGGGCAGGGACCTGATGTCACTCTTCTCTCACCCAATTCCAACAGAGTTCCCCCCCCCCCCAGAGACTTTTTACTTTCTCTTTGATGTTTATGGGTCGAAAAGTTTGGAAACTGCCACAGCTGTCAGTTTTTTGCTCTCCTGAAGTCTCTTTAGCCCGGCTTGGGCTGTGAGTCTGGACCCGTGTGGCTTATGCGGGACTGCACTTGGAAGCTTGGTGGGATAGATCCTTTTTGTCGGCCTGCCAGGCTGCCTTCAGCAAGAGATTTGTTTCTCACTGTCATTTTGTGGGTTGTGTCGCTCTAAAATTTGTTTAGAGTCATTTTTTTTTACAGATATTGGAGGTGGTTGGATCAGGAGTTCAAGGAAGTTCCTGCTTTTACTCTACCATCTTGGCTCCACTTCCCTCCACCCCACCCTGACAGTTTTTTAAGGACAGATTGTCATGTATCTTACATATATTTACATGCCATTATTGTGCCTGATAAGTATTTGAGGATTGTTTGCAGTTTAGGATATTAAAAGCTTTTTAAAAAGTTCTCTTGCTTTAGCAGGGATGCTGTTTCTCTCTTTCTCTCTCTCTCTCTCCCCTCCCTCCCTTCCTTTCTCCCTCCCTCCCTCTCTCTCCTTTCCTCCCTCCCTCCCCAGTCTGTTTGGGGGGAATCCCTTAGTTTCTTCTATTTCCTCTAGAGTTGTCACATACATATACATATGTATGTGTGTTTAGTGTATATACATATATACATACACTACTGGATTAGAGGTTTGTGTACTTAGAGTGATTCTCAAAGACTGATGAGGTTTTTAATTGCCTTTATGTTATTATAATAATATTCTGTGTGTGTGTGTTTAGCATGTGAACTTCTTTTCATTAAATTAACAGCTTTATTGAAACAAGCTAAAGCCTGACATTTATTACACATGACTATTTTATTTTAAACAATATTTTTATATGCTTTTTTTTCAAATATATTGTCATTGACATTCAAAACATGTTGGAAGTATGGAGATCAGTTGGGGTGGGAGAACTTAAAACCTTCAGTTTGTATTTCATATTGATGTCATTTGACCCTCAAGTGTTATAGCTTCCTCTAAGTAAATGTAATGGGACAGATGCTTACTAAGCAATCAGTACATTGCAGCACTTTAGGTGTGGCTAGAGATGCAAAGGTTAGATAAAACGCCTTCAAGCTTCCAGTCTTGTAAAGGGATGGCCAACAGAGCTACCAGCGCACAACATTACAGCATACCTGCATCGCAGAACTACAAAACAAAGGTCTAATTACATAAGGTCTAAAAGGCTCATTACCAGCTTGTGGTAGGATTGGGGGAAGCAAGAAGGACTTTGTAGTAGAGTATTTCAAGAATGGTTAGATATTTTCCAGCAAGAGGTGGGATAACATTTTAAGTCATAGGGCACATCCTGATCAAAGACAGAGGATAATGCTTGGCCAGGGCTGCAGAGAGTTGCCTAATTTAGCTGGATCACAGAGTATGTAGAAAAATGAAGCCTAGGTAGGTGGTATGTTACTATATTGTGTAGGACCTTGAATCCCAGGGAGGGGAAATTGAACCTTACTCAGAGAGTAATAAGAAGCCTGAAGATTTTTTTTTTTTTAGCAAAGTAAGGATATGACAAAGTTCATGCTGAAAAAGGATTATTGTGGTAGTATGAAGGATGAATTGGCATGAGGAGAAAGTGAAAGCGCAAATTTTAGGAGACTAATAATTGCACAGTAATACAGGATTATAGTAGGGTGGTGACATAGAATGTAGAGTGAGAGAGAAAGAAAACTTTGCAGGATTAAAAAGAAAGAATGATTAAAGGTCTTTGAATAATAGTGAGCAAATTGACATTGATGAGGTATAAGAGAGCATATAGCACTAGAAGTGAACAGCCACAGATAATAGTGCTGAATTTTCAGCCTTCAAAATTTATTGAGATTACCCCTCTAAACCCACATCTCAGCAAATACAAAATAGCCTCCAACCCTTTGTTTTGACTTGCCTCTCTGTCCCCCTCTCCACTTTCTTTCTTCCTTTTCTCTCTTTTCTTCATCTCCTCTTCCTTTCTGTCTGTCCTGTTCCTGTCTCCCTCCCCTCTCCTCCCTTTCCCTTCCCCGTCCTCTTCTCTTTTCTCCTCTTTTAGCCTATTTTTCTCTCAACTTTTCCTTCTCTTTATTTCATCCCTCTTTTTATCTAGTGTTAAGATGAAATTTAAAGTTCAATTTACATTATTGGATAAAATGTGTTTTCTATTCTTAATTTAAAATCCAAGTGTATTTAATTTGTCACTTGTACAGATAAATGATCATAACCCCAACTGATAAAATTAAGTTGCATTTTCCTTCTGTTTCTCTCCATTTGGTTGTTTTTTTGTTTTCCCTTTGAGGTCAATGGCCCTGGGAAAAATTTCCTACTCCTTATTTAAATAAAACAGATTATCTACTTGGACTGTAAACTGAGACCAATTAGGATTCTGCCTTTAAAGTCTAATTCCTGTTAAATGGTTGGTACCAGAGCATTATCTTTGCTTAGGTTTTTAAAATAATAAAGGAGAAATATATAAGCACTTTGAAAAGTTAGAATTTCTTTATAGAGGTATATGAATTACTTCTGTAACTTTCCCCAGAACAGATAAATCAGCTTTGTTTCTTACAGAGTTGACTGATTATTACTTTTTTCTCCTTTATGATCTGAATTTTTTAAAAGCCCTAAATCAGTAAGAAAAAGAATGTTTGGAATTTTATTCCCTCTTAATTCCCAAGTTGACCATTTTGTGGAGCTACTAATAAGTGACACAGTGGGTACAAAATAAGCAACATGAAAAAAAAAAGGTAAACAACTCTATAATTAATCTACAAAAATAAATTATTGACTGTGTGATTAATAATCTGTTGTGAAATAGATGCAGTATCTTTGCAGGTGTTAGGGGAGCCAAGGGGGAAAAGATCTCTTCCTATATCCATTATTATGATCACAATTTAAAACTTAATGTTGAAGTTCCTTCTGACAAATCAAAACTCTGCCTAAATTTAATTGAATTCATTTATTTTATTAGTAATTTTATGAATCACCTTAGGTTCTAAAGTTAAAATAAGGTAAAAAACTATTGATGGTAGTTCTAGAAAGTAAACATCTTGAGAGCAAGGGAACTTGTTTATTTGCCTTTGTGTCTCCCCTGCTCCATAAAGAATTCTAGTGGTATAATACTTTGCATGTGATAGATAATAACTTACATTTATATAGTGCTGTAAAATTTAGAAAGAACATGTGGCAGACTTTCACATGTTAAGTATCTCAACCTTTTTCTATGTGATTGCTGTCCAAGGTAATTTATATCTGTGTTTGTAACCATTAGTGTAGTCTGAGGCATGGGAAGAAGTGCACATTCATGTGACCCTTCTCCTACCCCCTTCCCAGCATGACTGTCCTATCAGTCTTGGTTCATAGAATCATAGAATATTAGAATTAGAAGGGACTTTATAGTTCATCTAGTCCAACCCCTTCGTTTTACAGATGAGGAAGCTGAGGCCTGGACTTCCAAAGCTAAACCTTAAGACCAGAAAGTTCTTCTTGGTCTCTAATAAATTGTGCTACAGCCCATTTCCTGTACAGTGGAGATGGAAAACAACTGATTATTAATCTCAGTACAGGTATAATAATCCTTCATGTACTTAAGACCTGTTCTCAGAGGTGTATTAGAGACTAAGGCTCTGGGGGGAGAAGAGAAAATCTGTCTGCATATGTGCCTACATCTTTTTCTCTTTTCCCTCAGTAACTTGATATGTTGGGAGCCAGGGAGCCCTCTAGGGAAAATTTTAAGACTTTCTAATTGTGTCATTCATATTTTACTGAGTCAAAAGATTTTTATTTTATTATTTAATGAGTTATGAAAATATTAAATTACTTTGCATAGATAAGCAAAAATTTGGCACAATTAATGAACTGAAGAAATACAAAAATTAAGATGAGAGACAAAAATAAGATTGAGATTAGAAAATAAAGTAAATGAAAAAATGGCCTATCATCACCTCAGATTTAGTAAATCTAGAACCAGTCTCATTATTTAAGTCTTATATTGTTGCTTAACTATTCTTGTCTTTATGTCTTATTTCTCCAAGTAGATCATAAGCTCTTTTAGGCCTAGGTTCATGTCTTATATATCTTTGTATTCAATTGTATTGAATTGTATTAATATTCAACATGAAAGTTAATTTGGTCATATCTACATAAGTCATCTGGATTGGAGGGTTTGGCTTAATGTGATACTTTCACAAATTAATGTATCAATGTCTTGAACAAAAATAAATGTTCATTTTGTTGATTGAAAGGTTAAAGGAAATGGGATTATCCATCCTGAAAAAGGGGAGACTGAGGGATGATTTAATAACGTCAACTTTCATATATATGAAGGGGCTCTACTACGGAGGATGGTAACCAGTGATCTCAGGATCTACGACTAAAAAAGTGAGAACAAAGTTGCTTAAACTGCAGAATGAAGGGTTTAGATAAGTTACATGAAAGTTGTTACATTAGAATGAAATGCTATACAATATATCCTTTGTAGATAGCTAGCTTTTTATTTTCTTGGATCAATTGTAGTGTGATCTTCTCTATAGATGACCGAGCAGGCTGTATAACTTTTCATGATCCCTTCCAAATATAGTTTCTTGAAGGCTTAATCATTATGGATTTTTATGTAGACCCTGGCAGCTGCTGGACCAGGCTAGTCATCCAAGGAGTGAGTGGGGCCAGGAGAGATCTGGGCATGTAGAGTGTTACAGTCTGTGAGCCAAGAGATCATCAAGCCATTGGAGAGAAAGCTAGTGATTGACTGTGGTCAAGAGCAAACCATAGGTCTAGGACCTGAGATATTGGCAAGGTGGGGAAGAATAATCAGATCTCAGGTGAAAGCAACCAAGAGTCAGGAGCCCAGCTGATCAGGTGGTTTGAACATATATGGCATTAGTGATCAGAATAAACCTAAGTGAGCCTGAACTTAGGGAAGAGACCGTTTTCTCTCTTCCCTCTCTTATAATTTCTGCCTAGGTAGGAAGTTGTTTCAGAATCTAGGCCTGCAGATGTTGGGAAGGTGGCTGCAGCTGGTTAAGAAAAGGATGAAGGAGCATCAGCTGCAGGTAGGATCCTGATACTAGCTAATTAAGAATTTTTAAAGCCTGTGATTGACCACAGTGATTGGTGGATGAGTATCACTTGTAATGACTGTTGATATGTGTTAAAATCAGTCTGTATGCTCCTTGAGGACAGAGACTATATTGCTTATCTTTTGCATTCCCTGAAGTGCCTTGCACAGTACTCTGCACATACTAGGCACTCAACGAACATTTATTGAATTGTATTAATATTCAACATGAAAGTTAATTTGGTCATATCTACATAAGTCATTTGGATTGGAGGGTTTGGCTTAATGTGATACTTTCACAAATTAATCTTTCAACATCAACATTCATGGAATTAAGAATCAAGGTCATGATTCCTCCTAATTATAGTTCATGATGGAATTATCTACCAAACCACTAAAAATTAATTTTTAAAGTGTTTATTATTCAGAAGAAATATATAGTAATTCTACAGGCCCTCTGAAAGAAGCAATCTTAGCAAGATTTTTGTTAATTTCTAGGCCTTTTGACCTTTTTTTGTCCTTTGGCAAATTGAATGAAATCTGATTTTAAAAATGTTTATCTAGTACATGATTTTATAACATACTGATAGCATATTTTATTAACCAAAGAACATTTCCACTGTGCTAAACGATTTTTTAAAAATTTTATTTCATTACTTTTGACTCAAAAGTACCGGGATACAAATATGCAAGGCGTTGTATACGAATTAAACAGCTATATAGAACAGCGGTTGGATACAGGAGGAGACAACCAGCTACTACTCTATGAATTGAGTAGACTCATCAAAATAGGTAAGAAAATGTATTTTTGATCCTTTATATAGAACTTTGAGAAAAGACAATATGCCTCAGTGAATAGAAGTGCCTTCGAGTCAACAAGACCTGGATTCAAGTCCATGCTTTGATATATGTTAGCTTTGTGTTCCTGGGAAAGTCATTTAAGCTTTTCTCCCAATCAGCTTTTAAGATTATAAATTACAGAAAAAACTGTGAAGCTGCCTTAGTTTTTATACTTTACGTTCCTTGCACTGGTGAAAACATATCAGTAGGTCTGGTCTACATAATAAACAATGAATCAGCGAGTTCATCAGTTTATGAAATATTTGCAGAAAAGTTGAGCTCAGTGAAAACAAATGAAAGTCATTAAGTGATCTTAATGGTGGATCAATTGTGAAAAATAATATACCCAATATCCAAAAAGTTAAACTGAGGTAAAATTGAAATGTAGGTCAACACAAAACAGTAAAAGGCCTTGAAATAAAATACAAGAATTGAAGGAACTGGGGATCTTTCACTTGGAGAAGAGAAGACCTAGAGGAATGACATGGCCTTTCAGGACTCTTCGCCTTATCTATAAAATGGGTGCTAGATGATATATGATAGCTGTGACTTGGTATCTGAAGGGTTGCTGTGTAGATGAGTGATTAGACTTGTTTTTGGTGCAGAATTAGATGTAGACCTACACAATATTAGATATCTACAAAAGTGGAATGGAAAAAAAAAGTGGAATGGAATTCTTGGGAAGATGGTAAATCCACCCTCTGTGAGGGTGCCATCACCAATCATACTGTGCCATCACCAATCATACTATGCCATCAAGCAAAAGTTGGAGAGAGTATTTGGGGTTCAACTATGGCAGAATATGGGGAATCTGCCACCTTGAGGCCACATGTGGCCGTCTAGGTTTTCAAGTACATCCCTTTGACTGAATCCAAACTTCAGTCAAAGAACTGTACTTGAGGACCTAGAGCACCACATGTGGCCTCAAGGCTCCAGGTTCCTCACCCTTGAGCAGTGGTCTCTGAGGTTCATTCCAATTCAGAGATCCCTGAGGCTGTGAGACATAAAGAGTATTTGATGCCTTTAATGGATATTTTCCTAATAAATACACATCCTAGAAATGAAAATAGCACAGTTTCTTCAAATAATTCTCCACAGAACTACTCAGATGCTGTATTGTGACATGGAGTTGACCCTGGGTTTATCGAACACTATGCCAGTAGAAACACTCTCTGGCAGGCTCTATGGTGATAGAAATGATTTTAGTATAGCCCTAGTAAAAGATTATTTCAGTTTTTTGAAGACATTTAGCTAATTATATAGAGGCATACCCCTAATTGACTGGATAATGGGGTGATGGCAATAGCAATTCACAAGATAAAGAAAAATACAAAATGGTCTTTTGTTTTATATTAACCCCTTTCATCCCTGGCAAGTTGAATGATAACTGATTGAAAAAATAGGTAGAGGCAGTGTTGGAAAAATTATAGTAGGTACTATACTAACAGACATACAGCTTTAGACTATCTGTAAAATAAACTTCGTGATCCAAGCAGATGTACTGCTAAAGGAATAAAATTATATTAATGTTCACTGAGCTTTAGAGGAAACCCAAAGACAAAAGAAAGTTATAGCTAAATGGAAAAATGGCTCCCAAGTCCTGAAAAGGTAAGGAGAGTAATCACCACATTTGGGTGTATGAGTCAAAGGGCAGCCAGAAACATCATTTCATGGGATGTTTTGTCATTTCATATTGTGATGACATAGGGTGATGATGGGTATTCGCAAGAAGACCATCATGTGCTAATATCTTTTGTAGAGGGACAGAAATTCTAGCAAGTAATTGGTAAAATTCTCCATGTTAAATCAGTAAATACTGCATTATTATAAATCTTTGAGGCAGTTTTTACTACAGGGGAGAAAAATTTGCATAACATTTTAGATGGTATAGTTCAGAAGGAAGAAAGTAAAGAGACCAACAGTGTTCATGCTTGACAGAAATCTCACTCCTACATATTGTGACTATTTTCTTCAAGGGGAAAATTGGGAGGGGCTGAACAAATGTGGCAAATTCAAAAGAACATCTCAGATAATGAAATTAGATGTATGTTAGAAGACAAAAAAAACTGGTTGTGGATGTGGAAGACATTTGTGATTTGGGTTCCTCTGTTTAGACAATGTACTTATTACTAAGGCAAAAATCAAATAAATACCAAATTTAAAGAATACAAATGAAAGAAAGATATATCATGTCCAATACTCCAGCTTGATATAATTAAACAAGGCTTTGACACTGAAAATATAATTCAATTTAAACTGTCACCATTTTTCTTTAAATATATGTCTAGTTATTTATACCTTTTGTTTTTGGCATCTGTATTTCTCAAGTGTATCCCTTACCACTCCCCCTCTGAGTAAGTAGTGTTTTAGAGGAAAGCATTTTTAAAAAGGGGGAGAATACCAGTACAACAAAACTAATCAAAATATTGAAAAAGTTGAACCTTGTGTATAGGGTTCTGCATCTTTATTCCCTCACCTTTTCAAAGAAATGACAGGAAGTACCTTCTCATATCTCTTCTTTTACCAATCTTGGTCATTATAATTTCATGGCATTCAGTCCTAATCATTTTGTTTATTGTTCTGTCCATGTTGATTGTTGTTTATTATTTCCTGCTTCTGTTGATTTTTCTTTGTATCAGTTCTTATGAGTCTTCTCATTCTTTTCTGAATTCTTTACTCTTCTTAATTTATGATTTCTTAAGGCAGCTTACCTGATGTAAATAATTTACCACAATGAGGAAACCAGACGTGACTAGCCGTGGACTACACTGGTGTACAATAGAAATCAGTTTCAAAGATCTTCCAGAGTAGAATGGTCAAAAATTTATGATTAGTATTTCCTCACAAAAGAGTAAGAAGTAGCAGAAAGGAAAAATAAATTTGGCTCTGATATAATGCAAAGAGTATTGTTCTAGAACTGGAGAATGGGTTAAAATCCTGTCTCTTGACACTGTGTGACTTTGAACAAGTTGCTTGACCATGCTGGCTTCTGTTTACTCCTTTGTAAAACTAAGGAGTTTGTATTAGATAGCCCTTTGAGGTCTAGGTCCCCATGGTCTCAAATTCCATAGAAAATTAGTGAAAGACTCATATAAGTTACTTCATTACATAGGCATTTGATGGATTCATTACTTTAGCACAGTACCTGGGACATAATAAACACTTAATAAATTTGCCTGGATGAAACTCAGAGAACCATAAACAGGTAGAAAATAAGAAAGATTTAGAAATATTTCTGTAGTAAATTATTTTCTTCAGCAATGACAGCAGAAACATTATGTCTGGACTCTTTAACTATTGCCCGCATGTGATATTATCTGATCACATCAAGCCCTTGAACATTTTAGAGACTCTTAAACGAGGGCTATATTTACTCAAAAGAATTTGGCTTATCTGCAAGAAAAACCAAGTAGGTGAAGAATGTTTTCCCAGACAATAATATACATTCAAATATATAACTCCTAGAGTTGGTCTGGATACTGTGGATAAATAATGAAGTGGATTCAGGATTAAATAGAGAGTAGGAAGAATTGTTTTTAGGAGATTATGCAATCCTAATAGTGACCCTAGACCGAGCAGTAATTTTTTTTTGTGGCCGCTGGTAATGGCTGTGTGACTACAGATAATGGAATATAATAATCTATGCAGAAGCAAATGTGCAGGTCATGCAGTCTAGAATTTATGCATGCCTGTGATATCATTCATAAGGCAAGGAGAGATTTATGGTGGGTGAAGGTAGGATGAAACATATTAGCTCATAAAAATAGTGTGGGAGAAGTGATATAAAGGACATTAGAGTACCATATGCTTGGAAAAGCAGGAAGATCAGTCATATAAGAAGAGCAATGGATAATTGTTGGCCATCATCTGTGCTCTACTGGTATCTCTGCAATGATGTCAAGATTTTTGATCCTGAACCTTTAGCAGTGAAAAAAAGCTTGAGAATATGCCTGCAATATATTCATATTTACTTAATTATATGTTATGTATATGTACTTCCCTTCAGAAGGGCAGTGGCTGGGAGCCTGCACAGTATAAAGAGTGTTCAGGGTTGAGGGTAGGGATAAGGGCACAGGTGGTTGTGTGGTGTACATAAGCTCAGGGTCTCACCATCTCAAGGAGTGTGGGATGATGCACATCTTCACACAATCCTTAGTTGTTCACACATCTATTGGAGTCATGTCATGACCTCCCTGAGGTAAGACAAAAACTGTCTTAGATGGGCCCGGTTCTCACTGTGGAGACTACAACTCTGTGTCATTGGAGGGAGTACACCCAACAGTGAGGTCACAGATCCATCACAGTATTGAAATATTATGACAATGGGTTAAAGAAATAATCAGAAATTAGATAAAATAATTTTCAAACTTTAAAAAATTTAAAATTTCAGTTACTATTATGAGTAATGTATGCTTAAATGGAATTCCTAATTAACAGAAAAGTACTTTTTAATTTTTACTCCTTTTTTTGTTATTTTTATTTCCAAATATAAATGTCTCTTTGCTTTAACCAAAAAACTTATTACTTGATTTATTATAACAAATTCAATTGTTTTATTAACAAACAATAAGATAAAAGGAGAAACATCAAGCCAGTTTAACTGGAAATTTTCCATACCCTAGTCCCCCATTTCTTCAAAGAAGGAAGAGTGGTATATTTTATCTTTACTTTCCTTTTGAGTCCACACCTAGTCATTATTTTTTACTTACAGGTTTGAGTTTTAATAACCATTTATCCAAAAAAAGATGTGAAGTTAGAAATTATAACACTTGGCAACTGATTGGTTACAGAAGGTGAGAATGAATGAAGGGTTGAGAATAACACTTGGATTGAAAGTCCATATGATTGGGAAGATAGTGATACTGCATACAGTCTCAGGAGTATCATACGATGTTTTTCATATAATTAAGTGCTTGAGTAGATCTGGGGGCTGATAAATGTGTGTATGCCCTTTATTGGTATACATGTCCAATTCTTGTCTTTTTTTTTTTTTATAAATCCTTCAGGAAGACCCACTCAGTGCATCTTTCCTTGATTCTGTTGACATTTTAAAAGCACTAGTGGATCACTTTTGCTGTCCATTGTCTCATGATCTTACCCATGACCATTGTCCTTCCTCTTCTGGTCAGACATTTGGTGATAATCTTTATGCTGTTTTTTTGCACGTAGGTCATCATTAGAAATAAGCTACCATCTACATGCACCCACTTTGAGTCTTTCCATCATTCTGTGAATCATTTGCAATCTGTAATTCACAGAATTGTGGTATTCAGGAGTGATAGTTGTATAACATCTTTAGAAGAATACAAGTGTTAAAAAAGATAGGTCTTTTTGCCAGAAAACAACTTGAGATAATTAAAAACCTGTGTAATTTCCCAAATGCAATCCATCTTGCTCCTTTTGTTCTTTTCATTTCTGGGCCCAACTCTGTCCTTTTGCACTGACTTTCATTGTCAGAATGACAGGCATTTTTCATTTATTTAGTTTTTCCTTTATTGATTGTTACATACCACTGCAAACCTACACTAATACAGAATATTTCCTCACCTGGAGAATGTTGAGGAGACCCTGTAATGTTCCCTTAAAATCAGCTCATTTCCTTCTGTGAAGAGGGACATCTATCTGTGAGACCTCACCATTTATAGAGAATACCTCTTCTGTTATTCAAAACATTCTTCATCACAGTGACACATTTGGTGAGTATATATCCCTGTTGTTGGTAATGTTAATCACTGTACAGTTATCTCTGTCCTAAATTTTTTTGTAGACAGTACCACTATTCTCATTTTTCATGATTTTCTAGTATCACATTTCTCTTCCCAGTTTTTATTCCTGCTTCTCCTTGATTTCCATAATCCTTTTTGAGCTCTTCCATGGACCTGTGAACCAATTCATATTTTTCTTGGACCCTTTTGATGTAGCTTTGACTTTGTTGCCTTCTTGTATGTTTTGATCTTCTATGTCACCAAAGTGAGGTTCTATAGTCTGACATTTTTAATGCTGTTTGTTCATATTCCCATCCAAATACTTAACTTTCTAACCTTATGTCTGGGTAGGACTCTGCTTCCAGTGGGGGTAGGACTGGGGGTAGGTGTACTGTCCCAGGCTTCAGGGATTTTATATTAGCAGTTTGATCCCCCACTGTCTATGGACCCAGGGTTCTGGAAGCATCACTCCTGCTGCCGCTGCTGCTGCCTCTACCACCTCTACTGTCTCTACCACCTCTACTTCTGCCACCCTGGGGTTGGGGCTGGACCCCAGCCAGACCATGCTCCTCTTTCACCCAGGCCCCACAGAGTTTTCCCTCTGACCTTCTGTGCTGTCTTTGGCGTTTGTGGATTGAGAAGCCTGGAAACCACCACAGCTGCCAGTGATTCAGTCTTGCAAGGCCTGCTCTGGCCCTATCTGTGCTGGCGTGGCCTATGCTAGACTGTGCTCTGCTCCCAGCCTGGTGCAATAGACCCTTCCTGTAGGCCCTCCAGAATGTCTTTGGCTGGAGATGTGTTTCAGTCTGTCATTTTGTGGGTCCTGTAGCTCTAGAAGTTGTTTAGAGTTATTTTTTTTACAGGTATTTAGAGGGGTTTGGGAGAGAGCTCAAGTAAGTCTTGACTCTGCCCTAGTACCACTGTTCTCTTTTAACCAAAGTGTCATTCTCAACCCTTCATTCCCTCTCACCTTCTGTATCCAATTAATTGCCAAATGCTATCATTTCTAACATTTCTCCAATATCTCCCTTTCTCTACTCTGAATTTTTCATCTCCCTGGCTCAGGCCTTTATTACCTCATGCTAGACTATTGTAATAACTTAATATTTGGTCTCCTTGAATTAAGTTTCTCCCCACTCCAATCTCCATTCATCATATACTCAGCTGTGCATTTATGGGGAGCATGTATCTCCCCACTTTTGGATTCAGTCAACTTCAGTGGCTTACTGTTGCCTTCAAGATCAAGTGTAAATTCCTCTGTTGGCTTTCAAAACCCACTTTATAACCTAGTTTCATTAAATCTTTCCAGTATTCTTATTCCTTCTCTCTTACTTCTGCCACTCCCACCCTGGTCAAGGACACTGGCCTTGTTGATCCTCTCCCTAGGTACGAAGTCTCCTTATTCTGGGTATTCACTTCATGTCCACATGCTTAGAATTCTCACCCTCCTCAATCCTGCCTCCTGATTCCCCTGACTTCCTTCAAGAAGCCTTTCCCAATCTCTTTTAATGTTAGTGCCTTCCCTCCTCTATTGATTATCTCCAAGTGTCTTGTTTGTACACAGTTCTTTGTTAGTTGTCCCCATCATTAGAATATGAGTTCTTGAAAGCAGGGACTCTTTTTTGGCTTTGTTTTCTCAGCATGGTATATAGCGTGTAGTAGGTACTTAATAAATACTTAGTGACTGACTGACTTATCAAGGCATCTTTTATAATATTAACATTTGTATTGAGATACTTTTAAAGCTGTATTTTGTTATTCTTAGGTAAATGCTTTGTGTATTTCCCAATAAGCAATAAACACAGTGTAAAGAAGTGACACATGACAGCAGTTCTTTTACAAAAGACTTAATTTTCCCTCCTTAATTTTTTTCAAGAATATACTTTTTACATATGTAGAACATTCTTAATATGATTGCCTAAAGATAAGAATTTAGATATCTCCATTAGTAATTATTGCTATTCAATAGATTACCCTCTTTGAGGAATTAATAGTCTTTTTTAAAGCATCTTTCCCTTCTTGAATTATCCTATGATATGATCAGCATACTTAGATGATCTAGCTGATCATTATAATTTTGTCCAGAGTGCTGGTAATGATTGTTATCATCAAAGATTATAGGATTAGAGTCCACAGAGAGTGTTTTTCTATTATTGATGACCCAGATAGATTCTTATAAGAACAGTGACACATTTGTTCATTTTTCTTGTTGTCCTCTTGCCAGTTTCACCTCAGATGGATTCTGAGTGAATCTGATTCACTCGCAGATTGATCTTGTAGTTCAGTTGGATCCTTGGTTCATGTGCCAAATTTTCTGTAGACTTTTTTTTTGCTTTCACTGCTTTTTAACTATTTAAGAAGCAGTATTGCTTATTATCTTCTAGAATCTCCCTCCACCAGAAATTTGTTTTGATTTTAAGTCCTTGTTGCTCTTGCCTGCTATTTCTCTTTGTTTAACAAAAATATTAATTGTTTCTTGCTTACTTAGCCTTTGCTTGAAACTGGAAAGAATAAATTATCTTCCAAGTCTTAATTGATTCAACTTCTGTATATTTTTAATTATTTGGAAGTTTTTCTTTACCTCACTCTTAAATCTTCTACTCTATAACTTCTGCCAGGGATTCCTAGTTTTATATTCTGTTGCCAAGCAGAATAATCTAAAACAAAACCCACATCATACACATATAATGTAGCAAAATAAATTCCCACATTGGATATATATATAAATATATGTTTCTTTCTGGATTTTAATTAATAATTGCCATTATTAATTTTCAGATTCTGAAATCCTGGTTTATAATTGCATCAGGGTTCCTAGATAATTTTCAGATGAACCTCATTTAATCATATCTTCCACATGTTGTATTTATGATTTTGATTTTCCCCCAAATTATCCTATTCCTTTTTAAAACTTGATGTTTCGAGGCAGGATCAGGTTGGTGGATAAAGGCAGGAACTCTTCTGAGCTCTCTCCCAAACTGAAATTCTCTGAATACCTGTAAATAATGACTCTGAACAAATTCTAGCATGGAAGAACCCACAAAAAAGACAGAGTGAAACAATTTTCCAGTCCAAGATAACTTAGAATGTTGGCAGGAAAGGTCTATTACAGTAGGATGAGAGTAGAGAGCAGTTGAGCATAGGTTGCCCCAGTGCAAACTGAGCCACGACAAACCAGGAACAGATCTTGGTGCAACTGAATCAGTGGCAGTTTCAAGATCTTTCAGCCCACAGATGATAAGGGGATAAAACAATTGATCAGGAGGAAATTATAGGGAGTCTCTTTGCTGGCACTGGGGGCAGGACTCTGTTGTTTTGCCCATATTTGGATCTAGGCAGCAGCCCTGGGTAACAGTCTGAGGTCAAGGAAGAGCACTAGCACAGCTGAACTTGTAGTCACTCACAAACTAGTGTGCAGTACAGGAGAATAGTAAACACACCTCTACTCATATCATACCACCTTGGAAGAGCCAAAAACTTACAGGTCCCAAGAACTACCTCTGAAAACAAAAAAATATTTGAAAATGATGATAAAAAAAA
>CM053593.1:322653624-322669428 GCA_028646575.1 Pseudocheirus occidentalis | reverse complement strand
GAACTGTAGGTAATTTGTCAAGGGAAAAAAAAATACTGTCCAATCCCTGCGCTGAGGTCCCAGGGTTTTTTGTTTTGTTTTGTTTTTTTCCTGACGAAGTCCACCTGGCACTTAACCCTCAAGTTGTTCCTATTAAGCGCGGCGCCAGACAGAAAGCCCATTCTTCGTTCTCTAGGCTTGGGACTGACTTGTCCAAAGTGCTTTATGCCACTTTGGGGGCCAAGTTGGGGGGCTTGGCTTCTCCAATAGGGGAGGACAAGTCAGGGGTGCCACGCAGCCTCGACACCTCCACACCCCCACCCCCACCCCGGGCATGCTGCAAAGGGCATTCATTAGCTGGTTGCAGGAGCGCTCTGCCACCAACCCCAAGCTGAATGCACGCTTTTGCACAGTCTTTTGGTTTAATCATCGCTGCTGCCACTTCGGCCGGCGTCGGTGCCTGTGACTTGATCACAAAGTCTCTTTGCCCGAGGAGAAACAAGTGTTTGCCCCTGGCTCACTTGTTTCTTTGGCTCTTCTTCGGGGCCTGAGGGAGTCAAAGTTTTAGAGTCTTGTACTCTTTTCTGGGGTCTAGACTGTGATCTCTGTGCCCCATTTCAGAGTCCTTTTCTGTTAAATTTAGGGAATTTAATTGGTGCCCAGGTTCTCGATAGGGGCTAATAAGCCTCCGGGGTGAGAAAGACAATCGGCAGTCATAAAGTGCTGGATTTACGTCTCCCGACCGCTGGCATCTTCCTTCATCAGGTGCTTTTTTCCGGGCCAGCCGGCCTGGGCCGGGAAGAGGTCAGCGTCCGGAAATTGGCAAAGGGAACTCATCTGGCGAATCTCCTCAAAAGTCAAGGGGAGGAGGTGTGATGGGAGGGGGGTGGAGGAGAAGGCCCCAAAGCTAGAAAAAGAGAGACTTGAGAGAGGACATGGGTTAGCAGGCTAGAGGTGGACTCCAGGCAAAGGGATACTGCCCTATGTGGCCCTGACTTCCAGAGATGGCACTAGACCAGCACTGCAGGAAAAGCTTGGGACAGGGCTCTTTGCAGAAGCCTATTGCTGTTCCAAGGAGTTCCCCCAACCGTCAATTCCGCCATCCTTCTTTTAGGGCATGTAGATTTCCCAGTTTGGTGTTTTCTTGGGGAATCCCATCTCATGTTTACCACTTTGGGAAACTTCCCTATTGGGTTTCATGGCTTACTTAACCTCCTCTGAGAAGCTCCTTCAAGATTGTAAGCAGTGTCTTGGAGTCCACTTTTCCAGTCCAGAAGTTTTCTTTTTTCAATATGCCCTTTATGGTCAGCAGTTTGCTTGGAGAGCCCTGAGTAGCATTTGGTCTGCAGTTCCCAAGGGAATAAAAGAAACTTTTAGGGAATTTTGTTCCTGGATTGCTGAGAACTAAGCTGGGGAATGTGGGGAAAAGTTACCTGGCTTGTAACTGCTTTCTGCAGAAACAGAATGCTTGCTTAAAGGCCAACAGTTTCTTGCTAAAGGGCTTTCCTTTGCTGGGTTTCAAGTCAGCCAGGTACTCTTGTGGATATCTTGGATTTGTTTTGTCTGTTTCTCCATTAGCCAGTAAGTTACAGCCCTGAAATATGCCTTAATTCCTCTAACCCTTATCCCTTAGTCTTGTCCCAGAACAGCCCTACTCCTGGATCCTTCCTGTTACAGGTGTCACTCTATTGCTACAGATTTCAAAAGGTGAGAGGGGGAAAGTGAGAGACTTGCTTTCAGTGTCTCGTTCATTCTTTTCACTAAATCTGCAAAGTGGAAAAGAAGTCCTACAGTGAGCAGTTGGAACTTTCCTTGTGCCCCTTAAACTTGGCAGCACACTCTCAGCATGTAGGTCACAGGATTATAGGAGTCCAGATTTAAAGCTGAAAAAGACCTTAGAGGTCATGAGGTCTAGCCCCTTCATTTTACTGATAAAGGGAAGTGAGGTCTAAACTAGAGTCACAAACTAGCTAGTACCTTGGGCAGGATTTAAATTCTGTTTCTGAATTCACACTCAGTAAATACTCTATTCACTGGCCCATACTGAGGGCTTGCTCCCAGTGCAAAGTGGAAAGCCCACTTATTTCTTTGTCTGCAAACAGAAAGCATGGCTCATTGTGTAGATTTGGTGATTCTTTTCTTTTGAGTTTTACTTATGTATTTCCTAGTTCCTTCAGCTTTTCTACAAGGGGCTCAGAAATTCACTGACAAAAGTTGGTTGGGGGAATCCTTGAAAATACCTTTAACTGCAAAATGAGAAGAGAATGGAGATAGAATTGTGGAGACTGTTTAATGTCAGGTGTTTTGGATTACTAGGGGCAAACTTTAAGAAGAATTCCAGTTTGGGAGGAAGATGAAGATTATAGGCAGTACGTGTGTTGCCTAGAATTGACCTTATAGGGGAAAAAACTTGAGTTTAAGGGATGAGAAGAGGCTCACCATTTTATATTTCCTAGGTCTTTACTCCTAATTATAATATCTTTAGATGGGGAAATTTTGAGTTTTGTGGAATTAAGGAGCTGAAAATTTTCCTTGGATTGCTATGAGAGTAGATTCCCATTCTTCCTTTCTCATCATCTGTAGAGGTCACAGGACTTGACAGCATCAAGTACTTCAGATTTATTTATCAATGCAAAAAGCATATAAACACAACTGATTTTTACCCTGGCTATGTTTACCCTGATGAAACACTTATTAGATTTATATGTTGTAATAACCTAATTTTTCAAACACTAATTTTCTTATAATGAATTGCAGAAGTTAAAAAAAACAAAACAAAAGAATGAAGACAGGAAATTTCCTTGAAGAAAAAGATCCACTTATATGAGAGTTCCATGAAAACCATAGTCCAAAAAGAGGGTAATATAATGACATTGCATGGATTTATCCACCACTTTTGTGATCAAGACAATGATTTATTGGAGTTTTAGGTTATTGAGAATTACATGGATTAAAAAAATCATTTCTATGAAGGGGAACTGAAGTTTACAAAAGGCATAGTAGCTGGTCTTTGATGAGACAGATTTCAAAGAAACCAAGGTATTATTAAAAGATACTTCTTCTGTCCTATCTGAAAGTTGCAAAATTAGTCATCATTAAGGAATGACCTATTACTTCAGAAAATAGATCGACGATTTTGAACTGGAAGGACCATAAGAAGTCACTTAGTCCAGGCTTTTTATTGTATCTATACAAACCCTGTCCTGATTACTCCTAGTTGCCTTTCCCTCTAGTCCACTCCCCCAAATTATTATGAATCTACTTAGTACTTACTCATTTATGCTCATGTTTTCCCAATACAGGTGAAAAACTCCTCCAAGGTCTGGCCATTGTTGTCTTTGTATCTCTGCTTCCAGGGACATACTACCAGTCCCCTCATAAATACTTGTGGAATGAATTTTACTAATAAAGAAATTGAATCCCAGAAAGATTAAGTGATTTGTCCAGACACACACTGGTATGTTGGCGAGCCAGAATTTGAACAGTTTAGATGGTGTAGTGTATAGACAGACCCCTGGTCCTGGAGTCAGACACTTAACAGTTGCTTGACCCTAGGCAAATCACTTAATCTCCCCCTGCCTCTATTTCCTCATCTGTAAATGAAGGTAATAAAAGCATCTACTTCCTGTTGTGAGGATAAAATGAGATAATACTTTAAAAGTGCTTTGCAAACCTGAAAGTTATATATATATAACACACATATACATACACACTAGTTATTATTATTATTATTATTATTGAACACAGGACCTCCAGACTGGCTGTACCACATTTTCCACTGTTTTAAAAAAAAATACATATATATGTATGTACACACATACATATATATGCATACATGTATTCATATAATTAGAAAACAGGTATAATTTATATATACTTATGCTTATATTTACATATATGACAACCCATTCATTTATGTATATCTGAACATATATGTAGATGGATTATATATGTAAATATATGTGTATATGCACACACTCATATAAAAAGATAGATTATGGATTATACTTGGTGTATTCTTGCCAGAACTCAGTGGAGGAAGGGGACTTTGTAGTGATCCATAGAAGTACTCTAATGGGTTAAATGCAAAGTACTGAATTCAGTCTAAAGACCTGCACTTTAATCCCATTTCTGACCTCTCTGACCCTTCATCTGTTGTTCAATCATTTTTTCAGTTATGTCCAATTCTTTGTGACCCCACTGTGTGTGTGTTTGTGTGTGTGTGTGTGTTTGTGTATGTGTGTGTGTGTGTGTGTTAGCTAAGATACTGGAGTGATTTACCATTTTACAGATGAGGAAACTGAGGCAAATGGGATTAGGTGACTTGCCCAGGGTCACATAGCTAGTAAGTGTCTGAGGCCAGATTTGAATTTAGCAAGAAAAGTCTTCCTGATTCCACATCCATAACTCTATCCACTTCACCACCTAACTGCCCCTTATCATCAGTCTATTTAAACATAAAAAGGAAATAATAAAAACCATAGGAACTACCAGGAAGGATCATCTACAGGCTCGAATGAAATAATGTATGTAAAGTGCTTTGTAAACCTTGAAGTTTTATATAAATGTCAGTGATTATTAATGCTTTAATTAGAGATATGCTCTTTTAAGTCCTCCAAAAGATTATTTCAAATTCTGTACTTTATCAGACAATTTACTTTTCCCTTTATAATATCAAATCCTAAACTATTCGACTCCATACTTGGTGGTCCACCTGTTTTGTTGTGATGTCCTGGAATGAACTCTATTAGTGATATCACATCTACAACAGAAAATTCTGAGAACAACCAGTAAACCAGCAAAGAGTTCACCAAGAATATTTTCCAGCATTTTATTTCATAAATTCTTTCATGTCTTGAGATTTAAGATGACAGTAAATGCGTCAGCATTGAGTAATTGAAATTTTTGTTCTTCATTAATATCATTGTCTCATTGCTTTTCATTAGTCTTCATTAGTCTCATCCTCTGCTCCAGGAATGGGTAATTATCCTAATGACTTGAGGTTCTTTGTTTATTTTCATCAGTTCACCAGGGCTTGTTGGGTTACCAAAATGTGTTGGGGATTTTTGTTAGGTTGGTTGACATTTAGTGTCATGAAATATAGATAAGAATCATATGCTTTTGTAGAACTAATAAGAAGAAAAATGTTTTAACTTTTGCTTTAAAATTTTTTTTCCACTTGACTTTTTTTCAACTCAATTTAAGCCAATGTCTTAATGCGTTATTTTGATAATTCAAGTGATGTTGCAGTGACTTGGAATTATTTTTCTAATTGACTTTAAAACCATATAGCATTAAAAGAAAAAAGGTTGCAGATATGTTCATAATGATCTCAATCTGTTTAATTTGAGGAAAAGTAACTTAAATATTCCACATACTTGGATAAAATTTAGAAATAGGATAAAAAGGAACAGTTTGGTTTCATTTTTCTATGTGGGACTAAGCTCCTTGGTGTTATGAACTTAAAAAAAATTGTATTTTTAGCACAGTGCCTAGCACATAGAAGGTGCTTAATAAATTCTTGCTGATTGGCTAAATCCTAATCCTTAGATGTGCTTTTAACAATTGTTCTTTTCAGCCCCTTCATTTTAAGAAGCAGATAATTTATTTTGTCAGTTTCTTTCTCAGGTGCACTGCTAGGCATAGTTTTATCTAATATATTTGTCTTACAGGGTGTATGTTTCTGTGTGTCTATGTATTTTCTACTATATTCTTTCCAGATATAATTGAGAGGATCAAAATGATAACTTTCTGGCTCAGTTGTGGCAAACTTTTCACTCTGTAGTTTAAAAAAGAAAGAGAAGGAGAAGAAAGAGGGTGGGAGGAAGGAAGGAGACCTGCCTTGAATGAATTCTGGATTCCAAAAGAACTTTTAAACTTATCACCACAGATGGTCTATTTCTTGAATCTTTTGTCAGTGTTAAATTTTTCTCTCTCTTCGATCTCATTTCCTGCTTCACACCCGTCTAATTCTAGTAAGTTGTGATTAAAAGGGCTGTTGTGTCCAAATTACTGTGTTTATTAATGGGAAGTAGTTAGAGTTTTGTTTTGTTTTTAATTTTTTGAAAATGTTTGTTTTGTTTTCCATATTTTCATCCGGAGGACCAAACATTTTATCTCTATGTTGGATCCTTTAGTCTACACATTCAAGTACCTGCTTCTCAAAAGGACTGGTTGAAATTCTCTCCTTGTACTGAAGCAAGTGGTCCATGTTGATCATGCTTGTGGTCTTCAATACACCTAATGATTATTATGGCCTCTCTCATCTTACCTGATTCCAAGATGTGGCCTTCCAGTAGCTCTCTCTAACTTGTCCTTGGGCTCTCATCTTCAGAACTCCCTTGCTCAGAAGGGCATCAGATTGAAAATGACAAAATTAGCATTCCTTCATGCTTCCTAGCTCTAGGAGCAGAGTAGATCCTCTCAGAACTCATCTAGACAGTTCACATTTTTGCTTGGCCTGTTCACGAACAACAATGGAAAGACAAAGAGCTCTTTTGTGTGCTTTACACTCCATCTTCTGGCAAAAACAACATGAGTTTGCCTATCTCCGGTTGTCACTGCTGCTGACATTCAAGCAGTGCTATGCCAAAGGGCAAATGAAAAAAAAAATTGGGTTATGTACTGGAGTAAGAACCTTTGGCTATTCTTGACTTTTTATTTTGGTAATCCCAAAGATACACAGCAGAAGATAGCGTATCTCTTCCTGTCCTAGACTCTTCCTTCTCCTCTTTATCAATGATTTCAGCAGAATTACAGAATCTCTGAAGTAGAAGCAAGCTCCCTGGCCATCTAGTTCAGCCAGAACTTGTGTCCCTCCTATGATGTACCTTGACAAGTGATCATTCAGTCTTTCCAGATCTCCAAACAGGAAAACCACCACTACCTGAGGCTGCCCATTGCCCTTTCGAAAAATTTTAAATTTTAAGAAGCTTTCCTTTTATGCTATCGCTACATTTTCTTCTTCTTCTTTTTTAAAAAAAACATTCTACCCATTGCTGCTGCTTCTGCCTGCTGGGGCCGAAAGCAGACAAGTCCACATGATAGTCTTTCATATACTTGAAGAAAAATATCATATCACTGCTATCTGTCTCCTTTCCAGTTTACATATCTTCTTTTTTTTTAACCAATATTGACCAAGCCAGTCCTTCTTAAAATGCGGTATCCATAACTGAATACAGTAGTCTAGCTGTGACTTTTTACCTCCTTATTCAGAGTTTAAGCTACCATAGCAACTGTGAAAAAGAAAAAGTTGTCAAGTTTGACTAGTGATGAATTGGTTAGAGTAGAGCCAGAGGAAAAAGCAGAATCGTAAATCCCTGTGCCCAAAGACTGCAAGTACAGTTGGAACACAGTCTATTACCAGATATTCAGTATTTCTTGGTTTCATGAAGTATGAAGTTTTAATAGCTTTTATGTTTAAATTAGACATAATTACTTAGCAGACATAACATATACACATGTGTATGTGCATATACACACATACAAATGTACATGTGTTTTAGGAATAACATGGTATTACTTGATTATGTATATGATGTGAACTGTATACTGAATATCTTGAATGAAATGAGTTAAGCCTTGTAATGCATACAAATTAAAACATCTTACTCTGGATTAACTCATTTTTTATTTTTACAGGGTTGATGAAACTGAGATAGCAGAGAGATATAGTACCAATAATAATATTTCACATTTACATAGTCCTCTGTAGTTATAAAATATTTTTGTCTTATCTAAAATGAGCCTCCCACCACCCCATGAGGTAAGTGGTGCAGGTATTATTATCCCCTTCTACAGAAGAGAACATTGAGGCCCAGAGAGATTTTTCTAAAGACCACACAGCTTGTACCTGATTGCACAGATCAGAATCCTTCTGTTCTGACTCACAGCCCATTGTCCATTTTCCATCATCCTATGAAGTCAGTAGCAGTTTTGTGCTGATTACTTTATTTAGGTCCAACAGTTGTTCTTAGGAGTTAAAACTTCCAATTAGTATTCAACCGGCAGATTCTACTGAATGACCCTCTTGTAGGTGGTTATTCTTGATTCCTTTCTAGATGACGCAATGAGATGTAAAGATATATAATACTTGATCCCTTCTTTTAGGGAACTTATACTTTAAAAAGGAATTAGATTCTAGACACATGAAAAGATAAATATTGAACAGAGAAGTTCCAGGAGGAAGTATATAAAAATGTAGGTATATATGAGGTATATAAGATATTCTTATGCATATACATATATGTGTATAATATATCTCATATATATAAAGGGAAAACTTCACAGTTGTTTAAAGCAGAGGTTCCTCAAATTTCTTGATTGTCAGCCCTTGTATTGTATTCTACACAGATTTTAACACGGTATTTGCTTTTGCTATCATCAAAAATCCAGCTTCACAGAAATAGGATGTTGCAAACAAGAAGGTTGGGAAAGATACTGGCATAGCCAAAATTATGAGTAAACAAAAATTTACCTCCAAAACTTGGGAACGTCATGGAAAGGCAAGTTGCACAATGTGATATTAAAATCGGGACTCACCTCGTGCTGCTAATTTCCCTGGTGTCCAATAAATGTCGAGGACAGCTGTGTTTCCCTTGAAAATTTAAAATAGGTGCCACAGGGAATAGTTTAGGAACAAGTTCAGAGTAATTTTCCAAATACTTAGGTTGCAAGTTTCTTCTTAAAAAAAATGCTTGGAACTGTGGATTTTGTGAGGGGAAGAAGGTAGTTTTATTGTATTCTCATTTTACCTTTCCGTGGTATTTTTGCTATATTGTTTGGCATGTTAAGGGAATGAAATATCAAGAACTTGTTTAAAGGATAGGAAGTCAAGCAGGAATGTGTGAAAACTATTGTGAAGTTAACATTAACATCATCACACACTGCTTTATACAAGTCAGTGTGTAACTGATCTCAGAGCCTGTATAATGCTTCTATGCAATAATAATTTCACCAGATTAAAAGAACAGAATATAAAGTGAATCTGATTTAGACCTCATTTAAGGGATTTAATTATAGATGCAGCCAAATCAGAAACCACCCTTGGGAAAATTGTGAAGCTTATGAAATAGGTCTTTTGCCTACTTTTTCCTCAAGATTTCTGTGGGACATCCAGGCTTCAACTAAACCTCAAATTTCTTCTGGAGGAAAGCAAAATAAACCAAATAGAGGGACAAAAGCATTCACACTAAGGTGTTAGTGACATTTATTCTCCTTCCCAGAGTATTTTTATTTTTAATAAAAGAGTAGGTAGCTCCTCAGACAAAGGAATGTCACCAAATATAGAAATTTATGTATTAGGAACACTTCAGTGGTTTTTGCATTGTTCCTCAAATCCCCCTGTATAGGCATAAAGCCAGACTTGACCAAAAGAATTTTCTTATCTACCTTTGAGGAAATTCATGGCAGGGACCTGGAGGAAAGAATTACAGTGATAATCACTGTAGTAAAAATAGTATAATGATTTCTTTCTTAATATGTAGAAGCTATTTCTTTCAATCTATGAAGAAGCTATCTAAAATTTCATAGAATTTATGTATTTTTTGATGCACAGAATATTCTCTTGCAAATACGTATATGGTGTGTTTTTTTTAAATAAATGAGGACATTAATTAAATATTTGTGGTGAGCTAGAATATTCAGCATAGGGTGCTAGTAGAAGAGGGTCATCTCTGCCCTGAAGGACCATGTTTATTTAGAGAAGTAAAGCATATTAATATGAAAAAATAATTTAACAACCCAAGGCAGAAAACATCAGATGGTCCACCGCAAAATGAAAGGTGATGAAATGAACTGGAAAGAGCCCTGAATCATGGAGTCAGAAGGCTTGGGTTAGAAGTTTCACGTCTCTGTTCACAGCCTCTCTGGGTCTCTAATTGGAAAATGAAGGATGAAAGTCGGCAGTTAGGGGGAGTTAGGTGATGCAGCAGATAGAACCCTACAACTTGGAGTCAGACCTGAGTTCAGATCCAACCTCAGATACTTCTTAGCTGTGTGAGCCTGAGCAAGTCACTTGACTTTTGTCTGCCTCCGTATCCTCATCCCTGAAAAAGGAATAATAATGGCATCTATCCGGGTGCTTATGAAGAGCAAATGAGATGATATTTATGAAGTGCTTATCATAGTACTATGACCAGCACAGAGTGGGCATTTAATGAATGCTTCTTAATTTTTTTTTACGACTAAATGATTTCTCATGTCCCTTCTCTCAGTCCTTGGATCCTGAAAAGTGCTATAGGTGTTCAGAAAAGGAAGAGGTCACTTTCACCTAGTGTCGTCAGGAAAATGTTTTTATGGAGGAAGGAGGTAGCCGTGTGATACAGTGGATAGAGAGCTAGACCTGGAACCAGAAGACTGGATTCATTTCTGACCTCAGACTCACACTAGCTGTGTGACCCTAGGCAAGTCAATTAACCCTATTTGCCTCAGTTTCCTTATCTGTAAAATGAGCTGAAAATGACAAACTACCTCAGCGTCTTGGCCAAGAGAACCTAAAATAGGGTCACTACAAAATAGAGAGGACAGAGAAAGACAGTGTAGATAGGAGAAGTGTGAGCAGAAGTGAAGAAGTTGGGGATCTGTCATATGGTGTGGAGAGGAATGTTTTACTAGGGGAGTGAGTGGGTAATAGGACTGGAATGGTGACTTAGAGGTGGCTTTGGGGATCCTTGAATAATAGACTAAGGAGTTCTAACTTTATTTTGTAAGCATCAGGGGGAATTGATCCAAGTGGGATGTTTAATAATAATAATAATAATAATTAGCATTACATAGTGCTTTCAGTTTTACAAATTGGAAGTAGAAGAAGCGCTAGACGTGGAGGCAGGGAGTTGTTTGGTCATTTCATTTATGTCCTACTCTTCATTCAGGAAGACCTGAGTTCAAATCTTTCCTCAGACTCACTGACGGTGTGATCCTGGTCAAGGCACTTTCTCCCTTCAGCTAGTTTCCCCATCTAGAAAGCAGGGATAACAATGTCACTCATCTTACAAGGTTGTTGTGTAAATCAAATGAAATAACATATGTCAAACACTTTGCAAAATTTAAAGTATGCTATAAATGTTTATAATAATTGCTATTTTCTCCGTGCCTATCTTTACTTGTCCTCTTTTATAACCTTGGGATGCTCTCTGCACCCTTCTACCCATTCTTAAAAGTCCAACTCAAATGCTTCCATGAAGCCTCCCACCAATAATGACCGTTTTACCTGTGAAATTCATAAAATACATTCTTTTATAACTCCAATGCATTTCTCATGTAGTATAATAGTGCTTGCATCACTGTAATTCCATGATAGAGCTTGTCAAAACACTATCATCTCCAAATTACAAATTACAAATGAAGGTAAATCGCTTGCATACAGTAACTGGGAAGTATCAAAGTCAGATTTCAAACCTTGAATCCTGACTCCCAAATTCAGTCCGCTTTGTACTGTAACACATTGTCTGATAAGTTTACATTCTATGCTCCTAACCGACTATAAATTCCACGAGGGAAGGGATCCCATTGTTCTAAACTGTGTACCAAGGGCCTAGCACAGAGTTCTCCACACAGTAGACATTTAATAAATATGTATCTAGTGGAAGAAGATGTATCTGTTTTACAAGGAGGAAAGAGGAAGGGGTTAAGTAGAAGATGTGGAAATAGCAGGAAAGAATGTGGATTAGGATTTAGGAGTTCTACCTTTTAGTTTTACTCAGAGATTATGAGGTCACATGGCATCCTTCCCAAACTAGTTATAGAAAGGTTGCCATTATTTGTGTGGAAGTGAGGCAATCAGATTTAGTCAGCCACAGTTTGCAAATTCTTTGGCCTGTCAGTTTGTGTCACATAACCTGAGGGCAGCGTTTGGCCCCTCTGTATGCTGAGTGGGTGAGTTAACATTTTGAGAGTGTAATCATAAACCCAAGATGCTTGAGTTGTAAAATCAGTATGATAAAATTCATCACTAAGCTCCTATTAGGGGCTAGGGGCTTATGTGAAGGTTAAAGATAAGGGTGTAAATCATTTTGAATTTTGCTGAGGTTTTTTTGTTTTTTTTTGCCATTGATTTAAAAGAGAATTGTTGAGCCTCATGAGAACTGTTCCTTTACTAGCAAAGTGAATAAATATACTATTAGTGAGGTTTTGGATAAATGACATCATGATTCCCACGTGTTAGATCACCTACAAAAATGAAAGCCTTTCTGGGGGATGTTTGTACATGTGAGAAGTACTATGCAGGCACCATAGTGTCACTGAAATTTTACAAACAGCACAATCCAGGGTGCCCATACAGAAAGCCATACTTGTTTCCAGAACTGTAGGTGGGAAAGCAGGAAAATGGGCACTGACATAATACCATTTGAATCGTACATGTTTACATTTAGCATAATTTCTATAGCATTTGTGTGCCTTGCTGTTTCCAGAGTCAGGATAAAAATTTAACCCCCAGAGACCTTACTGTGATGATTGCATTTTATACCAAGAACCTACATAAAGCAACTTTTAAAAAAAGAATAATTAATAATGATAATTAATATTTCTTTAAAAGTACAAAGTTCCAAAAACCTATTACATGTATCTCAGCTGATCTTCACAATATTCCTATGAGGTAGATGTTATTATCATCTCCTTTTTGCAAATAAGGAAACTAAGTCATACTGAGGTTAAGCGGCTTGTTCAGGGTCACACAGTTACTAATCAATTATTCTATCAAAAAGCATTTAAAAAGGACTGCCAAGCACTGTGCTAAGCATCGCGGATACAAAGAAAAGCAAAAATATTGTTCCTACTTTCCAGAAACTCCCAGTCTAATGGAGGAGACAACTATGTCCAGTAAGTTATATATAGGGTAAACTGGATGTCATCCTGGAGGGGACCTATTAGAGGTGGGGAAAACAAAGAAAAACTTCTTGTAGAAAGTGAGATTTGGGTTGGGTTTTCCAAGGAAGCTAGGAGGAGGGAAAGCATTACACAGGTAGGGGAGGCAGTAAAAAGGAATGAAAGGGAGAAAGGGAAACACAGAAAGCAGACCAGTGTTTGGGGATCAAGTATGTGGATAAATTATAAATATAGTTATCACTTCCATATCATGACTTTCCCCATTTTGGTTTCAATATATCACAGATGGGTATAAGAATTAAATGGGAACTTTTGAGGAGTTTGTAGAAGCTGCAGATATTCGAAGGTGAGCGGATGACAAAAAAAGTTTAAAAACTCAGAAATGCATATAATATAAGTATAGTATTTTATAATATCAACCCAAATTTTACAATAAGGTACAAAACCCCATAAAAGAAAAAGAAAAAATTCAGACTTCTTTTCTGGTACGAAGGGAGAGCCAAAATTTTACTTGGATTTTCCAAGTGTTGGTCATGCCACATCCCCTGTATCCCCTGTATTCCAGAAAGGTAGGAAGAAGTCAAGTTGTGAAAGGCTTTCAGAGCCAAATAGAAGATTTTGTATCTAATCTTGGAGGCAATAGGGAACCAATGAAGTTTATGGATTTTGAGGGGAGGGAGGTGATGTGGTCAGACCTGAGCTGATCACTTTGGCAGCTGAGTAGAGAATGGACAGGAGGAGTTAGGGGAACCACTCAGAAGGCTCTTGTGACAATATAGGTATCAGATGATGGGGTGGCTGTATGAGTGAATGGAATGGTATGTGTATGAGAGATGTCATGAAGGTGAAGGGATAAGCAGTAAGACTTGGCAGCATTTGGATGTAAGGAATGTGTGCAAGTGATTAATTTAGTATGACATTAAGGTTAGGACTTGGATAACTGGGAAGATGACAGTGCCCTAGATTGGGAGAAGGGAATGTTTTGGAGGAAAGATTTCATTTTTGACATGTTAAGTTTGAGATACTTATGGGACCTCCACTTTGAGATGTTCCAAAGGCAGTTGTTGATGAAGCAGTCGAGTTCAGGAGAGAGATCAGGAATAGATCTGAGATTTGAACTCGGGATCTGAATTTATGTTGTCCTAATTTCAAATCAAACAAACTCCCCCCCATTGTACCACATATATTCTTATCACGCAAACAAGACCAGGATTTTCTTTAAATATCTGTTCTTACTTGATTGGGCTTTGTACTCTTGTTTCCCCATTAGATGCATATTTTTTGTTTTTCTCTGATAAACTAAAAAACTGGGTGATAATAAATGAAATAATGATTGGTTCCTATTTTTAATCTGTCTTCTTGTCCTGGTCATTGCTGTTATTTTAGAGTTGCTGTAAATTAATAAACTGTACTTAATTTGTGAGGTGCTGAACAGGGCAGAAGTCAAATGCACAGCCAGAGGGCATGAGACCTAGATGCCTGTAATTTGCATGAAATCTTGTTAGGGATTAATAAACAGGGTGGGTGATAGTTCTGGATCCTGTCTGTATGGTGAGATGATACAGTAGAAAGTAAAAAGAATTGGGAGTTTTAGTGTTCACTTAGGCCAGATTCAAATCAGTAGTTACACTCTTTTACTCTTAATCACAAAATTTAGAATGTGAACATTTTCAGCCAATGTGGGTATCAGGTTTGTTATCAAGAAACAGGGAGGGAGCTGTTGACTAGGTCTTATCTTTTCTTGTTGCTGTGATGTGATTTCAATGGTAGAGGGAACTCCCAGGTGAGAGAACTCCCTCCACCACTGCAATTTATGATCTTAGGGTTATCTGGGGCAAAGAGAGGTTGGGATTTGCTCAATTGGGGTTATGCATCTCAGATATAGGACTTTGAACCCACATCCTTCTGGCTTCAAGAACAACTTTTTATGCCATGCTATCTCTCTGCAGCTAGTAATCTTAAATCTTTAAGATACCTGAATCTAATTTAGAAGCTCACAGTCATCATGATAAATAAATTACCTGCTAGGTTCGGTTTCAGTATTTTTGAAGAATCCTAATTTAATCAGTAGAAGTGCTATAGTGCTATGTACCTTAATAAATGATTTTCTTTAGATTCTATGCCTCCCCAAAACATATCTCCTGGTGGCCAGCCTACAGAAATTTAGCTCCTTTTGTTTTTGGATGACAGACTTTGGGTTTTAATCCCACCTTTGATGTTGGCTGCTTGGGTTGCCTTGGGCGAGTCCCTTATCCAGTGTGGGCCACAGTGGCTTCAACTCTAAGATGAAGCTCTGTAACAGAGGCTTCCAGCTTAGTAAAACCTGCCCAGACCATTCATTCCGTTGGGGTAGCCTTTGGGATTATTAGTAGTAGTAATAGTAATATAGTGCTTGAAGGTTTGTGTAAAATGAGATCTTCATCTATTCCCCCATGCTTTGAAGTAGTAGTACAGACAGACATTAGCTCTTTGACATTTGAAGTAATTGAGCCTCATACAGACTGACTTGCCCATACATATGTAGCTAGTAAATGACTAGGCTAAAACTTAACCTAAATCTTATGGCCCGATGAACCAAGGTCTGTGTCATTGTGCTTAGCTGTGCCCTGGGTTACTTCCACATTAAGGTAAGCTTTCATGAACAGTTTTTAAAAATATACAATTTTAATCCTCTCTGACAAATGTAGGTACATTGAGTCTAGGTATAAAGTGAGGTTGTTTTTTTATTGTTAGTGAAGAATTTGTATGACCAGAGTGTGCCACTGTCCCTTCTTATAGCATACAATTAATTTATATTCCTATGAACTTCAGAGGTCATTTAGTCCAGCTTCCTCATTTTACATATGGGGAATCTGAGGCCTAGTGAGATAAAGTTACTTGCCCAAAGTCAGTAAGGATCTGAACCCAAGTACTTTGACTCCACATCCTATTCTCTTTCCTCTGTACCACTGGCTTTCCTGGTTGGTGACTCAAGTTGGCAGCATCCTTTTGTTAATTTGG
>CM053593.1:322628057-322653124 GCA_028646575.1 Pseudocheirus occidentalis | reverse complement strand
CTCAGGTACTCCTGACTCCAGGGCTGGTGCTCTATTCACTGCGCCACCTAGCCGCCCACTACCTTATTCTTTTACACACACACACACACACACACACACAAGATACTAAACACAAAAGTCATTGTGCATTGACTTAAAATAGGATTTAGTATCTTAAAAACTATTATTACATCTTGAGATAGTAATATTTAAACCTGCAGAATGCAAAGTAACTTAAAGGACTGCTTACTAGACATTTTGCATTTTTACTTTGGCTCTGAATTCTCCAGATGGATTCCTAAAATAGTGAGATTTGGGTCAGTCTTTTTGTTGGTGTTTGACCTATAGGAAAGCAATGGAGTAGTTATTAAGGGACTCTTCCCTTGCTGAGATTACACTCAGACCAGATGGGTCCCAAGACTTTGAATAATATAACAAGGTTGCCTCCTAGTCTAGACATGTCCATCAAAGAATACTCATTCACCTAAAATATGGAAAGACGGAAAGAGGAAATGAGATTCAAGAACCCAGGTTAGAAGTCATCCAGTTAAGCTTTCCTGTGTTAGCTGCCACATAAGGTTGTCAATAATTCTGATGTGAAAAAAGTTAGCCCTTCTGTACCTCTTCACTAGAAATCTCCAAGTTACATAATGCCACATGGACTATAGAAGCAAGAAACCGTCAGCCATGATTTTTCTCTTTTAACTGGTCCACTATATTGGGATCAGGGAGGACTGAGGATCATACATGGCAAGTCTTAACCAACGTTTACATTTACTACATCCTACTTAAAAAAATAAATAAGTGAAAACTAGTTTAGAACTGGATTATCACATGACCTGAAGTAGATCCCAAAGCTTCCACATGGTGAATCAGAAGGAGGTGAGGGAACTCTAGGCATCCTTCCTAGCATAGCCCTTGTTCCAATAGTATAGACATGCTTCAGTAGAGAAACAGGCTGCAAGCGAGGTTTAGTCCTTTTGGCGTAAGTTTACTGATTGTGGTATAGACCACTGGTTAAAAAGAAATGATTGTGAGTTTCTGACCCAGATTGCAAATTATATGAGATATAGTTGTGAGAAAGAATTTCAATTGTCCAGATAAATGCTAAAAAGACTTTTTTTAAAGCTAGAAGTGACAAATTCCTGCCATGATTGTGGAATAATTGCAACTTTCAGAAGGTAGAACAAGAACTGTTACAATAAAAATTTGATCCTGACCAATAAAGGATGAGTTGGCTCCATAAAGTTATAAATTATGGAGATCTCGAGAGGCAGTGGCTATGCACTCTTTAACTTCTTAATTGATAAGTAGGAGAATTGTCTGATGTGTGTTCTAAACTCTAAATAATGGATTTCAAAATATTCAGAGAAAAGACAGTGATAGGATCCTATAACCTGAGTCTTGGAAAGGACAGTTGGGTCAAGAAATGTGGAATGAGTTTCATATAATACATTTATACATGATTCCATCAAAGGAGAATAGAAGGGACAGCTATGTGGTACAATAGATAGAAGGCCCACCCTGAAGACAGGAAGACTCATTTTAGTAGTTTATATTTGGCCTCAGATACTTACTGTGTGACCCTGGACAAGTCACGTAATCCTGTTTGCCTCAGTTCCTTATCTGTAAAATTATCTGGGGAAGGAAATGGCAAACTTTTCCAGTATCTTTGCCAAGAAAACCACAGATGGCATCACAAAGAGTTGGATATGCCTGAAAAACTCAATAACAAAGGGAACTGGCTAGCCAGACATAGTAACTGCATGAAGAGCTCTGTTCTTTTAAAAGACATATAGGAAAGTTGGAGCCATGCAACTAGGGATAAATGGAATAATGTCTTATTCTTGTAAGGCCTAGGGCTCACAGCAAAGTGAGGGGACTTGTTAATTTGTCTTTAGTGAGAATAGAGGAGCAGGGAAGGGTTAGGACAACTGGAGTGGGGAGAATGATGGTTGAACAATGACAAGAAGGTGCAGTGATGAGACTTGCACCTTGCTTGTTTTCCCTGCCAGGGAGAATGATTTTTAGCCTGAGAAGAACCAAAAATGGTTTACAAGATACCCAAACTCAAGATAATGGAAAGGATGGTCAAAGAGTGCCTGGCTGCACTCCTTCCTCCAAAACATCCCAAGCCCTGACACACTTTGCAGACATGATTCTGAATTGTTCTCAGTGTTCTTTAAGGAGTCAGGCAAAACAAGGAAGCTGTTGTGATGTTGACATGGAGCAGGAATCTGGGGGAAGAAGTAGGGTTATCCCCATTTTACAAATGAATAAGGTTGAGATTCAGAAATTTTAAATGCATTGCCTTTAGACACAGAGAGCCAAGTCAATACTTTTTTGGACAGTTTATTCATTAATGTAGCAAAAATATTTAGCTCCTTGAATGTGCCAGACTTGATGCATACTTCCTAACAGTTAGAAGTTACCAAAATGCAATTGGGGTGTCTTGGGAGCTAGTGGGTTCCCCCTTATTGGAGATGTTTGAACAAAAGGCTAGATGACTACATATTGAACTTGCAGTGAATTCTTATTCACGTACGGATTGGACTAGACTGCCACTGATGTCTTGTACATCCCTGAAATTCTGTGAGTATTTAATTTTGTAAGTAGGACTTCAATCTAAAGAAGAATTTTTTTTAAACATTTTGTTTGTCATGGAACCCTTTGGCAGTCTGGTAAAGCCTTTATACACCCTGACACTTAGATATTCAGGACACCCATTGTGTCATTTTCCCAAAACCTCATACTTTCCTTAGTTCTAGATAGGAAAGACAAGTGATTTCTATTAACCTTACTCCATGAAATATACACAATCCTTTTTCTTTTCCATTAAATGAGATATAGTGTCAATTTCCCCCACTACCTCTGGGATGGATATTAGTGTTGCAAAAATTCTGATTGGCATACAAGATTTTGAGCTACTACTAAATATGGAAGATGAAGTAGATTTTCCTAGCCCCCCAAAGTTGGTTGGATGGGGACCCTCTGTGTCATCATGCTTGGGAGCTTTAGATATAAAATCAGATGACAAAATCTGAAGAAATAATAGAACACTATTAAAATACACCCTCATACAATACTGGACCTTTGAGGAACTTCTTTGTTATTGGAGATGTTTAGTCTTTTTTTTCCTTTAGAGTACTTGTTGCATATTCAGATATAGTACTAGACATCTTGATCCTAAATTGGCCAAGTAATGTCAGTAGATAAGACCTGGTCCCTATCAATCTGGAATATCTGACTAATAAGGCATTTCAGTGTGTTCTAACTTTTTTCCAGATCTCTGGCAACTCTGAAATGCTGTACTTACTAATGGGGTGAGGGTTTCCTTGATCTGCCATGCTTTCTAAGGCCGTAAACACCCCAGACACTAAGTGTTGTTTCACATTCCTTATCTCCACCAGATCTGCTAACTCTGTACTGAGGAGAAGGCTTCAGTAAGTATGCTTTGGATTTTGAGAGGTGTGCCATACGTTGAAAGAGCCAGGAGAGCTGCAGTTTCTATGGTAACCAGACAGGCAGGGTCCCTTGAAAAGGGACAAGATTTTTGTGGTCCATCATGATGGTAATTGAGTGTCATATAACTTTATGTTGATGATGCTACATCTTCAAGGTGAGCTTGATTGCCAGTAAGCCATAGCGAAATCACTGGTCTTTATTAGCAAATGAAGATAGCACAGTGAATAGATAATAGCCAGAGTCAGCATGACTTAATAGGGATATGACCATGGACAAGTCATCTAACTTCTCTGAGCTTCAGTCTCTTCTTTATAATGGAGATAACTCCTTTAGTATCTAGTTCAGGTTTATGTGAGGCTTAAATAAGATAGTTCATGTAAAGCATTCGGCAAAATTGGAAAGCTCCCCCAAGCCAAACTTTCTGTACTGTATTCCATACACAATATATAAATCTCTTTTTATCACTAGCTTGTGGATTTTAGCTGGAGGCCACAGTTTAGCTCCTGGGCCCCCAAAAGGAAACACACCTGAGAGCTTGAGTAAAAACATTTTAAACTAATTATTATAGACAGAATCATATTTAACCAGCTGACTCCTGTTAACGCTTTGCTCACTGCCTTCTGGCATCATGCTAGGTTCCATTCACAATTATAGTTGTAAAATACATGTGCAATCTCCTTATGTATGAATTTGTGATCTTCAAAAGAGGCAGAACACCCAGGTATTAGGTATTTGACCACTGCATGAGCTAGTGATGTAGAGAAGGAAAGGTATAGCTCTAGCAGTAGCAGTTTGAGTAGCATTGGAAGCAGTGACTGGTTTTTATGGACCAAATTCATGTCATATAATTCACTTTTCTGATTTTTAAATCATATATTCACATATTGAGGGATAAATTGTATAAGTAGCATATGGATCCAAGCTAAAATTAGAATTTGGTAGGCAAAGTAGGAAGCTACCCAAGGTTAATGGGAAACAAATCAGAGCAGCAAGGTACAATGTAAGAAGTGCTAAATTTGGGGACAGAAGACCTGGGCTTGATTCCTACCTATGTCATTCACTCTTTGACCTTGGTCAAGCCAGTTAAACACTGGGCCTCAGTGACCTTATCTGTAAACTGAGGGGATTGAACTAGATGACCTCTATAATCCTTTTTACCTCCAAATTTATAATTCTGTAAGCATAGCCTGAACCTTTATACTACATTTTATAAATGCACAAATTGTGTGCATATGTTTGTGGTGAGTGGGAGAGAGCAGAAAAATTCTGTTCTCTGTGGCATGTAGATATTTATTTTGATGTAAATCGAGTTGTATATCTTAAAGTTGAATTCTTAAAAGTCTTAAATCCCTCTTTCTAAGGTGGTAATGTTCTTTTTCCTCTATAAAGATTGATCCCTGAACTCTAAACTTGAGGTTGTTGTAGAGAGGTAATCATAGTCTTCCTAAGAAGCTGGAACTACTGAGGAGCACCACCTTTGTTTACTAGAAGTTCAAGACTGTGAACTATATAGGAACTTATTGCCCATCAATTTTTCCTATGCTAATCAAGAACATGGAGTTCAGGAGTTCCTACAACTCAGTTCTGTGGTTCCCTTCTTCAAGACTGCATCTGGATTCAGGATTTCTCAATCCAAAAGACCATATGCTACTGCCCCTTCACAGCTTGGGCCAGGAACTCTCTTCGGGCCGTGGCCTTCACATTCTTTCTGTTGACATGAATTTACTTACTTAAGAATGGACCTAGGTCCTAGAGTCCTGGAGTCTCTTGTGTATATGCAAAACTTTTCACTCAGGAGCCAATAATGGTTTTTATACCAGTAATAACTTTCAGCGATGTGGCCAAAGAGGCAAGTTCTTATGCCTCAAGTAACTGGCTCCAGCTGTAGAAAACAATGGCAGGAGTTTCTGAACCTTATCCTTCTTGGAGAGAGGAGGGTAGATTTCCTGTGTAATATCAATTTCTGGAGAATTTTGGAGATGCAGGCTTCTAGAATTACATAAAGACTATTATTAGTAGTAATAGTGCAAGAATTGTCACATGTTCACACTGAGAAGCAGCACCTTATGATGGCTTATCATCCTTGCTTCATTGCTTAGTCCAGTTCTGTGCAAAGAGCAGGTAGTCAGTAGTAGTTTTAAAATAAACTCGTATTTTTGTTATCTTCTGGAGTATCTTGTTTATGCAAGATGTGTAAACTCTAGGAAATAACTGTTGTCTAATAAATATCATAAGCATTTAACTAGACTCTAAAAATACCATTATGATATGTTCATAGAGTAACAAGTAAGAACAGCAGCCATTTGTCATATAGCAAATCCATTAGGTCTAGAACAAAATAGACTGCAGTTTTAAACAGATTATTAAAGCTCATAGAAGTATAAACTTTTAGTTGTAAACATCTGGACTTCAGAGGTCATGTAGTTGATCCCTCTTATTTTCAAGATTAGGAAATGAGGTCTAGGGAAGTTAAATGAATTACAAGTTCCCAAAATTGTGGGGCTGGATTATGAATCCACATTGATAATTCATGACTCCAGATTCCGTATTCTGGCAAGACTTTTCATGCCTTTTCACGTCCATTGTTTTTAGGATAAATAAATAAATGTAGTTACTTAATTTCTCAAAAATAGAAAATAGCTATGAAAGTGTATATATGGAGCGTAGACTTTTAGCACAGGAAAAAACCTTCAAGGTCATCTCAAACACCCCATTTATTTTACATATTAGGAAACTGGAGTTCATAGAGTAGAAGTGACTTGTCAAGGTTAGATAGCTAAGGAACAAAGAACCCAACTCTCCTGATTTGTTGTGCAGAATGCTTTTTACTGCTCTGATTGCCATTATGTGCACACCCTCACACATAGGCACACACAAATGTATACATGAGACTTTATGTAGTTATATTTTAATAAGTATATACTACAGAAAATAATGTAAAGATGTTATGATTACTGATATTGTTTCTTTATATAATTTCTAAAAGGTATATTGTCAACTAGTTAACTCTTAAACAGTGGTTAAGTATTGGGAAACAAGGACAAGGTTTACTTTTTAAGTAAACAGTCACTTGCTAATTCCTAGATGTTGTGACTTTGGCATTTGAGAATCAATTGTCTTGTTTTCTTTAGTGAAGGGGAAGTACCATGTCAGATCTCCCTGTATCTTATTTTTAAAACATTTCTTGATTTTTATTAACCACAAAGTAATACCCAGATAATATTTCAAGTAATTTTGTCATTTTTTTTATTCAATGAGTGATGAAAAATGTTGAACTACAGTTTTCTCTGAATACTGTTCGGTGTGCAACAGAGGTAGTTAAAATGGATTTATATGATCAATCTTAAACAGTTTTGTTATTTATACTACAAATTCTATTACCCATTTTCCAATGTTATGAATATTCTGAGAGGCCGTTTTCTACTTTTAATACTCAAATCACTTTTGTTCTTATAAATGTGGAACCAAATATCTTCTTTTTATAGCCTTTACATAATTGTTAAAATTGTTTCAGTAATAGTTAGGAAGTGCTCTTAGTGAAGGGCTGTTTTAGCTAAACTTTATCTCCTGTAGGTCCTAATACAGTGTTCTTATATGAAGCAAATGCTTAATGTTTTTGAAATTGTCTTAATATAATTTTAGTTTCTTGATTAATACTGCCATCTAGTGTCATCTTGGGCAAAATGCTTACTATTAAATACATTGTGAGTCTACCTTCATAGTAGCAAAAAACTAAATTCTGGATATTTGTGAGGATACCAGTTAGGTATCATACTTGGATTTTGTTAAGATACTTGGGTATTTGATGAATCATTTTTGGTAACGATTTATGTTTGACTTTCTTGTAGTGTTGATATTTTAGTAGTTAAGCATGAAATAAAGATCATGTAATTTTTTTTTTTTTAAAAGGTTACTCATTGGATAGAGTGCCAGGCCTAGAGTCAGGATGAGTTCAGATCTGGCCCCAGACATCAGCTCTGTGACCCTGAGCAAATGACTGAACTCTGTTTGTCTCAAGTTTCCTCACCTATAAAATGAGTTGGAGAAGTAACCTACCCCAGTATCTTTGCCAAGAAAGATTCTGAGTTGGGATCATTAAGGGTACAACTCAACTGAAAAAATGACAATAAAAAACCGAAAATTTCAATTTCAGATTTCATTCAACATTGTTTTCTTCCCTACAGGTGAAATATAAGGATGATTCTTTTGTTTTTAATTAAATTTAATTTTTTTCATGAACAAATTTCAGATTCCACTGCCTCTTCCCCCCATTGGGAAAAAAAAGATAAATAAAATCTTTGTGATAAATATACATAGTTAAGCAAAATAGCTTCCTACCTTTTCTCCATCTAAACACACACACACACACACAAACACACACATTCTGTACTCTGAGGATATCACTTCTCTGATAGGAGATAGGTAACATACTTCATTGATGTTTTGGAATTGTGGTTGGCTATTATTGTGTTGGTCAGAGTTCCTAATTTTTTTAGTTATTTGTTTTTACTGTATTAGTTCATACAAGTCTTCCCAGGTTTCACTGAAACTGTCCCTTTCATTATTTCTTATGGCATGAGTATAACTTATGTTCAGATGCTTCCCAGTTGATCAATACCCCTTCAGCTGAGAATGGTCCAGGAGTCTACTTCTCTTCACTTTCTTTAAAGTCTGTATAAGTCTTATGAATCGTAGTACTTGCTTACTAGCATCCCTTAATTCCTTTAAATTTGTTTCCTGGGTATTGAATGCCCTTTATCATGTAGGAGCAAGTTGTTTTTAATTTCTTGGTTACTGGTCAGTAAACATTTATTAAGTACTTACTATGTGCCAGGCACATATGTATGAAACTCTGAGGATACAAAAAGGGACAAAAGAAAATCTCTGTCCTCAAGGAGCTCACAATCTAAGGGACTGGGGTGGGTGGGGAGAGACAAATCACAGAAGGAAGCCAAGAAGTGTGTGTGGTGGGGAGGTGGGGAGGGATGTCAGTTAGAAAAGTCCCAAGTTAATGCAGCCAAATGAGAAATGAGATGTCTGAACTGAGCTCTTCCCTTCAGTGGAGGTTTGTGCAGTTCATGGCCCCACCCTCCTGTCAGAGAGGCAGCAAATTGTGATGAAGGTGAAGTGCTCTAGGGCCAATGAGAGCATACAGGATGATGAAGTCGTCTGAGTAGTGAGCTTCTTGGGGAATAGTGGGGAGGTCAGTCAGACAAGTCCAAAGGGAGGGCATGTTGCTAGAGGAGAAGACTACTATTAAGGAAATAATTTCTGTAAAATGAAAATTTCTTAACTTAAAATTGGTTTTGAAATATTATCTGTTTAATGATAAATAGTGTAGGTTAATTGAGAGGAATGCAACACAAAATGTTTAATGCTGTACAGCAAAAAAATCTGTAATAAATCAGTGTAGTAGGGGGAAAAATGGTACTCTCCTGGTTTTGAAGAGATCGGGTTCAAGATCTGTCTCTGTCACTCACTATGACAAGTTCCTTTCCCTTTATGGGCTTTTGTATATTTGTATAGTAGGAGATTTGGACTAATTACTAGCACTCTCATGGCCTTCCTACATCTTTTGGATTTGGAGTAAAAAGGAAATTTGGTTAGTCATGATAGTTTTCTTCAAGTATTTAATGGATTGTCACTTTTATTCTAGATTTTCACTAAATACTCCCTTAATATTCATTCTGAATTTACTTGGAATTGTCAGATTTGCAGGCCTTTAGTTTGTAAACTCTAGTAGTCTTTTCCTCTTTGGGAGAAAATCAGAGGAGATTAGTCCTTCTCTAGTTGTGTGGTTTTATCCCCATTCTTCAGTCTCTTTCTCAGTGACTTAACAATTCTACCACCCCAGTGCTCTGTGTATCCAAGGATATTATTCATCTGGGCCAGGTGATCTGAGCTCATCCATTGAAACTAGGTACTCTCCCCAGTCATATTTGTTCTGTCTATTCATTCTAAAGGTCATTCTCCTTGACAGAGAAAAAAAGAAGCAGACTGAGAATGGAAGAGTTCTAACTTCTCTTGGAATCAGTTATCATCCTGTCTGTTTTGAGTAGTGGTCCTATGGTCCTCCTCACACCTCCAGTGTAGGATAACATCCAACAAACCCTTTAGGTGTACCCCCCCTACCCCCAACAATATTAGCTTCTTTGGAGCCGTAGCACTGACTTCTGAAAAAGATTTTGCCACGCATCAATATCTACCCTCATGTATGTCTTTGCTTCTGTACATGTTTAAAAAAAAAAGACTGACCTTTTGGAATTTTATTTATCATACCCAAAATTGCCAGAAAATTTTGCCTTAAAGAGGCTCTGGAGATGCCCATTTGAATGTATTATAAAATCCATAGGGATTTTTTGTGTGGATATACCTCAGAACATGGGAATATAGGACCTAAAAAGAAACAAACAGAAACTAAAACTGAGAATGAATTTTAGTAAAAATAGTAGGACTGATACCCTAGATCTGTTACTACACATTGACGTTGGATACAATATCAAAATCTATAAGAAAGTTGATTCAGTGCTTTTTATCTTTTTGACTAATTTAGTCCACAGAATCACAGAATGAGTTGGAAGAGACCTCAGAGAGCATCTAGTCCTACCTGTACCTGAGCAAGAATCCCTGCTACAACACACCAGACAAGTGGTCATCCAGCCTTTGCTTGAAGACCTCCATTGAAAGGGACCCCATTGTGTCCAGAGGCAGCCCATTCCGCTTTTGTCTAGCTTTAATTGTTAGGAAGTTTTTCCTTACATTAGATTTAAATTTGCCTCTGTGTAGCTTTTTCCCATTATTCCTAACCAGGAGTGGATTTAGAAGAAAACATTTCCCCATTTAAATATTGTTCTTTACACTGCTGAAAGTATTCTCAAGGCCAGTAAAAATCCTGCTGATGCTGTGTTGTGGTTACATGCCAGTAGAGTGCAAATTCAAGCAGGTTCTTCTAAACCAGAAAGGCTATCTCATCTGAGGAGCAGCCTCACAAATTTCAGAGATTTAACAGGTTGCCTTGCAGAATGTTGAATCTTTTGGCAACACCTATGTTTGAAGACCATCTAGTGAAGTATAGATGGATTGATTGGGAGCTACCCTACCTACATAATAGCACAGGTCCCTGAAGGATTTAAATATTGAAGTTCTGCCCAAAATGTTATTATCTTGTGCACGTGCATTGACCAGAAGCCCATACCTCTGCTATAGTTCTTGTTCACAGTGAACTTACTTTACTTAGCCCTTCCTTGCAGTTTTTGTCCAAAACAAAAAAATACATCCCATAAAACACCAAAACTAACCCACCCAAGAAAATCCTTATCTGTTTACTTTCTTCCTTCATTTTTTCCCACAGAGTCCTTAAGTGCTTATAGTAACACAGAAGCTTATATATATACATATACATATATATATACATAGGATAAATATTATTTATTTGTCTTTTTCCCTCCCTTCTTTTTTTACTAGAGTCTGTGTATGTTCACACCACCTGGAGTAAAGGAAGGAAAACCACGACTCATCCCAGCTGGGCCAATTACACATGGTACAACAATTTCTGCTTATGTAGCCAAATCAAGGAAAACAATGCTAGTGGAAGATATCCTTGGGGTAAATTATTTTTCACATTTAATGGCAAATTTTATGTTTGATCATTTTAAAATAAAGTATGACTTACTGTTTTGATGTGAGCTTTCTTTTAGGTGTTTCTTCTTGCCCCACCCTCTACCCATCCTGCATTAGGACCAGGTTCTCCTCATTAAGGTAGTTCCTCCCTGTTTGTTTGACCTTTATATACAGGTATCTCACTTGGGAGCCAGCTCCACATAATTTTTTTAAATTAGCATGAGGATATTGATTTATAATTTTTGTATTTTTCCTACATTTCTTTAATTGGAATTTTATTGTTTTTTCAGAATTTTTGAAAAGGCACCTATTTGATATCATTATCCATATATAAATATTAACTGGTATCATTTACTTCATGTTCCCAATCAATCGAATATTCCACAATAAGGAAAATTTCCTATTAATGAACACTTTCTGTACATCAACAATTCAAAAATATTGACCATTTTGATTGAAATCTTTCTAAAATAACATTTTTCTCTTAACCTTATTAAACACACAAAGTTTATTTAACATTTCTGAATGACTTAAGGCCATTGTTATTTACATAAAATTACAAAATTTTAAGTTGAAAAAAGATTTTATGTTTCTATATCCACTTTACAGATAAAGAAACCGAGACCCAGAGGTAGTATATGTATTGCCCAAAGTCATACAACTATTTAGTGACAGAATTTGGACTAGAACCCATTCTTCTGGGCTCCTAGTCAAGTGATCCTTGCACACTCTCACTTGTATGTACAATAGATGATAACTCTCAGAGATCACAAAGATAATCTCTAAGCTAAATGGCACCAGACTGCTTTTTTGTGGTGGTTGTTGAGATTTTGTGTCTGCTTTTTATTATTTGGTTTTCAAAAGGATATTTTCTTTTTTCACTTTTAGCAGTTCTCAGTGTTCTGTCTCCTAGAAGCACGTCATATTTCTAGTTTGCTACTTGTAATTTACTAAGGGTTTAGAATCTAGATAACTAACCTAAGTACATATGTCTAAAATAATAATAAATGAAGGCCTCAAAAGTGTACGTATTTTCAAGTAAAGACTGAGTGGCATCTGGTTCGGCTGCTCTTGAGCCATTTTTGTCTTTTATCTCATCTTTCACTGTAGATTCTTAATCTTTTAGGCCTCCTGATGAGAACTGCCTTTGAATATGTAAGGTTTCACCAGTTATATAAAAATACTGAATAATTGTCTGTAATCTATGTACAACTTTGACTCTATAAAATGGAATAGTGAGTAAAAGCAAGGGACTGAACTCGTGGACATGAACTCATGAAGTGGCTCTGCCCTTAACTAGTTCTGTAACTTTGGATAAGCAGCTTAACCTTCCTTTATCTCTGTTTCTTCTCCTGTAAAACAAGGTACCTCTAAGGTACTTTTCAGTACTAAATTTTAATCATTGTATTATTATTTTTAAAATTTAGTTATAATTTTCACAACAGTTCTACTAATTGCAATAATAATATTTAATGATACCTTATATTTGTATTATACTTTATATCAGTAGTTTCCAAACCTTTTTAGTAAGATTGTTCTTTGTTAAGATCATCTTTTCCAGCCCTCCATGACAGTAGTAGCTGTATTCTTATTGCATAATTTTTTGGTGCTAAATAAAGATCAAAAAGAAAATTCTTAATGTACATGTGGATTTTCATATGCTCTTTACAGTAAGTGTCTATAGCTTAGAGGTTGGGAACCTTTACTGTTTATAGTATATTCATATTTATTTAAACTCTTTGAATGATTCAGAGTATTTAGGTGTCTGGTACTTTTGACTTTAAAATATTATTAACTACAAGTACTGGTTTTGATGTTTGTGGTTTGGGTAATATTTAGATTTATTCATAATGACCCTTTGTAGGTAGGATAGGTTGCTGAAAATGAATCAGAACTTAACCATGGTTAACAGTCCAAAGTTCTAAAGAGGATAATTACCTGAGATAAAAATTGCCATTATTACTAATTTGAATATTGAAAATAATTAATGAATCCTCTAATTTCCTTTTTAATAATATTTGAGCTTAAATGTGTCCTATTAGCTGAAAGAAAGGATAACAATTTCTCTATAAGATTAATGCAAAACATTATTTCATTTGGGATATTTTTGAAATGTGATCATGTAAAATAAGTGTATTGCAACATTTTGAGCTAAAAGGAACCTTGGACATCATCTAGTCCAACCTCCTAATTTTTCATATGAGGAAACCATTTCCTGTCGTGGTTCTATGACTTTTCCAAGTCTATAGAATTAGTGACAGAATAGAGAATAGAAATCTAGATCTTTTGACTCCAAGTCTAGTGATTTTTTTACTATCTCATTTGGTCAGCCTAAATTTTATTTGAATATTATATTATGATTAGTTTTTAACATATTAAAAATCAAGAAATGTTGACAGTGATTTAATAAGTGCTAAAATGACATTTTTCTAAAGAATAATCACACAGTGTATTCACTTAACTGCTGAGACTTTTAATTATCTTTGTCCTATGACTAATGAAGTTGTGAAATACTAGAATAATTGAACCACATAAATATTGGGGTTTTTTGCATAAATGAAATCAAAGATAAAAATGTAGGCACTAAATAGAAGGGGAAATTCAGAGGTTCTTCTTGTAGAGACAACTGAAGAAGTTGATTTCAGTCTGTCTTTGCTTAGTTCCTTCAAGGAGGAGACTATGCTTGCTTTTATTTATTTGTGTCGCTACTGGGCACACAGTAAGCATCTAATAAATTCAAATTTTTTTTTCATTCTCCCTGCATATCTAACTCTTTACCTTCTTTCCTCACAGTGCTTATGAATATAAATGTACAGACCACTATGAAATAATCAATAGCTTTTATACTCATATTCCTTGCAGAAAATAAATATATGGATAAATTATGTGAAGAACTTGAACAAGATCCTCCAAATTAATTCAATATATGTCATGATACTTGGTGATTTCATTATACAGCTGAGTTTAGGGAAATTTGGCAAAAAATTTAGAAACTTTTTTGGAAAAAAGACAGGAGACCAAATGAATAGAAGCTACTCAAAAACCTTATGCCTATACAGCATGAATAATTTATTTAGAGAGTCAGAAGTTATTAACTGATTATAGACATTGCATTAATTTTGGAATTTATTAGAACACAATTAAAAATAGCTACCAAATTAATTGAAAGTATTAAGATGGGAAAATGTTCCTTTATGGGACTGCAACAGCTCTGATGTGACCTCTTTAAAGTAATTATTCACTCCATAGATGAGAAAGAGATAAAAGTAATGATACTGATTCTAAGCTATATCTTTGAAGGGTTTAGCTGGTACAGAAGAGTTACTACAGTGAGAAAACCAGAGGACCCCAAAATTATGTAAGCTTAGAAGAAGCTTATTTCCTTTCCAGGCAGTGAGAGAAGTCAGTCAATGACAGCATTTTGGAGCCAAGATCATTTACAAAACATTTTGGGGAAAGTGCACATGGGTAATTAATTTGAGGAGAGAGACAGCAGGAACAACTGGGAACTTTAGGAAAAGCTTCCCACAGGAGATGTTTAAGAATTTTAAGAGGTAGAGTTCAAAAAGCATTTCAGGGATGGCAATAGGCTGTGAAAGTACACGGAAAGCCAGTACAGCATCTCACATTCTTGGAACAACTGGCACCTCCCTTTGACTGGGATATAGTATATGAGGAGGTATAACATGAAATCCTGCTGAAAATCTTGGTTGGAGTCTTATTAGGGTGTGCCTTAATCACTATGCTGATGAGTTTGTGTTCTGTCATAGACAAAATAGGAAGGTACTAAAATTTTGGGGGCAAGGAAGAAGAATAATCATATCTGTTCCTCAGGAAGACTATTTGGATAGTTGTGTGAATTATGGTTTGGAGATGAATGAGACCAGAAGCCTGAATACTAATTAATTAGGAGACAATTACTATAGCAAAGGTGAGAAAGAAGATGCTAATGTTAACTGTGACTGTGATCTTGTAAATGGAGGGAAAAAATGATGGAGAAGATATTTTAAAAAGACAAAATGATTTGGATATGGGAGAGGTGAAAGAGGGAAGAATATAAGATAACTTTACTGAGTTTATTAACCAGTACGACTGGAACTCTGTGGAGAGTTTAGAGATATGCAATTGTTAGTTGTCTGAGTAGAGGAGATACGTGAAGACAGATTGTAGAAACTAGAGAGAGAGAGGTGAAGGTAGAGTACAAAATCTTGGGGGATGCCAGCTTTTAGGGGATGAGATGTGTAAAATTAATCAGTAGAGCATACTCAAGTACATGTCAAGGAAAGTTAGTGATTCTCAAGCTGAAATTACAAGCTCATAAAACAGAAAAGGATAGTTGAGAAAATAGTCCTGCAGAGAGATCAGTTTGAGGTCCAGCTTAATATAGGTCATCCTCAGCATTGCAGATGAAAGTGAAAGGAGGATAAAAAAAGAAAAGCACTAGAGAACAGATTTTCCCACATCTGTTTGGTGATATAAAGACTACCACCTTTGGATTTCTCCTCGGTATCCAGAGTAACTATGTGAAGAAGTGACAGCGGCACATGAGATAAAGTATAAATACCAAAACAGTTCATGTTAGTCACATTTCAGGGTACTCTGGGCTTTGGTTTTCAATATATGTCAGAAAGGAGAAGATTCCTTAAGAATGGAAAAGTTCAGAGATTACTTATAAAAAAAGTCAGAGGCTGAGAAAACATCAATAATTATGCATTGGTATGCCTGCTTTTTGACATATATAATGTAGTCATACATGCATAAGTATTAAATATTGATTTCAGTGATCTATTCAGAGATACCTTATGCCTGAATAGTGGAACATCATCTCTTCCCAAGAATCAGAATTGCAAAGGAAAAAAAAAGCAAAGACGAGGTGGATGTAAATACATGACAACTTACATATGAAAAGTGGTGTAAGAGATTACACATAATATAAAAAAGTGCTCAGTGGGCTTTCTGTGCAAGATTTCAACAAAGGCATGAACTCAAGAGCACACAATATGAAGACATGGATGTGGGGGGAACTAATTGAGTATTGGGGAAGAGTTGTACCTTATACTATTGGAAGAGTAACAGAATCAAGGAAACATCAGAATTGGAAGAAATCTTGGCAACTATGTCATCTAACCCATAACCAAAATTCGGTCCTGCAACATCCCTAACAAATGATTATCCAAACTTTGCTTAAAAACTTTTTAAGGAAGGGGACCCCTGTTAGTTAAAGAAAGTTTTTCTTGCATGGATTAGATACACTTAAGATACTGAGGTTCTCTGATTCTGTGACTTTCTAGATGGTCCCATATCTATTAAGTGCTTACTAGCAAATAGTATCGATTATAACAAATACAAAATATTATTTTCATCTAGATAGAATACATCATAGCTTATTGGTTTTATTTGCTAAAACTGATTAGGGGGATTTTTTTCTCTTCTTCCCTTACCCCATTTTTTTTTCTTATTAGGATGAACGATTTCCCAAAGGTATTGGACTGGAATTAGGGACACGTGTTCAGTCTGTTCTTTGTTTACCAATTGTCACTGCAATTGGTGACCTCATTGGTATCCTTGAACTGTATCGGAACTGGGGCAAAGAAGCTTTCCATATCTGTCACCAAGAGGTGAGAACTCAACAATAGTTTGCTTTTGAGATGAAAGTTTGTCACATTTCATTCAGGTTTAAGATGCCTGGTTGGATTATGTGAATCCTTATAATTATAATGAGGCTTTTAAAAACAATTTTGCTAACTGTTGAAGTTGGGAGGAAGGATTTTTATATTGGAATTGTGGTGATTATCATAGTAATATTTTTATAATAAAAGTACTCGCATCTTCCATTGAGAAGTGGTTTGATAACATTTCTTAAGACTATATAGTTTACCTACAAAAAAAGAGAGTAGAGTTGTCTTATTTTGTTTTAATAGTGAAAAAATGACAGACCTAACCACATGGTAAGAAAGATCAGGATTCAGGTCCAGCTTCTGAGACACACTGGCAGCACTGTGAACTGAGTGCTCTTAAATACTCCAGGTAGCTTTTGAAGTTCATAGGTTGCAGAAGGGCTATGGAACTAAATAGAAAAAAGATTTTAAAAATGTGTGTGTGTATATATGTGTGTGTGTGTGTGTGTGTGTGTGTGTATGTGTGTGTGTGTGTGGGGAGGGTGGGGGGTGGATTTTTTTTTACAAAGAGTTCTCTACACTAATAAAATCTGATGTTTAGACCCCAAAAGAGCAAGTAGTACAATTCTTATGGATATTGTTATAGCTGCTTGGTATGTCTTTAAGTATCTGTTAGGTCTTATTTATTGTAGATTCCCAATGCATATCTGTCAAATGGTGAAACTTTATGTTGTGTGATTAAGAAGTTATGTAGAACCAAATATTCTCCAAAATCATATGACTATGAATTAGAATTAGAATGAATCAGAACAATTCATTGTAAAGTACTGTTATTAAAAAAATAATTGCAATAAACTTCGAAAGGGATATCCATGTTCTTTTACTGTGCTGTAATTTTGTTGTCTTTGAAATGCCCGAAATAGGCCATCTATTCATTTTTGTAAGTCGTTATTGTAGTCATCATAAGAAGAAATCAGCTGTAATATTAGGACAAATAGTCACAGCTTTTAAGGCAAAAATAAAGGCTCTTTCACTCCTTGTTCCTACACTGCACACACACACACACACACACACACACAATTATATGCATGCACATACAATACTTTTGCTACTAATAATGGGAATATGTCCATTGTTCTCTTCTTTTATTTATCCCTAATAGTTAAACAAATAAAAATGACAGCAAACTAAAATCCTTTTAATGTATGCCATAGATACTTATTCTTTAGATCTAATTCTTAAAAATAAAGAATTATTTTAACTGAAAAATAATTTAATAGGAACTTTTACTGGACCAGAAAAAGATTGTAAACCCTTTGAGATTCCTGTGGCTCTTGTAGATGAATCTACCTTGTGCCTTAATATGAAATTACAGGGAACATGACTGTGCTGAGGTTCCACAGAGCAGAAGAATGAGAAATGTAGAAAAGACACCCTGTATATAACCTATATACATATATACATACATACACACACACACACACACATATATATATATATATTTTAAATCAGAATGGTGATGTCTCTGTAAAAGCACATACAAGTTCAATGACCTCAGAAACGTATTTCATTGCTTTTTTATTAGAGTTCTCTGATAGAAAGTCTATTCGCAGGTGAATTCTCCTTTAGCCACTACAGAGAAAATCCTGCAAAAAGATCGGTGGACATAATTTTGAAATTTAAACTGAAGCTTATACTAAATAGTTTTAGATACTTTCCTCTTTTCTTTTTCAGGTTGCAACAGCAAATCTTGCCTGGGCCTCAGTAGCAATACATCAAGTACAAGTGAGTCTTAGTAGTGTCTTCATAAGACAATGATAAGTGCCCTGTGTACACACTTAAAAATGAATCATAGGCAAAACCTACAAAGTGTAGGTAGTATATGTTATATGCTTTAGAAGAATAAAGAGCGCTCTGCTTAGCAGTTCTACCTTAAGAAACTTCTGGCAAAGCTAAGTCAGTCATGTCATTGAAATAGAGCAATTTTTGGAGCTATTTACTCTATGACTCATGGAGTTCCCCTGCCCTGTTAATGATTTTTGTGTTCCCTGAGGCAGGGTACATGAAGCAGCACTGTGTTCAAAACCAACTCTGCTACTTGCTAACTGTGTGACCTCTGCTAAATGAAAGGCTCTCTTTTGTTCTTTTGTAAAATTAAAAGATTGAACTAAGGGATGTCTTAAGATTCCTTCCAGCTCCATATCTGTGCTCTTATTCAGAAAGGGACAGGATCAGTTAATTAATCCCTGGGAAAAAGCCTCCTAAAAAGGAAAGTGCTGACAGTTTCTTAGATGCTTGAGTTAGTGCATTAAGCTTTTCAAAAGATCATTTGCTAAACTCTTCTAGTGCAGTATAAAGAGTCACCCTTGAAACTCTTCATCCAGTTCACACTTTATCTCTAAGGCATACATACTGCTTTTGTTACTCTAAGCAAGACACCCAAGATCTCAGTTCTCTGTAAGTTGGAAAGAAGGTACTAAACATTAGTAAGGAAGTTTCCTCACCTAGAAGTTCCTTTTGCCAGTGAAATCACAGATTCAGTCACGATTTTTATCTCTTAAATTGTCTACCATACTTAGAGGCCAATTTACTTGAATGTAGGATAAAATTGAAAAGGTCATAACAGTGTATGACCCTTTATTCTAACTACAGGGTGATTTTTGGCTATTTTTATGACAATGACCAAATTTAAAGGTGATGTTTATTATAAAGTTAGTTCTTGCTCCTTTTCACCTAGTGAAAGACAGATATCACTTTTTTGATGTTGGCTGAACATTTTTATTGTGATAGTGAAGGGACCTGTCATCTTTTGTGAGCCAGTATTCAAGGGAAGGGGAACTTTCTAGAGATCATAGTTTTTTCACTCTCTTCTTAGAAGGCAGTATTTAAGAAACTGTTGATTAGAAAACAGAATAGGGCTATGTCAATAATAAATACAATGCAAACTTTACCAAACTAAACTACTACTTACAGTTTTTAAATATACACCACCATAGGTATTCCTTCTATAGATTCTGCCAAACAGCATCATTTTACACTGTAGCGTTATTATATTACAACTATATTCTACTTTGTAACACTTAATTGAGAATATTGTTTATCTGATACTGAAACACTGCCACATGTGGTGTCTATTTTCATGGAGCCAATTGACATGTTAAATGGAGGTATACCTAAATATTAAAAGATACTTGCCAGCTTTATAGTATATGCAACATGATTTCACAAGCACACACCAAGTTGTTATTTTATGCCTATTAAAATTAACAAGACAAAGGACATTTTATTTTTTTAATGAAAAGAAATCTCTTCTGCTGCAATTAATAGTCTCCATGTTTTAATTTCTGTTAGGTATGCAGAGGCCTTGCCAAACAGACTGAATTGAATGACTTCCTACTTGATGTATCAAAGTAAGTGTCTAGGAAAATGATAACACTTTGGTTTTTTGGAGAAAAGATTTTATAATGAGTGAATACTTAAGAGAAAGTCATAAATAGTTGTAATTACTACAAATTTTGATTGTGACCACTGATTAGAGGTCACTCTATATCTAGGTATAGTATGATTGCCTATTATTCTTCAGTCACATCATAGATGGCAATCATTTCAAATACATAAAGGATAGTGATATGGATATGTGTATGATGAAAATTAATTTGTAGTTAAATATACAAGATATGTAACTTTTTGCTTTTCAAATATGTCCACCAATGTTGACTACAAACTTTCTAAGCATTTTAACCTTTGAGAAAAATCAAAGAATGAATTGAAGATGTGGGTGGGAAGACAACTGTTGTTAAATGGTTTATTTTCCAACAATGTCAGTACATTTATTTTCTTTTTATTTATATTAATATTTCATTTGTTGAAATGCCTCTTTCCTAAGAAGGGGATACATGTCCCTAGACTAGAGCATGGGCTCTGAGTGATGGACCTTTTTGGCAGTGTGGAGAAGTCTATGGGATACTTCTCAGAATAATGTTTTCAGATAATTAAAGGAAATGATAAATTTCAGTTAGAATTTGATGAAAATAAAGATATATTTTTCCTACCCAAACTCATAGACCCTACAGACCTCTGTAATAGTCCCTCTACTGCCCTTGAAACTTCTTTTGGCATCTACAAAGGCTATAGAAGTTGAGTGTACCAAAAGGTGGATCCTTATGAATGAATGAAGGAAACACATTTAAGTGTTTGCCATGTGCAAAATACTAGGGATACAAAGAAAAGTGATACATTACTTATTTTCAAAGAACTTGCATTCTATTCTATTTTTGTAGTATTTTATTTTTTCCTGATTTCATGTAAAAACAATTTTTAAAATTCAGTTTTTAAAAATCTTAAGTTTCAAAATTTCTCTTTTCCATCTTCCCTCACTTTTCCTCTCCCTAAGATAGTAAGCAATTTTGATGTAGGTTATTATATATGTGCAGTAATATGAAGCGTATTTCTATATTAGCCATGTTGTAAGAGAAGAAATAGGCCAAAATTTAAAAAACAAAAAAAAGTGAATAGTATATTTTGATCTTTATTCAGACTCCCTTAGTTCTTGCTCTAGAGGTGGATAGCATTTTCCATCATGAGTCGTTTGTAATTGTCTTGCATCATTGTATTACCAAGAATAGCTAAATCATTCCTAGTTAATTATTGTATAGTATTGCTGTTACTGTATATGACCATTATAAAATATTGCTATTACTGTATAAAATGTTCTTCTGGTTCTGGGCACTTCACTTTGCATCAGTCAATGCATGTATATCTTCCCAAGTTTTTCTGGAATCCACCTACTTCTCATTTCTTATGAATAATAATATTTTATTACATTAATATACTTGTATTTATTCAAAGAACATGTAGCTGAATCATAAGATAAATTTTATCTTTTTTTGAGAAAATGCTAGACCATACTTTGCCATTGTTAGAAAAGTTTATTTTCCAAACTGCATATGTCATATGCATATTTGATAAGTATACAATTTATACCTTCATCCAAGACACTGATAAAACTGTTAAACAGTTCAAAGCCAAGAATAAATCCCTGAGGCACTATACTGAAGACTTTATTTTTATCTCAACCTAGTAATGATGATCAATCCTGTATCTCTCCATCAGGTCTCAAAGGATAACATGAGACTCTTGTCACCTTCTTTCTAAAAACTTAGGTTATTGATAGCATCTTCCTACTAATTGAGTAACTTTGTCCAAAGCTGAAATGAGATCAGTTTGGCATGACATTCAAAACACTGCTGGCTTTTTGTGATGTGTGCTTTCTTTTATTAGTTGTTAACTAGCCTTTCCTTTAGTAATGTTTTGTCAGGAATTAATGTCAAGCTCAATGTTACGTTATCTCTATATTTCACTTTCTTCTCTTTTGTGAAATCAGGATATCTGCCATTAATGGGTCCTTCTTATTTTCAGTTATATTTCAGAGGTCACTAAGAATGGATTGGCAATAATATCTCCCAGTTCTTTCAGCATGCTAGAAAAAAATTCATCTGGTCTTGGTGACTTGAGCTCACCAAGGGTAGCTAGCTGAACTGTCCAATTCAGTTTTAAAGATCTTCAGTTTAAGCTCCCTCTTAGTCATTATTTAAAACATCCTTTGGAAGAAAAATATTCTTATTGACTGAGAAGACAGAAACAAGATGAGCAGTGCATCGAACAACAGCATTATCTCTCCTTGGAGAGATTTCCCATTTTTATTTTATCTCAGTCACACACAGGGATAGTCATTCCATTATCTCGTCATTATCATCCATTATCCACCTGCATGGTATAGAGCTCGGAAGCTATCCTTTCTGACCATAACCTTCTTTGCTTGTCTCTCTTTGTACTTCATTATCTCCTACACATATGTAGCTAGTTCACCATTACCTCTAGTCCCTCTGCCCTTTTCATTCTTTCAGGCCATCATCACCACTCTGGCCTCATTTTCCCTCTCATTTGTTTTGACTCTGTAGATAATCAGTTCATGCATGACCTCTAACTATTTAATAGCGTGTCTCATCATTGTTTACTCCTTACCATATTCCCATGGTGAGCTGTCCATATCATCCAACTTCTCTGCTCTCAGTCATATACTACTTAGTAGTTATTAGAGAAAGTCATGGGCCCTCATTGCTAATTGATACTATTGAACTCTCCATTGCACTTGGTCCAATCTTCTTGTTCTCTTTTCAGCTTCCTACATTATTCTCAATACTGGACTTTGTCTTATCCTTAAGTGAGAAAATATAGATCATCTGTAACTCATTATTATCATTCCCTGCTCTCTTCCATTGCTCCAGCCTTTGATGACAATGATCCCCTTGCCAGGGCCAGTCTTTTTACTTCTGCTCTTCATCCCTTCTCCCATTTCCTCTAATAGCTCAGTCTCTTTGTTAATACTTGTCAGTCTTTTTTTTTGTTTATAAACTACTTTTTTGCTAACTACAGATGTACTCAGGTCTCCCTCTAATTTTAAAAAAAGGTTTACTTGATACTCCTGTACCCTCAAACTATATCACCCTATATTCTAATTTTCACTGTCATACTCTTAGACAAAACTGTTAAAACTGTTTGTATTCATTCACATGTTCTCCTCTTTTCCATTTCTCAACACTTTCCAATCTGGTGTTCGGTTTTACCAGTTCAACAGAAATTGCTTCCTCCAGAGTTACCAGTGGTCTCTTAATTGATAAATATGATAGCCTTTTGTCATTTTTTTATCACTTTCACTCTCTTTCCTGGGTACTTCTTTCCCCATATGTTTTTGTGACACTGCCCTCTCTAGATTATCACTTACATTTTGTCCCTAATTGTGGATTGTCCTGTAAGGCCCTCTCATGGTGATCTCACCAGTTTCAGTTATTATAAGTTCTCAGATGATAACCAGATTTAGATATCTGGCCCTGTGAGCTCTGATCTCATATTACCAGCTGCTTATTGGACTTACCCACCTGGAAGCCCTCCCAAGCATCATAAACTCAACATAGTCAAAAATGGAATTCATTATTTTACCTTTTGAACCCACCTGTAAAGCCAAGCATGATTAGCTTTCAAGATTCTGATTACACAGTATATTGAACTCTCTATTCAGCAGTAAATTAAGGCAAAACAGTCACAAAAAAATAAAACTACAGCATTCACAATATTGTGGCTATAACAACTTATCACTCAAATGGCCATATAGTTTTCACCGAAGTGGTCACATAGTTTTAAACAAAGTACATTCATTTAGTAACTCAGTCATTCTTTGACACAAAGTACAGAGGTCAAAAGTTCTCCACATTGCTTAATGGACAGGGACAGGGTAGAGAACAGAACAAGGCGGGGGAGGGATAGGAAGGAGAGACAGAGGATCACTGTCACAATATGTCCACTATGAAGATGTCATGCACATTGGTTAATGTGCATGACATTGATCACATTGCTTAATCTCTTCAACCAAAAAGTCTTCTTTCTTCTTGATTGGAGATTAGTTTCCAGTCACCCTTAATTACTAAGTCCTTAACTCAGTCATCTAAATGTAAAGGACAAAGTTCTCCATCCTTGGTAAATCATGATCTTCTCAGTTTGCATTAAATACCCAAGGAGAGATCTTTTCGTGTTGACTTGGTCGGCTCTCAGATTCTATGGTTCCCCTTCCATGGTCCCAGCTTCTGCCAGCTACTTGTCCAGTCTTGTTCCATACTGAAGGTCACAGTGTCTAGTCCACCTCAAGTAGTTCACAGTTTCTGTTCCTGGGGAAACAAAGCTTAACAAAGCCACAATAACATTCAGAAACATTGCTGACATCCTCATCAATTCATTTTTTGCCTGTGAAATCAGCATAGACCCAACAACAAGGTCTGAGGAATTAATACATCATCAGTATAGTCCTTGGACCTCTGAAATCATCAGCAAGACTCTCCTTCAGGATTTCTGTAAACATACAACAAGCAAATTCTCTTTCAGGGCTTCTGAACCAGTAGCAAGGTCCTAGGGCTTCTGTGACAACAGCAGTATCCTGTATTAGAAGATAAATCTTTTTTTAAAATTATTTTTTATTTGTTTTCTTGTTTACATTATTCATTTTCATTACATTTTTGAATTACACATTTTCTCCCCATCTTGTCCCTGCCCCAATCCTAAAACAGCAGTCCCACTGTAAAACCCCTCCTCTGCTCTGCTCTCTTATTTTCTGGTAGGGCAGGGAGGGTCTCCCTATCCCAGCCCCTGTATATCTTAATTCCTAGTTGCAGGTATTACACAACTTTAAATTCTAGATTCTTTCGATTCCTCCCTTGTCACCAACCCCAAATGGAAGGACACTCAATTCAATACAGGCTGTGGATGTGTGATTATACAGGACATCTTCATAGTGGACATATTGTGACAGTGATCCTCTGTCTCTCCTTCCTATCC
>CM053593.1:322573161-322627557 GCA_028646575.1 Pseudocheirus occidentalis | reverse complement strand
CTCTCTTTTCATTTCTCAGTTCTTCTCAATTCTGAGGTCAGTTCAGTTCTCATTTCTCTTCTCAGTTCAATTATCAGTTCTCTTCACTTTCTCTCTCTCTCCAGCAGTAGCATCCCACACTCCAGATGCTCACTCCCAGAAGTTTTGGCCTTTCTCAGCTTGGACTTTTCCTTATATGTGGAATTAGCTCTTCCCTGTTCTGCCCCTTCCTGTTACTTCTGCAAGTCCATCCCATTGTGAGATTCACAAGTTCTGGGTCTTAATATTTGACACAATCATGAACTTGGAACAAGGTGCTAAGTATCTGTTTGATTGCAAATACAAGGGGCAGGAAAGATCTCCAAATTACCATTGTACCATCTGCCCTCCAGATTGTGTAATTAATTGTTTTAGGAGAACCATCATCCTTAGAGTTGGTTTATCTAAGTATCATACTTGTTTTTAAATCTGTGCATTTCACTTACATTCATTTTCCCTCTCATAAGTCCTTTCTAAGGCCTGTATGCAACATCCTTCCTTTAGGCTTCTTGATATTATCATTTATGGTTCATCCCTACTACAAGAACACTTTGCTTTTTTTTCTAGTCACAACATTTATTTGATAATAATACCCTGTTTATGCCCATCATAAGTCACTCCATTGCTCATTGTGAGTCCCACAGTTTTAATTCTAGAGAGTTTGTGATATTATGTGATATAGACACAGAAGATAGATAGATTTGACATTACCTAGGATAAAGTCCTGTTTACCTTGAGTTGGGTGGGTATAGATAAATAAAAGCTGTTTGAGCAGGCAATTTTGTCATGTAGAGCTATTTTTGTCTATGACTACATGTTGCTCTTCTTTCCTTAATCTGTTACATTTTGACAAGCCAATCCACTGAGTTTATATCCATGAATTTATCTGACTTGTAAAGATCATTTTGAGTGAAACTAGTCATACAGATTGATGAGGTTATCAAATTCAAACAAATTGTCTATTCCATTAACTAAATCATTGATGAAAATATTAAATAGAACAATCAGAATTGACCCCTGTGTAATTACATTCAAATCCTTTGGAAAACTGACACTGAAAAACTAGTTATGCTTTGATTAATGATTTCTCTAAGAATGAAATTCCTTTACAACAGAATATGTTTAAAACAAATGCAGAATAATTAGTCATGGAATGAAGAGCCACATGTATACATAGGAAAAATTTCTCTTCCTGATAAAAATACATCTGATGATAAGTTCTGTTTTTCCCCACCCAGCTGAAAATAAACAAGACTAATCTGAGGTAGGTTGAAAAATTTGCCATTTTAAAAACGTATTTCCAACTTTCTTCTTTTACCTTTTCTTGTAGTTATATATAGAATCTCTTGGCTGTGCCTCAAACCTCTCATTCCTTTTTTTTCCTCTTCAATTTCTATTAACCTTAATTCATTTCCTTTGTATCCTTCCTTCTCTTGCATAACTCCAAGATGTATATGTTATATTTTCTGACATGTTAGACATTTTGGTAATTAATGATCATAGCCTGTTTTCTCTGTTGTCCTAGAAAGCGTGTATTATTTCTTGGAGAGTAAAGTTACTGAAAAGAAAGTATTCTAACAACTCATCTTTTTGTAGAATTTCCATGTATCAACATTATTAGATAATTTTTGTTATTGTCTTTTTCTAAAGTTTAAAATTGATTTATTGTTGTAATGACTCAATATATATACATATATGTAGCAGAAGTTGGACAAACCTACATGATATTGCTCATATGTGGCATAATACTCGTGCCTCAAGATTTTTTTTTTGTAGTGGAATTTTCTGGTAAATCATTTATTTTGTCTCCATAACCTCACCCAGAGATTGACTGGGAACTTCTAATTCATCTTGAGTCTTAATATTGTTATAATAATAATAATTATTATAAAATTAGAGTATAAAGTATGTTTCCTTGTTGTCAGACCTGATTTTTGGTGTATGACACCTCACAGGAAATAGTCTTAAGTGATGAACTAGTACACAGAATACTAAGGGTAGGGTTGCTTTTTACTTAATCTCTTTTTGTAATCTCATCAGCTGTATTGTTTTACCTGTTATCTCTGTGTGGGTGATTCCCAGATCTAGTTCTCATCTATCTTTTGAGTTCCAGTTCTTTGTCACTAGCTGACTGTTGGTTATTTCCCACTGTATTTCCCCTAGGAATCTCGAACTCATCTTGTCTGTCACAGAATTGTTATCCCTTTCCCCTAAACCTCATCCTCTTTCAGATTTACCTGTTTCTGTTAAGGATACCATCATCCTCCCATCCACTGAAGATTTTTAAATTTGGAGGCATCTGAACTCTTCTCTACCTCACCCCTTAGGTTTATTCAGTTCCTAAATCATATTGATTCTACAAGGGGAGTGAGGGGGGAAGGAGGGAAAGAAAACATGACTTTCCGTCATTCCCTTTGTTGTGCTCACATAGATACTAGTGTGATTCAGGTCCTTATGATCTTCAACTATGGCTTTGGCCTCCTAAGTGTTTTCCTTGCCTTCAGTCTCTACCCACTCAAATCCATCTTCCTCACAGCTATTTTCTTAAAAAGATTTTTTTTATTTATTTCATTTTCAATTTATGGAATAAAACAAGCATTTCCATAACATAGTATAATAAAAAGATGATTATACATGAAACTGCAGATCTATTACATATACCTTAATATTCCTTTTAAATATATAATAAAATTGTCATGTAAATTGTTTTCCCTTTCTCCCCAGCTATCATTAGACACAATTATGTGTATATATGTATGTGTATATATGTGTTTGTGTATATTGTTATGTAAAGTCATTCTATACACACTTCTATTTATCAGGTCTTTCTCTGGATGCAGATAGCATCTTCCTTCATTTGTCCTTTGTAGTTAATTTGGGTATTTATAATAGTCTAAATGACTTATTTCCTCAAAATTGTTCTTCAAAAAATATTGCTGTTACTATATACATTGTTCTCTTGGTTCTGCTTTCACTCTTCATTTTTTTGTTCAAGTCTAATCTATGTTTTTGCTTAGATCATTTAACTTTTTTTTTTTTTTTTGCTTTTTGCTTTTTGGAGAGGGCAAGGCAGGGAAATCGGGGTTAAGTGACTAGCCTAAGTTTACATGGCTAGTAAGTGTTAAGTGTCTGAGGCCAAATTTGAACTCCGGTCCTCCTGACTTGAGGGTTGGTGCTCAATTCACTGTGCCAACTAGGTGCCCCCAGGTCATTATTTCTTATAGCACCATAGTATTTTATCATTATCATATACCACAACTTGTTCAGCCATTCCCCAGCTGATGGGCATCCCTGCAATTTCCAGTTCTTCGCCACCACAGTGAGAGATGCTGTAAATACTTTAGAACGTATAGGTGTTTTTTTCCCCCTTTAGAAACAAACCTCAATTCAAAATGGGTACATGAAGTAAATTATAAAGAGAGCGATTACAAGAAAATTTAAAGAATGTTGTTCATATTTCTTACCAAATTGATATTTTTGAAGTACACATCTGAAGTGCTTTTCTTTGGTATTTCAAGCCTAATACCCCTGACCCTCTTTTCTCTGGCCTCTTGCCTGTTACTGCCCTTCAGATACTCTTAATGTTCTCATTAAACAGACCTACTTGCTCTTCTCATGCACATCATTGCATCTCCTATCTCTGTGTCTTTTCACAGGTTGCCTCATCCCTAGAATGCATTGTCACCTCATTTTGTAGAATTTCTAGCTTCCTTTAATACTCAACTCAAATGTCACCATCTATTGGAGACCTTTCCCTATCTTTCCCACTCGTTAATGCCCCTTATCCCTTCAAAAAAATATTTGGTATTTGTATTCCACATATTTTATGCTTACATATCACAGACAATCTTTCCTTCTCTCCCAGGAGAGGAGGCACTGTTTTTTCTTTTTATTCTGCTTTGTAGCCAAGTACTCTGCATTATACCTAATATAAAGTAACCTCTTAAGAAATGCTTGTTGAATAAATCAGTCAATATTTATATGATTTGCTTAAAATTAGCAAAAGAAATAAATTAGTTCTGTACATTTAAAAATTTCATCTATTAAAAATACCTGCAATAAGTATCTAAAGAGTCAGCGTATGAAACAGTGGTGCTTCTTTTTAAATTTATAGTGTAACTGTTTTTGCTTTTCCTGAAACATAATTGAAATCAGAAAATGTACTGAAGTCTTAGTGTTTACTGTAATTGAAATAAGACTGCTTACAAACTTTGTGTTCCTTTTTTTCCTACAGAACCTATTTTGATAATATAGTTGCAATAGATTCTCTACTTGAACACATAATGGTAGGTTGGTTCTTATTTTTAAAAAAGATTTTATTAAGTCTTAAGAATCTCAACTTCTTATTCTTTACTTATATAAACTGCTATTAATGTTATGATGAATGATGACATTTAAGAAAAATAATTTGGATGTCACTATCAAATTACTGATAATTTCTAATAAGGACCTACTCTTTTGAATAAAATGTTTTCTTAAATATTTCAAACAAAGCTCACCTTTGCTTAAGTAAAGACCACCCTGGAAAACCAGATAGACTTTGAACTCTTTTTAATGCTGAATAACATGATATTTGTAGCCTTACTACTAAAAAACTCACTACCTCTTTCTCAGATATATAGTTGGAACCACCAGGCATGTCAGTTGATGCAAAAACATGTGTTCAGTCCTTTGATCTATTCTTAAATCTGATTTTTCTAGTGTTGATCCCTTTATTACTTTACTATGTTGCAGGTTCTGATAATGGACGTTGTTATATAGTCTAAATCTGTTTGATAGTGGATCAATATAAAGCTGCATTTTTCCTTCCTAAAAGCTAACTAGCACTTCAAGGGAAGAGCCATGGACAGTGTTCCACAGTGGCATGTAGCATTTTCCACACTTTGTCACTTAAAATATTTCATCTTTCCACTATACTCCTCTTCTCAAAGTTTTTCTCTGGTATAAACTCTCAGCATCCTCCTTCACTCTAAGACTATCACCAATCATTCTTGCCCTTTTTTCAGAGACAACCTCAGGGTTTCAGGTGAGATGACACAGTATCGGGTTATTACAGAAATATTCAGATGCAGATGCTGCATCTTTATTAGTATAAAGTCTTTTGAATGTATCTCTGAGTTATGTGGAATTCAAAGTCATGGCATGTTAGGCCAAATGCATAAGGTGATTTAGAATTGAAATTTTAAAAGTTTTCATAGCATGGAGACACTATGCTAAAGAGGTTGGGATTCAATGTCAGACAAGAAGAGCTTTAGATTTTTGTTCTTAATTAGCATCACTGAGTGTTTTGAGGTACAAGTTTTAAGAGCTTTAAGTGTCATAGCAAAAAGCCACTATTCTCTTAAAAAGAAAGCTTTCTTGGCAAAGTTTTTACAGCTTTGATTCATATTTTTCTTTGTTCTTTAATATCCTGTTGCTTTATTGTCAATAGCATATCCACACGATTACATTTTATTTCCAGTGCGTGAAATATAATTCTCTCAGCATAAGTGACAAACACATAGACCCACCAGATGCTCTCTCTTTTGTCTGTTTTTGGCATTACACTGTAGAGGCTGTATAAAAAATGTAGTACTTATTGCCAAGCTTTTCCAGAGGAACATCATATCTTTACTCCATTATAAAGGCACGAATTTTAGGCTAAAGAAATGGATTAATAGTTTCTCTGAAGATAATATGACCTTTTCTTCATTACAGGGGTCCTTGTTAACATTGTTTTGTAGTTGTACCATGTTTTTATGTAAATGTCCCCAAGTTCTGTTGAGATGTATAGGCCTGTGTGCTTCATTTAAAAAAAATTAACAATAAAATCTCCTTACTTTTATTGATTGAGTCTGTTGTTTCTATTGTCTCTTCCCTCTGTTTTAACCAAAATGCCTTGCTGTTTCATCCCCACCTTACATTTGCTATCTTTCAAGCTTATTAAATCATTAAGCTTTATTTTGCAAAATGTTTGGAGTCCTCTATCTTCCATAGTATAATTAACAAGTTTTTTGATAGTCATTTATCCTCATAACCATCTGTCCTGCCCCTCTTTGGTTGTACAGTTGTATTTTGAGTGACAGAAGCCACAAAATATGATCACTGGAAAATTCAGTCAATCATCAAATCTCCAGAGTATATAGGAACTATGTAGTTTAATATATACCTGAGCAGAGACAGTGTAGTGTACAAGAAACTTGTTCTTTTTAAAGTAGTTATTATTAAATTTATTCCATCATTATAATTTATGAGGATCCTTTTTTGGATCCTAATTCTTACGTCCAATATGTGAGTTTTCCTCCCTGCCTTATATAAACATATTGCTACCACTTCATCTGAATCATTCATAAAATTACGGAGAGGAACAGAATAAAATGAAATTAACAGTTTTGAAAAATGTAGGGAGCAAGTGTGCCCAAGCAATTCGCTACCTTTATTCTAGCTCTCTCCCTTTTTCTTTGTGGTTCATGGATCAGGTATGAATTCCTGTATTCTCCTTATCGTGAATCCTTTCTGCCTCCCACTGAAGACACTTTAGTTAATTCTTATCTTTAGTAATGTGGATTTTAATTTTATTGGCCACAGATGTTCAATAGTTTGTTGTTTAACTATCACTAACCTAATCTGCTTGAAATAAATAAAGAGAAGGAATAAATGAAGAAGAGAATTAAGGAAGAGGTTTAAGGGATAGAATGAAGTTAATTTTTAACAATAGTAATGATGATGATGATGATGAAGATGATGATGATGATGATGATGATGATGATAAGTGGCTAACATTTATGTAGTGCCCACTGTGTGCCAGGCTCTGTACTAAGCACTTTACGAATATTATTTCATTTGACCTTTGCAATAATGTTAGGAGGTATGCTTTATTTTCATTCTGATTTTATAGATGAAAAAATAAGGCAATTCGATGTTGTGATTTGCTGAGGATTACATAATTAATAAGTATCTGAGACTGCATTTGAACTCAGGTCTTAACTGCAAGTCTGGCACTCTATCCAGTGTACCTAACTGCATAATAAAAATTAAAGTGTTAAGTCATAATATTTAATTGTAATAGTTAAGCATTAATAATCCTTTAAGTGCTTTACTATCAAACTATATTACTTCTCCTTTTTCTGATTTTCACAAGATGATACTTATTTTAAAAGGGAGAGAGTTTTCTCCAACTATATAATTAGAACTGTTACAAATTAAAATTTCTTCTCCTAGCCCTAGTGTTTTCACAAATTAAAATTCTTTCTCCTACTCCTATTGTTTTTAAGGAATTTCTCAAGCTGTGCTTTTTCTAAAAAATAATCTTATAAAATATCAGTAAATATATGGACTTAAACCAAAACATTACTCCTGTCTACCATAGAAATCCTAAAATTCATTCCTGGTACTGGTTCTCCCAATGCTAAGTTCTCTTTCCTCTAATCTGGTAAAATATTGTCATTTACATACAGTCATATGTAAGATAAGAATTCTGTCTTTGAAGAACTTTGAACTTGATTGCATAAAATGGGAGATGCTAACAAAGGACTGCACATCATGGCATGTCCACATTAAAGAAGGCACTTTGTTCTGTGAGTGAAGCAGAATTACAGTAGCACAAATTTAGAGACATCTCCACTCCAAATGTTCATATGGACTATTTGTGCTGAACCTGTGGGTAGAGCATTTCAAGCTTGTGTTGCTCTGATAAGCTTCCATCTGTCTGACACACTATTCCTTAACTCCAACATAATGATATAATTTTGGTCCTTTTCTAGAATAAAGGACAACCAACCAAACAAGGATTCTATAATAGCCAGGGATGTGTTATTAGCTGTACCAGAAGAGTAGTTGATTAAATCTACTAGACTGATAGGGGAAAAAATACACACACACACACACACACACAGAGTACTAACACTAAAAATACTAAACACTAAAATATATATCAGATTGGGATGATAAGGTCCATGCTTGACGCACTAGGGACTAAATTACCCAAATTTATAGACCATGAAGAGAATTGCATTATTTTTCAAGGTCACTTAAGAGATTTATTCAATTTAGTCACATTAATTGAATTGACTATTTGGTTGATACTTTTAGGTATTACTTGTATTTTCCAAACATTGATGGATGTTATCTAGGATTAAAAGTTATCTAGGCTAGACTAGAAGACAACCAAGAAATTCAAAGGTGGAAGAACTGATGTTATTGAAATAATTGACAGGGTAGGTAGTTAAGTGAAGATAGAACAGGAGAATAGGGAAGAATTCAAGGATTGAAGATCACAGCAAGGATGAAAAAGAACTCCCCGATTGGACAGTTGAAAAATAGAGATGGTGACATAAGAGTTGAGAAATTGGAAGAATGGCGACAACCAGCTGTTAGAAGAATCAACAGTATAGGTACTGAAATCTCTGAGGATGATTTGAGGAAGGATTTGAGAGGCTATAAATCAAGTGATAGTAATTAGGAAAACTTCTAGAAGTCAGTATCAGTAGATGACAAAGAATTGAGAGAGGACAAAAAAAGTCAGATTGAATGTATGGCATGGGAGATGACTTCAAAGGAACAGATATGATTAAGTAATAATAATTGAGTAAGGGTTTAGAAGTAGCTGTGGGTTGTAAGAAATACATGTTATAGAGGAATAGGGAATGATTGAAAAAGAGTTGAATATTGTAAACAGTAGTAATCCTGAGAAAGGACAGGATTCTAACTAAATGCCCCACCTTTTCTTTTTAACCTGTTACTTCAAACAAGTGTACAGAAGTGTAAAAAATAAGAGATGACTGGTTAGTTTAAGAAAAGCAATTATTTCTTTGTGTGTTAAATGTTTAATGTGAATTACTTTTGACAAGTTGCAGAAGCCAATTAGAAACCATAGTATCATGGACTAAGTCTTAGAAGGGGCACTTAGAGAGGCTGATCAGTCTCTTTATTTTATAGATGAGAGAAGTATGGAGAATTTAAGCCTCTTCCCTTGCCTGTCTTCAAGAATATTGTTAATGGCAGAATCCAGATTTGAGCTAAAGTCTTATGAATCCAAATTGAAAACTTTTTTGATTGCCCCATGTTTCCCCTTGTTGCAGAGCAAAGGCTGGTCAGCACTTAATTAAATAATGCCTCTGCAGCTTTTGACAAAAGGTAATTTTTTTAAGCATATAAAAGAAAAAAACCCTCTGAACTTTAGAATAAAGAAAAAATTCAACAGTGTAACTGTTTAAGGCAGCTGGTCTCCAAACAGATGAGTTAAGGCAGTCTTTTGATTAAGAAATGCTTTAATAAATAGAAGACTTATCTTCATTACCTGATGATAGAGAATCTCATAGATTATCGTTTTCCTCAAGGCCAGTGATATTTGAAATGACAGATAGTTCCATCTTTAATTTGTGGTCCAAAGAGAGGGTTCAGCTGCAGCAGAATAGCAGTCATCCTAAGAAATAGGTTACCAGCGTGGTGATAATGCTACAATTGGGACCAAGATGCCACTGACCCACTCTTTTTACCCTCAACTCCCTAGAACATGTTAGTTCATGCAATGATGAGCACCATGAGGCTCAGAAGGGGTCGCTACAATGGGTTTTCCCTGGCCTGGCATCACTCACCAACCTTACTCTTGTTTAATTGTTCAGACTTTTAAAAAATTCTAATGTTAAGCACATCTCTGTTGTCCTTTTATTTGCTGAATGGAACAAAAAAGTTACTTCTCTCAAAAAAAATATTGCCTCTGTTATGCACTTCATTTGAGGTTTCCTACAGGATGAGTTTCTTGATATCTAATCTTTGCTTTGTTGTTTTTCCTTAGATATATGCAAAAAATTTGGTGAATGCAGATCGTTGTGCACTTTTCCAGGTAGACCATAAGAACAAAGAATTATATTCAGACCTTTTTGATATTGGGGAAGAAAATGAAGGGAAGCCTGTCTTTAAGAAGACCAAAGAAATAAGGTATGCACTGAAGTCGAAAAGCAAATAGGTTCTGATTACAGATGTGCTGGTATTATGTTACCCGTTTTCTGTGCCTATTCACAGGTATACTGACAATACTTGTCATACTGTGATATCATTCCCACCAGGACCCGCCTCCAGAAGGTAGTACTTCTGGGAATGACATTGCAGTGCCACCGAAACAGCCTCTCTGAAGCTATAACGTCACTCCTGGAAATGCCCTCTTCCGGAGGCGGTCCTTTTGGAAATCATGGTGGAAAAACTTACTAGTGTGCCAAGGTAGGTCCAGGTGCACCCTGTCTGCTCTTGTGCATCTTCCATGTAGAAGAGCATGGAGATGTTTGATAAGGGTGCACCAACACTGAGCATCTCCTCAGCTATATCTCTGACACAAAGAGCCAAACACGGTGTGACTCATGATTAATTTGGGCATTAAGTCAACCAGTTCCTATCACTGAACAGTTATTGCAACCAGTTATGTCATACACACACATTTGCACTTAAAATTGGAATAGTCATCAGTAACCTATAAATGGTCACCATAGGTAGGATCCTGCTTACAGAAATCATCTGGTACAACATTGTAGATTAATTCAGTGCTTATTTGTCTGCTGTAGACACTGACATTTTCCCCATTTCCCCATTAGATTACATGTGGAGCACTCTAGCATAACCCCAAAATTATAAAGGATACAATATAGACAACTCTTAATTTATTTTAATCTTTTTTTTTATCTCACATCAACACAAGGTGCTTTGGTAATTACTAGATCTCAATGTATTTTTCCCCCTGGTAAACTAGATTCCTCTTGACAAACCTATGTCCCTGGAGCACAGTGAAAATTAGCTAGTTAATTTTCATACACTATAGGATTAGGAACCCACAACTATGTACTTTCTCTTTTGACTTGCTAAGACAAGCCTATGTTCACTTGATCATGATCTTACGACTTAATGTTTTAGCAACTTCTAAGGACCAGTTCAGGTATAGTTAAAGGCAGTTAGTTGTTGCACTGGGTTGGAGTCAAAAGATCCAAGTTCAAATCCAGCCTAGATACTAGCTGTTTGACTCTGGGCAAGTCACTTAATCTGTTTACCTCAGTTTCCTCATCTGTAAAATTGTCTGGAGAAGGAAATGCCAAACTATTCCAATATCTTTGCCAAGAAAACTCCAGTGGGGTTATGGAGAGACAGGCACAAATGAAATGATTGAACAACAACATGGTTGTTAATTGAGTCATCTATTTAAAGTCTGAGTGCTGAATCTTCAGATAGAGCATAAATCTTATTTTGAAACATTTAGCATGTTGTTTCTTTTAGTAATATATTACAGTTGGGGCAGCTAGGTGGCACAGTGAATAGAACAGCCCTGGAGTCAGGAGGACCTGAGTTCAAATTCAGCTTCAGACACTTGACACAAACTACCCATGTGACCTTAGGCAAGTCACTTAACCCCAATTACCCTGCATTCTCCCCTCCAAAGAGCAAAAGACACACACCCCCATACTAACACATCACACTCTTTTTATGTCTGTGTACGTTGTTGGAAGAACAATCTGGAGAATGCTTTTGATTAAATTTCACTTGTAACAGAAGACTATATAATCGCCAACACAAATTTTTTTTGTAAAAAATAGCAAAATGACAAAATGAAAATTACCTTTGTGGGTTTTGTGACATAAATTATAATTTTTTGTTTGTTTATTGATGTTTTGAAAATGCTATATTATTGTTTTATTTATGGCTTCTTTTAACCATAACTATTTTATGTGACATAATTTGTAAGCACTATGTCTGTAATAATAAAGGCAGAAGATTTTATATAATTTACTTCTACCCACTGCCATTTATTTTATTGAAAATGTCAAATTGTAAAAATTCATTCTCGACTAATTCAGTTAAAGTTTGCAATTGGATGACAATAATTAATTTAATAAACTTTTGCCATCACTTACTATGAGCAATGCTAACAATACAATTCTGGGGCCTTACTTCTGAAACTAGTACTATTCAGTATTTGTTATATGATTACGGTAATATAATCTTAACAGTATGATTATTGAACTGTATTTCATGTTAGATACTTATGAATTTTTATGTCTAAATGTATTTGAGATATAAAATGTGAGTTATTCTTCAGATAATGATTCTGTTTGAAGATCTTAAGGCCTTTTCTCGTTAGTCTTCACAGAATTCTATGTTAGTATCACAGTTCTAGTCGTTCCCTTCCAAGAGTTAGTTACATATCTTGGAAGAATTTGTAATGAGTGATAGAAAGGAAATGGAAGTAATGGCCATATAGTTAATTTTCTCATAGTCCAGTACTTAACTCGGAGAAATTGTTGCACTATGGTGTTAATCTCTCCACACTTTATCGCCTGCCAAGAATCTGACAGGGCACGTTGGCATTGTGTTGTCTTTTTTGATTCTAGTTTTGACAAGGATGAGGAAGTCATGTAAGAGACTTATGACCATGGATGACTAGTCAGCTAGACTCTGAATTCATCATAACGCGATAAGTAATTTGCTGTGCTGTGCATATTGAAATTGGCCTTATGTACTGCCCAAAATCATAAATGAGCACTTTTGATATCTTTTAGATAATGTAATACTCTGCCACCCCTTGATAGGGATAAGAAGACCAAGATATGATTACTTTATGCTCATAAATCAAGCAGGCAGGCAGCAGTAGTTACTTACTGAGCACTTCCTGTGTGTCAAGCACTGAGCAAAATTGTAGGGATACAAAGAAAGGCAAAACCAGGACCTTGCTTTAAGAAACTGACATTCTAATGGGGAGACAATATATAGATAAATAGGTGGATAATACTCAGTGTCATCACGAATATTTGTTGAGCACTCACTGTCCTTTTAAAATATTGTTTTTCAAAAAAAGATGTAAACAGCAAATTGTAATAGAAATGAATCATTAGGAAAATGATATAAGAATGAAATGTAATTTTTGTAAAAGCTAAATTTTTATGGTCAGAGATCCTTTAAACAGTTCACACAATATCAGATTGCAATCTTGGATGCTTAAAACATTTTTAAACATTGCCTTTTCTCTAACAAGATTATGAAATAATTTCTTTGTATTTTTTAGTGTTTTAAAAATAATTGGAACACAGGATTGAGAGCCTTTTATGTTCAGATTTACTATCATTTAATCCTGGTAACTTGTTTTGAGGCTTTGCAGGCATTTACTGATTAGCATGCCTCTTTTTTATCTGTGTGCAGATTTTCAATTGATAAAGGAATAGCTGGTCAGGTGGCTAGAACAGGGGAAGTCCTTAACATCCCAGATGCCTATGCAGACCCACGCTTTAACAGGTAAGAAATGTTTGCAGAAGGACACAGATATTTTTCTTCTTAAATGATGCCAAGAATGGGCAATAGGTTGTCATAACTAAAGTGATGCAAAGCCATACCATTTATCTATCATTTGTGCTAGCTGTAATTATGCAAAATATATTACAGTGCTTTACTAGCTAACATTCGTGTAATACTTTAAGGTTCACAAAGTCTTTACTTGTGTACCTTACTTATTTGATCCTTACAACAACATTGTGAAATAGGTGCTGTTATTATCCTTTGATAATATTACAGATGAGGAGACTGAGTCTGAGCAAAATTAGGTGACTTGTACAGGGTCATGTAGCTAAAGTGTCTGAGGCAGTATTACATTACATCTTCTTGCTGCTATATGTGACTTCAGTTATTTGTTCACTCAGCATCTTTATCATTCTGTATTGTTTTGCCAGTTATGAAAGAACTAGAGCCGACATTAATCCATTTAGTTTCAACAAGGCTTAAATCTGTGTTATTAAATGGTCATGATGAATGGGATGGTAAAGCACATAACAATACATAACTGCTTTTTAAAAAGTTTATTTATTTGAAAATTCAAATTGGACATATTTCTCTAAATAGCACTTTTATTTACCTCTTCTAATAAAAAATGTAGTTTCTGTCAATAGATTATTCTCCCAAAGGAGTGTAAGAATATACTTTTATTAATAAGTTAGAAAGAACTACTATCTCCACTTTGAAATCAATTTAGCTGTTTTTCCAAAATAGTTTCAGGGGATGAGGGATGCTATGCCTGTGGTTTCATGGTTGTGAAGAACCACTGATTATGAAATTCCCTCTATCAAAACAAATTGACGATTTTTCTACAACTTAAGAATCTTGGAAATTTCTCTGGGTTAACTATGGAATGTTTTACCAAGGGTCACAGAGCCAGTGTTCTAAAGAACAGAGGCATCGAACAAATGATCTGCAAGTCACATCGTACCAGCAGTATTCTTAAGTGCTGCAGGAACAAGGTTAAAATGTAATAGGGGCATATTTAACGAAATAATTTTTTTAAATCACAATATAACAAAGGTAATGTTATTTTATGGTTTTCTCAGTCAGTATGCGGCCAGCATAGCTCCTTCTGTATGGTTTGGTGTCCTTGTTTTTATTTGAATTTGCTATCACCATCTTAGAACGTAGAATTTGAATTATATTACCCTGACAGAGGCCTCTCTTTCAGCCAACATCTTGCCTCTCCAAAAATCTATGTGTTTTAAAATATATAGATTGACAACCAAATATACATTATGGAGCTGTGTGAATTTTATATACACTTTTATGAGATCATTTCAGCTTAATTTTATGAAGATTACTTAAACCTCTCTAAGAATTGAGATTATTTTTATGATTACAAACTCTGGTGTAAATGAAGGATTGACTGAGTGAATGAAAAGTGATTATTATCACTTAAAATATTCTAAATGCTGTACTGAGTGCTTTGGATACAGATCCAAAAAAGCTAGAGAGTTCCTGCCCTGAGGTAGCTTCCTTTTTAACATAGAGGAGTGGTGGCCAGGGGGCATTTTGGTTAGTGGAATCAGAGGTGTAGGGAACTGACTTATAGGTCAGACAGTTGATATGCCCTGTCTAGAAGTGGTTCATAGTACTGTTGATTTAATTAAATTACTGTGTTCACTTCAAGAGGTAAAATGGGGGAGGCAGACTGGAACAATACATAATAGGATGGCCTAAGTAAATGACTGGATAGAATATGGAAGCATAGTCTGGAGCTCAGTTAGATGCTGTGGACTAAGTATGTTCAAACCCACTCATTCCCTAGTTAAGATCATTCATTCTCAGGGCAGAAACTCCCAAATGGATATTAGCTTCCCTAGAGACTGAGAAATAAATTGTAGGGGATTGTAGCAGAGAGGCTAGTTCACCTGAGGAGCAGCAGTACAAACACAGCAAGGTAGATGGCTAGATGGTGTGGGTTTCTTTTTCATTGTAAAGAAAGTTTTTGTTGTTGTTGTAACTTTTGAGACCTTAAAAAAAAAAAGATGAACACAAAAAACAGCTCAAACCTCAAAGATCTAATGATCAGAAAATAAGATTTTCAGGTCCCAAAATGCTAAGGTGTATTTAGCCATGTGTAAGTTCTTTTTCAGCTTGTTATACTCTTATCTTTGTCCTCCAGTAAATACTTCAGGGGCCTAGCTGATATGCTGAGGGTGTTCATTTAATCCTATTGACACTGCCTGAATACCAATTGAGCCCATGGTTTTATCTTTCTGTCTTATTTTCTTATCTGTCACTTATCTTTCATTCATTACATGACCTGTAGATAGTTTGGTCTTCTGTTTGCAGCTCTCATTGAGCTAATTTCAGTAAGTTCTGCAGCATTGCAGAACCTTGTAACTGGAATCCATAATCACTCCATAATGTTTATCTGTTAGAGATATAGACCTAACTTTTATCTAGTCACACATTTTAAAAACAAGAGTGAACTCAGAACATTGTCTCTTTCTGACATTGCATTGAAAATAATTTATTTGCTTTTGGACAGGATCTTTAAAGTTACAGAGAAAAATATAACACTGAAACAACTCTGAGTCTCTTTGCCACATATATTGATTTTAATCCAGCTTCCAAAACACCAAAAAGGAGATTCAAACAAGTTTAATGATTTTAACAATAACATTAGAAATATCTCCACTGAAGTGCCCTTCTAATATCTGATGCCTTGAGCATGAGTGTGAAACTTTCACTTCAGAAATCAATTTGACGACTGCTGTTGACCAGTTTAGGAAATTTCAAGAGTTTCATCAATAGAGGATTGGCTACTGAATAGTTTTGGCTGTAGCAATTTGTGAAGAAAAATGGGTGCTAGGAGTGAACTCATAGCAAGAAATTGTAGGTTCTTAGAGAACTAAATTGTTCAACAAAAAAACACTATTTTTTTTTAAATTAAAAACAGAACAAATTCCTAAGTTACAGTCTTACATAAGGATTTTGCCAACTTCTGGGACTGTTGTAAAATGAAGGATTTGGGCTAGATGATCTGTTAGACCACTCCTAACTCTTAGTGTTCTATTGTTCTGTTGTTCTTCTAGCATCTGTAACAACTTTATCATATGTCTAGGTCAGGGCTTATTATACCAACAGTGTATCTGAAGCTCACTGTGGCTGAGCCAGAAATTATGCAGTTAGTGGCAAAACTTATGTCCTGGCTTTTGTTCCAGGTATATCCTTGGAACATAGCACACTTTTATAAAAATAAGGCCCTACTTTTCTGAAATAGCTTTTGTCTATATTCATTGCCTCTACCTTCTCTTCTCACTTATTTTTCAGCTTTAATATCATGCAACTGAAATTGCTGTCTCCAAAATTACCCAAGATCTCTTTGATTGTCATATTTGGTGGCCTTTTCTTAATCTGCACCCTGTTGAGCTTTCTGCAGTATTTGACACTATTGATCACGCTCTCCTTCCATATTTTCTCTCATCTTTAGATTTTTGTGGCACCTCTCTATGTTCCTGTCTTTCCCTCCATCTCCCTGTATCTCTGTCTATTCTTTCTCTTCCCTTCCTTCCCTCTTTCCTTCCTTCCCTCTCTCCTTCTCTCCTTTTTCTCCCTTCCTTTATCCCTCTCTTTTCTATTTGACCATTCGTTTTTCAGTCTTTTAATTAGAGTCATCATCCTTTTAATACTCCCATCTCAGGATTTCTGTTCTAGGGTATCTTATCTCTTCTTTCTCTGTTTATTGATATCTCTCTCCTGAATTCTAGTTTCCTAACACCAGCATCCTATTAGATGTTTCAAATAAGATGACACTAGGCACTCCAAAATTAAAACTTCCAAAACAACTCAATATCTTTTCCTCAAAACCAGTACCACCTTTTAGAGGGCATCTCCATCATTCCAGTCACCCAGATTTGCAACCTCTTGGCATTCTTTTCTCTTTCTTCTTACCCCACATATCCAATCATTTGCTAGATTTTATTATTTTTCTATGTTCATAACATCTTGCCTCCATCCCTACCAGAAACTTAGGTTAGCCCCTCATCATCTTTCATTTGAACTATAACAATAGCTTGCTAATTGTTCTCACTGGCTTAAATCTCTCCTCACTCAGATCCATCTACTTAGAGACAGTATTTCTCCTAAAATACAAGTCTGACCTTGAAATTCCCCTATTCATTTAACTACAGTGACACCCTTTTACCTCTAGGGTAAAACAAACTCTGAAATTTAAGGCCCTTAGTTAACTTAGTCCCAAGCCACCTATTCAGCCTTATTATCCCAGTATTCCACTTAATGCAGCCTTTGATACTGTCAAGCTAGCTTTCTTGTTGCTCATGCACTGTGCTAATCTCTCCCCTTCATTTTTTGTACTGGTTGTCCCTGGGTCTTTGAAGATAGCTACCCCTGCCTCAAGTTTTCTTCAAGGCTTAACTTAAACATGGCATCATATGTTTCCTAATCCCCTAAACTATTGATTCTTTCTCCCAACAGAACTACCTTTACTTTTGTCTGTCTTTTATACATGTTGATCTCCTTGATCAAATGGAAATTTCTATTCTACTTCTGTCATAACCTCAGTAGCTAGCATAATAGTTATTTAAGTGTTATCATCTCTAAAAAGAAAAAAAATAGCTTTAATGAAGTATTTAAGATTGTAAAGTTTGTTTTTGCATTGAATCTAATACACTTGCCTTTGAATACCAGTTGATTATTTCCCTGAATAGGTTTTTTTGTTGTTTTATTTTGTTTTTGTTGTTATCAATTTAGGTAATTGTGCCTCCCCATTCAGTGCTAATATTTTCTTAACTCTTTGAATAACAGTCTTATTAAATAGAATGATTAAGACTTATTAGATAGATGGTGTATTAATAATTTTCTTTTCTGTTTGTCTTTTTTCACCACTCCTCAGGGAAGTAGATCTATACACAGGTTATACCACACGGAATATTTTGTGTATGCCTATTGTCAGTCGAGGGAGTGTAATTGGTGTTGTGCAGATGGTGAACAAAATAAGTGGAAGTGCCTTCTCCAAAACAGATGAAAACAACTTTAAAATGTTTGCAGTCTTTTGTGCTTTAGCCTTACACTGTGCTAATGTAAGTAATATTTCTCAAAATAGTTTCTTGAATTCAGTGTCAATTGAAAAAGCCTTATTCTAAAGTAAAGTTTTGAAGTATTTGCCAGTTCTGTTTTCTCTGTTGATTAGTGTGATTCATTATTTTATACATTTCATAATCACAGGAACATTAGAAAATGTACTTCAATCAAATGAATATAATACCCATACCTTTATTCAGCTATCCTGGAAGTATGAAAACCCAAGAAAAAAGGAAGTTTGTGGAAAGCCAGAAATTACTAGTTTCATGTATAGTTCAAGAAGAAAAAAAATTCCAAGTAGGAAAATATTGTCTAGGTCATAATCTAAGTTGTATGAATAATATTTGAGAAGACATGGCTTAAAATTTAGTAACTCATGTTAGCCTTAGAATAGAATAGCAGTTAGCAGTGAATTCGACTTAATGTTTGTGTGGTGCCATCTTGTGGAGAAATTTAGTCAAGACATTGTTCTGGGAAAGATTCAATATTTTATCTTAATATCACATTTGAAAAGACAGAAAAGAATGACTAAAGTTAAATACTTTAGATGCATTTTAGGTAATAAATATCTGTTATCTTTTACCAAGAAAATCTGATATTTGAAGGAAGTGAGACTGGAATGAATTTGAATAAATAGAATTTTTGAAAGAACCATGTTAAGTATATGAAAGAGTGTGAAGTAAGGGCAGAAACTAGAAACAAGTGACTAGAAGCCAACTGCAATAAAGGTATCAGAGAGAGAAGTAACAAAGAGTCACCTAGAAGAGGTTGGCAGAAAGTGCTGCTTATGGTCTTACGTTAAATAAATATTTGTTTCTTTTGAACACATACTTGCAGACAGTAGAGAATAGGAATCATTAGAAGTAAAGCAGCTTGATTTCATGATGTAGATACTCCTCCTGCTGGGAGATCACAGTTCATCTAGTAGTTCTTTTTCATCCTTTGTGCTTCTTACTCAGGTGACAGTTGATCATAGTGTGTGCTAATTGATTATTAGTAACTAATGTCTTTTGCTTAGAATTGTCACCTAGATTACCAAAATGTTTTCTTTATTTTTATTAGAATTTTCACTTGAGTATTTAATGCGAAGAAATGCAATTTTTAGACTTTATATACATAACACTAGTAGAGGAGGTTTAAATTTTTCAAAAGGTGAAAAACTACTAACATGTAATATAGTAGATAGTTTTCTTAACTGATTTAGGTAAAGAACTGACTCAAATTTTACTAGATTAAGTGGATGTTATGACTGTTTTGATTCAGCTTAAAAGACCAGTTGTTTTCATATGATGGACACATAACTTTACTGCCATTTCTTGGTGCTTCTCAAATTATGTAGTCAGATAATTGATTCGATACCTTGTCTTGAAAAACATCACCATATAGGATGCTTTCAGAGGAAAATTATACATCTCCTTCACCATCACCACTTTCGTAAAAAAAATCTTAATTCAGGGCAGCTATGTGGCACAGTGAATAGAGCACTGACCCTGGAATCAGGAGGAACAGAGTACAAAATCTGGCCTCAGACACTTAACACTAGCCGTGTGACCCTGGGCAAGTCACTTAACCCCAATTACCCTACCCTCTCCCCTCCAAAAAAAGAAGCAAAAAAAATATAAGAAAATTAAAAAAATTTAAATTAAATAAGCATCTTAATTGTTTAAACTTACCTTTACACAAACATTTGATCTTTGTCCCTTCATTAGAATCTTGATTCTAGCATGAGTGGGGCACAACTCTTCATCCTTCTTTCAGTAGATTTTATATATGATAGTTTAGTAAGACAACATAGGGGTATTATTATGTACCTTGCTATTTAGATGTAAAAATATAGTTCAGTATATTCCCCAATTCATCACTTAATCATAAGATTCATATTTTCTTTGTTTCATCATGTACACAAAGACGTCTTAAGAGATTACTACCAGAGATGTTTTTAGAGTAGTCATTTTTAAGGATACTTAACTTGTTACACCAGCATAATTAATTTTCTCCTGGTTTGTTTAGTTAACAGATGCCCAGAGACAAATTTTTAATTGCTATATAAAGCTGAGATTTCCCTGGAGGAATTTTGTTTCATTTGCCTTTATTTTGAAATGGAAAAATATGACAGAATAGGTAAAAGGGGGACTCTTGACCTTATAAGTTTGTAAGACTTGTAAGTTTGCATGGGAGATGGAGCAAGTGTTTCATTCCCATAGAACCCCTAAATTGGCTCTCACAAATCCAAAAGATGAGGAACTTCTTGTCGTTCAGTATACCTCCAAGGAAACGTAATAGGCAGGTTAGTCTTTAACTTAACTCCTTTACGTAAATTCTGCTGTTTTTGTATACAGTGTGTATATCGTATGCCTTATAATCCTCTTTCTGAAATTACTCACTCTTCTAGAAGGCCGCTATTAACTCTACTGCCCATCTCTTCCTTCCTTGACAGTTTTTATTTGTTTATTTCATTCCATTTGTTTTAAAATAAGTGAAAGATTTATCAGAATCCTAACTGCTGGACTTGTCTGCTGCTATAAATACATTTTTCTGTCATTTCAGTCTGTCTGACTCTTCATGACCCACTTTGAGTTTTCTTCACAGAGATACTGGAGTGGTTTGCCATTTCCTTCTCCAGCTTATTTTATAGAGGAGGAAACTGAGGGAAACAGGGTTAAGTGAATTGCCCAGGGTCACACAGAGACAATGCATGAATAACTTAAGGACATAAAAAGCATACATATAGAGCAAGGTAATCTGAGAGGAGAAGGCACTAACAGCTGAAGAGATGAGGAAAAGCCCTCTGTAAAAGGTGGGACTTGAGCTAAGCCTTTTAAAAAAAAGAACAACTAAGAGGTGGGGGTAAGGAAGAACATTCCAGGTGGGAGAACACCCAGTACAAAAGCATAGGAATGGAACCTAGAAGAGTAATCCCAGTGTAGCAAGGTCATGCATTGAGTACGGGAGTCAAGTAGAAGAAGGTCGAAAAGGTAAGAAGGGTTAAGGTTTTGAAGAGCCTTAAATGCTAAGAAAAGAACTTATTATTTGAGACTGGCATATAATTAGGTTATATATCCTTCCTGTTTTCTTTCCAGTCCTTGCTCCTCTGATAATCTGCTCTTTAACCCCAAAGCATAAAGTTAGTATTCCTTTTTTTTTTTTATTTTGCTTTTTGGAGGGCAGTTGGGGTTGTGACTTGCCCAAGGTCGTCACACAGCTAGGGTGCGTGTGTGTGTGTGTGTGTGTGTGTGTGTGTGTGTGTGTGTGTTTGTGAAGTGTCTGAGGCTGCATTTGAACTCAGGTCCTCCTGACTCCAGGGCCAGTGCTTTATTCACTGTGCCACCTAGCCACCCCAGTTTTACTAATTATAACTAAAATTGTGTTCTTGTTAACCTCCTTGCTGACAAATGGTTTATGATATTTGATAGAAATAAGACTTATGCTGCTTTGAATTGTAAATTTAGGTGTACTATACCTTTACTTTGTTTACCAACTATATAGTTTAACTAGCTTGTTGTTATTTTAGAAACATGGCATCAGAAGATGCTCTCAGTCTCCTTTAGGGGAGCTCTGAGCCTAGTTCAGCATCATTCATGCTAAACTACTTTTAGTATTCTATCAAAGCACGTTATACTTTCCTTTTATGTCAGTTCAGCTTGCCACAGGCAGTTGTTATATGGGGCTCCTTAATTCTACTCACAGCAAGGCTCTGTATACAGTTGCTCCTTTCTTCTGGTCTATTAATTGCTTAAATGCATTAATTTACTCCACAAGACTCTGTAACAAACAAATGCTAACACTGTGTCCTGGGCATTGGGACTTTGGGATACCTAGAACAGCCCTCATGTTCAGTATTCTGCAAAAGCAGTTGATGGTAGATACCGATCTTCCAGAGCTAGTGGGGTTTTTGTCTTTTTGGTTTTTTTTCCATTCTTCTGACTTCTGAAAACATTTGGTTTCTGTTCATTTCTCCTTCTGATTCATTTCTAGAGAGCTGTTTCAAAAGATAAGCATAATTCTTAGTTCAGGGATAAATAGAATTTTGGTTTGAGACTGAATTTAAGATTTCGGTATTTAGAAGCACTTAAACTCAGTGCTCCTTTGAGGCTTTTTTTCTTCAGAGGCTCTTTTAGTAAGTCATGAAGATAGGATGCCTGGTGCTTGACTTTGATCTCTTAAAAATGTTTTCATAAGTATTGTCCCTAAAGAATTTAGGACACAATAATGGTGAAGCAGCTACTCTGTCTTAAGTGGAACATCAAGCATAGTCTTGAATTATCTTTGCTGAATAAAGTCTTAGATATTTTCATAGATGGGGCTTAAAGTTTATTTTTCCACACACGTTATGATCCTCTTCTATGTTGATATATAAAGTATATTGATGGAAGTAGGAATAGAAAATAAATGAGTTATATACATGTCATATTCATCAATATGACTTTGCCAAGACTAGCTTTTCTCTAATCAGAAGAATAGTTTGTTGTGGTGGTTGTGATTCTGCTAGTGTTGTAACTTTTGACAGTATGCTCTATCACACAGCTCAACTCCTTTTTAAAAAAAAAACCTTGTTACTTTCTATAAAACTCAGTATTTTGGAATATTTCAGAACGGAATATAACAAAGTTTTAAACAGAACTGCATAGTGATCTCTGGAGTTCCTGTAATATGAATGTGTATTTTTGTAGATTAAAGTGGGAGCCAGGGCTTGGTCTATATGAAGAGTCATGAATCTTTAACATGAAGAATTTTGAGCCTTACAGATTGCACTTAAGAAACTGTATTAATTTCTTACTGATTTTTTTCTTCCAGATGTATCAAAGAATTCGCCATTCAGAGTGCATTTACCGAGTAACCATGGAAAAGCTTTCTTATCACAGCATATGTACTACAGAAGAATGGCAGAACCTCATGCAGTTCACAGTCCCAGCAAGCCTCCACAAAGAAATTGAATTGTGAGTGTTTTTGTACTTACAAAATCCATTGTTTCAGATAGGAAGTTTGAGCTAGTACCTAGCATGCTTCCTTCATATAGCAGATAAGTGTGAACTGAATTCATTTGAATCTGTTTTAACAAATGTGACAATATAATGGGTTATAGGATTAGAATAAGCAATTTCTACACTGTATTTTGTACTTTTTGTGGAAGTGTACTCCACCCACTGATTATGAAAATTCTGAAACTGACTTTGAAAAGAAAGCAACTTTCTTTTCATTTTAATGAAAAAAAAATTGCCAAAATTTTTTTTAAGGGAATATGGTTGGACACTTATCACATGAATGAAAATATTTTAAAATAAATTTTGACATTTCATTGGTTTCATTTGAGTGTTAATGTAAAAGCACAACAAATTAAGGAGTCAAATGATTTTTCTATTGCTTATTGTCTCCAAAGAAACACTCATGTAACACTCATGTTTGAATATAAAAAATACATAAATATTTACACTTTTAAACGAACCTGTTACAGAGGTGTGTATCTGGGTATTGAAAACTGAAAATGGTGTTTATGTTTCTAACGGGTAGTTTGTTATATTTTTATTTATTACTTTAGTGCTATCTAGAGGATAATTTGTTACAGATGATAATATTGCATCTTATTAATCAAGTTGTGTTTTAAACATTGGACAAGGTTTTTTTTTTAAGGGAACCTATGGAATTTGCTTTTCAAGAGGCTCTTAAAAAGAAGGAAAATTTGTCTTTGAAAGTAAAAAATATTTAGATGACTTCAAGATTGCTTCTACCTATTCTCTTCTATAATTATTTTGAACTGATGTATAACTAGGCAGTTTATCTTCTCCATCTTCGTCATTGTGTTTATATTAAGTTGTATGTACTCTAAGTCAGTTTCTCTCTTCTGATTTCAGGTACCATTTTGATATTAGTCCTTTTGAGGAAATGTGGCCAGCCATTTTTGTCTACATGATACATCAGTCCTGTGGGACAACCTGGTATGAATTTCCTAGATACATTTTCAGAAATTTGGGTGTTACTGTTCATTATATAATTTCCTGTTATGCCATATATCTCTCCCTGTTTGATTTATTATTTGTAAATCTCTAGTATACATTGAATTTTCAAAAATGTAAAACTTTTTTTTCTCACTACAAAGGGTTCTAGGACAAGTCAGAAGGAGGCTTTCAGTGCTAAGACACTGTGCATAAAGGTTGGGAAGCTTCTGTCAGACTGTGTCTTAAGAGGGTTCTACAGATAAATCATAGTTAAAACTTGCAGTATTTTGGACATGACTTAGCTAGAAAGATGACACTCTTTAAGATAACTCACTTTTTTTATTTTCAAAATTGCTTATTTAAAGAGCAACCTGTGAATTGTATCTACTTTCTACTTGTCAATGGGAAATCACAACTTCATGAAACTTATGTGCAAAACTAGGTTTATTACAAGAGAAATGAACATGCATGTAGAACCTAAAGCCTGAGTAAAGAGTTCACAATCTACACAGAATTTTGCCTTTTCATAACAGTGGGACAAAGGAAGGAGGAGATAGCAGGAAGGGACAGAGAGGGGAAAAGATGCCATAAAGGAGGGAAAGGGACAAAACCCCTGTCAAAGGGGAGGAGCAAGGCTGTGGCCAAAGACGCATTCTTTTCCATGGGGATTGTTAGACTATGCTATGTTAGACTATAGGAGGGTTCACTTATCTACACAGGATTTCCAGCCTGTGTAGACTAATGCAAAATGTCTGGCGCCCTGTCTTGGCTCCCAAGGACACAGAGAGTCCAGGTTGGGATGCAAAACAGCACACGTCAGCTGAGGTTGGGGGCTTTGTCCTAGACACATTCAGGGCTTCCGGAATGCTCCAAATGGGTTCAGTTTTTCTAAACAATATGGCAACTCAAAAGGCAAGTTCAGGGGACCCCCTAACAGTCTTTACCGTACTTAAAGTATTCCACTTAAAGCATTAACAGAAAGGGTGCATATTTGTCACCCTGTCTCTAGTTTAACTATGACATTAGCTCACTTTCTTTAAAAAGTTACTTCATTTTCCTCTCATCTTTAAATCCTTCCCACCCCATTTGTTCCAACTGACGCTTGTATGCTAGGAGTTTAGGTAGTCTTTAAATATTTGTATTTTGAGAACTGCTATCCATCAGGCTCTTAGTTTATTTACGAAGATCTACCTTATTTCTATAGTACTTGGTGAGTGTCAGGTGTTTGTACTTTTATTTTCCCCTTTTCTTCAGTCTGTAGGTCTGAAATGCCTAATTAAAGTTGTCCTTTTGAGCCACCTTTGCCCACAGTTCAGAATACATTAGGGGCAACTAGGTGGCACACTGGATAGAGTGCCAAAACTAAAGTACTTACATTCTTGGGTTCAAATCCAGCTTCAGACCCTTACTAGCTTTGTGACCCTGGGCAAGTCACTTAACCCTATTTGCCTCAATTTCTTCATTTGTCAAATGAGCTGGAGAAGGAAATGCCAAGAAATCCCAGTCAGACATGACTGAATACAACTGAACAACAAAATTCAAAATACCGTGGGTCTGGAAAGCTTTAGTGAAGCTTTAAGATAGTAAAGCTTAATCAACATTTTTTCCTGCTTAGCTTCTATGGACATTTATTCCTTCTGAACGTTATGAAAAGTTCAAATAAAATAAAAATGGTCAGAACCGATTTGATATGTACATACATACATATGCATAGGTATACAGACACACACATATAGACAGAAAGATCGATATATCAATGGATAGATTCCTCTTGTACTGTTTTTGCACCTTTTGTAGGATTTAATTTTATGCAGTTGGGTTTGGCTACTGCATAACAATTTAGATTTGAAACTTTGATTTTTTTATTTTTGCAAGCATTTTATTTTATTTTTTAAAATTTTTTCTTGTTTGCATTATTCATTTCCATGAGATTTTGAGTTACAAATTTTCTCTCCATCTTTCCCCTACCCAACACCTCAAAACAGCTATCCCACTGTATAACCCCTCTCCCAATCTACTCTCTCGATTTCAAACTTTAAAATGCAGTTGTATTTGTATATAAAACACTTGTGATTTGATTCCACACTTTGTATTTTATAGTTTTGAATATTTATTCTACATGACACCTTTTTCCAAGCAGTATACAATATTTTGTTTTCACTGAATGCAAATAAAGTGCAGAAATGCTTACAAAAATGAGAATTGCAAGGGTTTGGATGCTTTGGGAGTTAATATTTTGAAATAGTGTTGATTAAATACATTCCCTGGTTGTCTAGTTTAGATTTTAGGACTAATCTGAAAGATTGCAAACCTTAGATTCCCCCAGTTTCAGTTTTACTAGTTCAGAATCTTGAGTTTAGCCAAGTGTCCCTTACTAGAAAGAAAGTTAGATTTATTTCCATGTAAAATGAAGGAGGATTAGATATACATTTATGCCTGCTTTTCCCTACATTCTTAAAGATTATAAGGTATATTTAAAATATAAGTAAAAACACACATTTAGATAACTGGATCTTATTGACTAATATACATTTTCAGTGGAAATGCGTGCACATATATTTCCTCGTTTTTAAGAGATCTGATTTAGGCATTCCTGTGAGTAAGGAATTCTGCCAACACTTTTCTTTCTTCTCTTACCAATAGGAAGAGTGTGTGTGTGTGTGTGTCTGTGTGTCTGTGTGTGTGTCTGTGTGTGTGTAGGAGAGAGAGACACAGAGAGAGAGAGAGAGAGAGAGAGAGAGAGAGAGAGAGAGACGTATCATCCATTACCACAATGGCAGTGACTTTGGGTACCCAAAGGTTTTACCAAACATAAGCTCAGGCAGGACCTACTAAACTAGAAAGGTCTTTAACTATGGGGTCTATTGACAGATTCTGCATGTCATTCATGGACTAGACTAACTGAGCATGTAGAACTCATAATGAAATACATAGCCACAGCAACTAATTAATACTTCTTGATAAGGAATGGTAGGGAGATGTTGCAGTCTGTGTAGTAACAAAGATTGTACACACTGATGAAACTTTAGGGGTGTGTGTGGGTGTTGTGTACATATTTAAACCCTGGGCCTCTCCATTCTTTACATTTGTAAAATGAAGGAGTTACCTTAGTTCATGACTAAGATTCTTCCTGTGTTCTTCCTAGAATTCTGTTTACTGCTGTGCACGTAGAAGGATGGACAGACAAATGAATGGGTGGATGGATGGATGGATGAATGGGAAGAAAGAAGAGAGGGAGGGGGAGTACATTGTTACTTAGTGGATCAAGTCCTGAGCTTCACATCAGAGGACTGGGTTTAGATACTGCATTTTATATTTTTTTTACCTGTGTGACTTTGTGAAGTCATTTAACATCTCTGGAACTCAGACGGCTCCCTAGAGCTATACTTTACCAGTAGTTTTCACTTTAAGTTGGTAGCAGTTCCTACGCTGGAAAATTCCAATAGATATTGTTACAGGTACTTATATTAACTTATATACATGAATGTATTTGTGGATGTATGTGTTTGTATAAACAAATGTTTATTAAGCACTGCTGTATGCCAGGCACTCTGGTAAGGACTGGATATTCAAAAAAAGGCAAAGCCACATAAACAGACCCTGCCTTTCACATACTAATTAGCTACATGATAATGTGATACATGTGTATAAAACCATGTTTTGGCATTTTTCTTTTAGAGTATGTAGTTTTTAATTATCTTAAACTGATTTAATTATTTTTTTATTATAACAATTCCTTTTCTTTACAGCTTTGAGTCTGAAAAGTTATGTCGTTTCATTATGTCCGTTAAGAAAAACTATCGACGAGTTCCTTATCATAACTGGAAGCATGCAGTTACTGTGGCACACTGCATGTATGCCATACTTCAGAATAATCAAGGGCTTTTTACGGATCTGGAGGTAGGTATAGATAGAAAAACTACTTCCCTTTTCATTTAAACCTAGAGAAAATGCTGTTCTATAAAGCCAAATAACTTTGAGACTTTGTAACAGACTTTACTTAAAGTTCAATAGGCTTAGGCCTCATCAGTGTCATAGTTATTGAGGGGACATATTAGTGCCTTTACCTATTGGATCTTTTCAAAACAGATCTTTATGTTTTATCCTGAGCTTTTAGTTTATGTCATTTAGCATATTCTTTTTTTGTGTGCAAAATATAGGTATGAAGATTACACTTAAAATTATTTGCAAAATTTATTTGCAAACTTAGCACCAAGTTCTATATAATCTGTCTCTGTAACATTTCTCCCAGCTCTTCCCTCCTTTCTGGTAGTGCTGGCCCTCATTACCACCAACCTTGACTAATAACATGATGACTTTGGAGTATCTTCCAGGCCTGTACTCTCACCCCGTAACAATGCATCCTTTTTATCCATAACAGAATTGTCTCTTAGAGGCATAGAACTGATAACACCAATTCCTGTGCTTAAAGTCTTCAGTGACTACATATTTACCAAAAATGTTCTGTTTTCCCTGACATTCAAGGGCCTTCAACCCTTGACACAATTTTATCTTCTTAGCTTTTTTTTCATTATTTCCCTCCATGTACCCTTTGCTTATTGTTAATTGAACCCTTCTGAGACCCACAGTCTCAGTTCTTATTCAGAGTAAAGAATGAGACAGACACACAGATAATTTTTTTTTTAATCCAAATGAATATGACCTGCTCCAAGTCACTTTGCTTACTGATACTTTGTCACTGCTCTTTCACCTTTTTCCTTCACCACTGGCTACAAATGAATAGAAAAATTGAATATCCCTGGGGACGTATCAGCTGATGAAAAAAAGAAAGGGCGAAGACATCAGCTGGGAATGGGATCTTGTCATTCAATAATCAGTAAACATTTATTAAGTGCCTACTATGTGCCAAGTACTGTGCATAAGTGTTGGGGGAGCCTACAAGTTTCTCAGTGGGGACAAGAGGGAGTTGATAGCATTATTGAAAATGGTTAATAATGTGACATTCAAGACAAAGTATGAATCTCATCACAGCCCATTTCCTTCCTTTGAATATCTGTGCTGCAATTCCTTAGCGAAAAGGACTTATGATCGCATGCCTGTGTCATGACCTGGACCACAGGGGATTCAGTAATAGCTACCTTCAGAAATTTGATCACCCTTTGGCAGCTCTGTATTCCACCTCAACCATGGAGCAGCACCACTTTTCACAGACAGTATCTCTCCTACAGGTAAGGGGACTGCATATGCTACCTCCATGCAATGCTTCTTATGTGCACGCCAGACAAGTACATTCATCGTTTCCCTCCATTGTTTTTGGAAGCATGATAGGTTTTGTAAGTGATAGTTGCAGTTTGTAAGGGAGAGATAAATAATGGCATGTGGTAAAGATCATCAGCTAAGGCCTACTACCATGCAGTTCTTTGTATATTTAGCTACCTTTACATTTACTATAAAATTTGTATTATATTTAGGTATCTTTTTTCTGTTTTGGGGAGGATTAGAGGGTGGAAGGCAAGGCAATTGGGGTTGTGACTTGCCCAAGGTCATACAGCTAAGTGTGTCAAGTTATCTGAGCCCAATTTGAACTTAGGCCCTCCTGACTCCAGGGCCAGCACTCTATTCACTGTAGCACCTAGCTGCCCCATATTCAGGTATCTTTGTGATTTAAAAAAAAAAGTTGCATGAAAATCAGAAGCACATACTTCTCTTTGCACATTTGATTTAGCCATAGGAGCAAGTATGAAATCCAAGGTAATATCGATGCTTTTGATGTTTTAATTTATACAAACAATTTCGCATCCCTTTGGGCTATAATGTAGAAATATAACTTTTGTATCCTAAAGACCACCTCTGGAATGCTGGAGGTTTTAGAGCTTTTTTCTCCTTTTTGTCCTAAATGTGTGTTTTTTTTAAATTTTAAAATGATTTAGCAGGGCTCAGTCATCTAACTTTCATTGTGTTCTCATGTAGTATGCTTTCTTTGTGTGCACTTTAAATTAGCTCATTTTACTTAAGTTGGCAAAATGATCTGTGAGTGATATAGAACATAAATACTGCCAAAGTTGGATATAGTTTCTTTTTCATTTAAGCAAAAGGACTAAAGATCTCTGACTAATGATAGGACTGTGATAATCTTATGTATATGGGTTATAGGATTCAAGCTAGAAAAGATCATAGACCTTATCTAGGCCCATCCTGTCATGTACAGTTAAGGAAAATAAGACCCAAAGAAATTTAAGTGATTTGCCCAGAGTCACAGAGATAGTAAATGGAAGAAACAAGGCTTAGACCCTGATTTTCCTCTTCCAAACCTGGTGCTTTTTCCACTAGATGACACTGCCAGTTTAGGTGGCACAGTGGATAGAGCACTGGGCCTAAGCCAGGAAGATTCATTCTCATGAGTTCAAATCTAGTCTCATATCTTTACTATCCATATGACCAAGTCACTTAACCCTGTCTGCCTCATTTTCATCATCGATAAAATGAGCTGGAGAAGGAAATGGCAATTCACTCTGATATCTTTGCAAAGAAAATACCAAATTAAGTTAGATGCGACCGAACAACAGAAAAGTATGTATGCTGCCTCCTTGATAACTCTCAAGGTGTAGGGTAAAAGACTTTTTAGCCATTCTTATATTGACTGTTGGAATATTGGAGTAAAGTTTGACTATGAGTAAGAGCAGTTTTATTTCAAAATTGATTTTAAACGCTGGCAGTAACTCAATCCACATGCAAAATTATAAGGAGAATCATTCTTGTGTTTTACTCTGTCTCTTGTTGTACCTCTCCAGTCTTTGAGTATACCTCAAAATGTATAGGCCTGGACAAGGGACTGACCTTTCTCACTGGTACTTTCTCTTTTAGATCTTTCTTGACTCCTTCCCTCCATCAGAAGAGTAGTCCATCTCCTTTTTCACCAGGCCTTCCCTGGACTGGCTAGCTAAATATGACAAACTAATTTAAACTTAGGTTTTCATGAATAATAATGACTCAGTATTTCACCTTTTTGTATAACATAATTATACTTTTAACAGAGGAACATTTAGTAATTTAATCTAAGGGGATTCTAGCTGTGAATTCTAACACATTTCAAGCTTATTTGAGTACTAATAGGCAGGTATTTTTAGATTGGGAGGCCTTTGGTTTCCTTTAAAATACTATCATAAAATACCACCTCTTCTTATACTTACATCTAGTCTCACCTGTAGAATTGTAGTTACTTTTTCTGATTCCACTGTTAGGAATACAGAATAATGGAAATAGGGAACAATCACTATATTCTGCCATGTCAGAAATAAATTAGTACATTTTAATGCAGGATAGCAGCTACCTCACAAGGTAGTCATGACAATCAAATGAAATAAGATTTATTTTTTTAAAAAGTGCTTAACATTGTTCCTGAAATATAAAAAATGATATGTAAATGTTTATTTCCTACTTCATATAATAAGGCAGACTGTATAACATGTAATATAATATAATATTTAATGCAGTGGTACTAGTGGTATAGTCATAATAAAATAATAGAAAATCATAATTGCGAACTAAGATGTTACAAAGTAAAGAATATAGATCCAACATTGAAAGACCAAATTATACTATAGTAAACCATTGGTTGATATTTTTTGAAAACTTAATTGACTTCTGTGCTCAGGGAGAGATAAAAACCTGTCCCAAGGAGCTTAGAGATAAAATGGGTATTTGATCAGTTAAATGTAAGAAGTATTAAATGATGATAGAAGGCAGTAAGTGCATTATTTCAGAAAAATTCAAAGGTTTCAGCATGACAAGTTATACTTCTAAGAGACAGTAGGACTTGAGAAAGACCTTGAAGCTTTTAAAAAGATGGAGAAGTGGAGGGCATCTTCTGTTGAAAGGAAAGATACCAAGAACAAAAAGGCCTAGGTGAGAATGCATGTCTTATTTTCAAGGGCACTTAGTGAATGAGTTGACCCTCAATCAAGGGTTCTTATTATCCTACTCTTTATTTTTTTCTTTATTTCCATATGCATGGAAAACTATAATTATGTCCTTTTGTATTGTATAGGGGCTGTTGGAAAGTATTGTGAAATCTAGCCATGGCACTGACTCAGCCGTGGTCTGGATCACATCTTTCACATAGGGAAGTAGTGAAAGAGACGAGTAGAAAAACAGTTTTGATTCATATTGGGGCAAGTAATACTGGTTTTCCCAGAAGATTTGAAATATGCTATCATTTCAACCTCCTTCCCATATCAAAAGTAGGGATACTCATCTCTTTAGACACCTCCATTAAAAGTTAAGATCTTAGGGGCGACTAGGTAGAGCAGTGAGTGAATAGATCGCTGGCCCTGGAGCCAGAAAGACCTGAATTCAAATGCGGCCTCAGACACTTAACACAAAAACTATCCCTGTGACATTGGGCAAGGTACTTAACCCCCATTGTTCTCCAAAAAGCAAAAAAAAATGTTAAGATCTTGGGTATAAGTAGCATGTTTCTGTCAGTTTTGTGAAGGTATTTTAAGAGCAGTTTACTTATAGGGCCTAGTTGACTAGTTTTTGTTATTTTATTACCATATGTAGTGCCTTAGTTGTTTCTTGCCTTTTTCCAGTATTGTGAATCTCAATATTAAAAAAAAAACACTGATTAATTAGGAGGTGATTATTTGCATTAATTTTTTCTACTTTAACCTTTAGTTTTTTTTCCCCATTTCCCCCCCTACAGTTCGTAAAAGTTTTATTTGATCCCATGTTCATTTTTGATCCCATATTAATCCTTATGACTTGTAGAAAGTGAGTTACATATCACTGTTTATTTTATATTAACTTTTATTGTTCTAGCTCAAATAAAATGTCTGGTCCATTAGCCTGAACCAAACAGGATTTGGTCTATGAATATAGAAACAAACAACTGGATTGTTCGTTCAAATTTAGTGGTAGCTACACTGACAGGCTAGTACATAGAAAACCACAGAAAGTGGTCCTGTTCTCACATCTTGTGCTTACCAGAGTGGACAAGGTCATTGGAGCAGTGGTTCCAGATTTTTGCTCTTTGCCATTTCTGTTGTAGGTGCATTTTTTCCCCTCCGTGTGAGCTTTGACTGATAAAATTTATATGGAAGGTTACAATCAGAGCACTCCAACAATGATTCCTCAGCTGTTGTTTTCACTGTCTTTTCATTCATGCCGAGTAATTGGTGGATCCAAAATCAGTAGTTACAGGCATTTAAGTTGTCCAGCTGAGCATTCAAGAATATCTGGAAATCCTGGTTAGGGTGTATGATCTGTGTACTATCAAAACAAATATTCAGGTCCTATAGAAGAACTGTTTGCATTAAGATAATTCAGCTTGCTGAGAAATGTTTGATGCTATAAAATAAAAACTTCTTTGAATCATTCATCTCTTTGTCAGTTACAAGAAAGGTGACAACAGTGGAATAAACTAATTTCTCCTCATTCTTGAGAAAAGGAAAGCTTATCTGTGCCATTGAAGTGTGACTAAAATTTCTACAGTTTTATGGCATACTACTCCCCTGTGAGGCATATTATGCTTCATGGCATCCCCTAGTCCAAGTAAAGGCCGATCAGTCTTCAAGCAGTACTACTAGTTATACATTATAGCAAGCCAAAGTTTAACTCTTTGAACTGCTTTGGAAGCTTGATTGTACATTGATGGTTTTGAACTTTTATAAATAGACTTAACATGCATTTCTAAGTAGAAGAACTGAATGTTGATCTTGTAAATTTTAAGTCTTACAAATATTCTAAGATGTTAACATGATGCAAGTTGGGCTAAAAAGCCACATTATGCCGGATTCGTAGTGTGTGTAGATCACAGAGACTACAAAGGTAATATGGAAATATTTAACTATTTTAGATTCTTTCATTGGTGACTGATGCCTTTATACAACTGTCATTTCCATATGAGCTCTTATTTGTCAGATAAGAGACCTGCAAACAAGTGCAACTTAACTATGTAATAATAGGAATGAGCTGTGTGATTTATCAAAGGTTCTTTCTGAAGGGGAAGGAGACCTGGAATAGATTTTTAGCATAAAAGCCCTGAACAAAAAATTTTGTTATATCTTCCTGCCCTTCATAAATAACGTACTTCTGTACATGTTCCAAGTAGGGAACAGGCTGTGGAAAACATTCAGATGTTATGCACAGCAGAGGCAAGGTGTGATAATACAACTGAAGGAAAAATTACCACAGAATAGACCTGTATGTGAATTCAGAAGAGGACCCAGGAGACAGAGATGATTTGTAAAGCTACTTAGAATGTGAAAACTGAAGGGGAGTTTAGAGATCATTTAATTCAGCCCCTTTGGCTTTTAAGTGAAGACACCAGGAAGTTGTGTCAGGATTTATAAACTACAACTAACTTAGGTTATGACTAACTTACTCTAGTGCAGTGGTTCTCAACCTGTGGATTATGTTCAATTTGTGACAGTAAAAATACATCCTGCAGCAAAATTACAGTTATGAAGAAGCAATGAAAATAATTTTATGGTTGGGGGTCGCTACAACATGAGGAACTGTATTAAAGGGCTAAGGCATTAGGAAGGTTGAGAACCACTGCTCTAGTGGAAGAGAAAGGACTAGCCCACAGGGCTCCTGAAATTCAATCCAGTGCTCTTTGCACCACAGCACTGTTGAAGGGAAAATGTATTCACTCACTGAAAAAATAGGAGTAGGCAGTGGATGCCACTGGCTTCCCTTGATTCTTTTACAAGCATAGTTTTTGTAGAAGACTAGGATGAAAACTAAGACAAGACTTTTTTTTTCCCTTCCACAATTCCAATTTTCTTGTTCTTAAATCAGGATAATTAAAGAGAGGAATTTTATTTTAGAATGTATATTTCCCTATAAAATAATCTTTATAAAGCATTGATTTATTAAAATGCTTAGGGGTGGGATATTTTGGAAAATTGCATTTTCTCTTTGGATGCTAACAAGGAAACATTTTGTTTCAGTACAGGTAGTTGAAGGAAATCTTTCAAAAATATATTTGTCCCCTTTTTTTGTCAGTATACAGCATATAATGTATTCTTTCTTTTGTTGTTGAGGATTTTTTAATGCAGCAGCAGCATCGTTATGCTATTCAGTGAATATACTATAAATTTAGATGGTGGCAAGTACAGGAAATGGAATTAAATCCATGTTGTACCTAAAACATAACTTAAAAGTATTATTTTTTTCTTAAACATAAAATTCGTGGTGAGCTTGTTTTGCTGTCATTTGTATTTGCTGCTTTTTGCTTAGAGGTGAGTATGGGGTGGGAGCAGGCACAAATTAGATTACAGTGACAGAGGTTGTACAATTCCCTTTTTAGGGTGCTTATTTTTAGCATAAGGTTTTTGAAAGGTAAAGGACAAATATGTTTCCCTTAATAATAGAACACATTTATGTAACACTTTGCAGTTTTCAGAGAGGTCGCAGTATAACTCTGTGAAATATGTTATTTTGAGCATTATCCCCATTTTACAGAGGAGAAAAAACTGAGGCTCAGAGAAAACAATGGTCATGTAACAGTTTAGTGTTGGAACCCACGTTCAAACTTTGGTCTCTTCTGATTCCATGTCCAGTTCTCACTGTAGTATACTATATCGGGTTTCTAATCTCATAGTCTTTAAGTCTTTATTTTCTCCCCAAGACAAGTAAAAGAGAAGCATTAAATCGTGGTTTGTAAACTTCTGCTTAAATACAATATACCCTGGGATCAGTTTAAATGCTCACTGTCTAATTCATAATCTACACTCTTAGTTTAGCTTCAAGTTCATGGCATATTTTGAAGAAGAGGGGATATTTAGCTTAGAGTTTAACTTTGAGTATAGACATGCTAGTTTTCTTCAAGCATTTGAAGGGAGGTCACAGAGAGGGAGAAATAGATAGAAGTAGGAATAGAGGGGTACAAGTTAAGCAAAAGGAGTCTCAAAGTCAAGAAAAGTTTCCTGATAATTAAAGACACTCAGAACTAGAACATGATTCAGGAGGATGATGGGATCCTTTCCCTACTCCAGATTTTCAGGCAAACTGATTTGAGAAATGCTGTGGAAATAATTTTGTTAAGGTAAAAGATAGATTACCTCAGGGGTTCTTTCCAAATCTGACGTTCTTTGATTCTTACACGTGATATTCATTAAATTGACTTGTAGTTGATTCAAATGTGGACAGCAGCACTGTAACATCTTAAATCTCATCATTTCTCAAAATGCAACCTTTGCAATTATAATCACCAAGAATACCCTCATAGCTTTTCAGTTCTCCCATTCTTTTTATTCACTTTAAGTCCATTCTTCCTCGTTGTAGGATTAGAGCTTCATAAATACAGAAATAGGAAGGACTTCAAAGGCCCTTAATACAAACCTTCATTTTACAGGTAAGTAAACTGAGGCTTAGGGAGAGTCAGTGATTTGTTCAAGGTTATACAAGGAGTAGACTTTGAGGTAGAATTTGAAGCCAAGTCATCTGCCAACAGAGCCAGGACTCTGTCCACTGTGCCGCGTTGCTGGTACATTGATCCATTTCTCTTTTTTCTATTCATTTTGTCCCAACTGCTTTTTAGTAGCTCCATAATTAAAATTTGCCTCAGAGTCTGCACTTTACATCCTTCACTAGATATTCTCCTAGGATACCTTGATTCTTCATTTACACGATTCTGATGTAGTCCTGACCAACCCATTATTCCTGAATAACTCCCACAGTGTGATTTCTCTTTTCATGTATCTGAGGTCCTAAGTAGCATGACTACTAAAAATCACCCAAAAGAGTTGAGCTTTGGTATTATTGAAAATATTCCTTTGAAAAATCTGAGGATAAAGTCTGGCACTTTTTTAAGGTTCTCATCTTCCTTGACTTATTTTCAGCATTTGGTAATAATGACCATTTCCTCTTATTTCTTGGATTTAGAGAAACTACAGTCTCCAAGTTCTACTACTTTTCCGAGTGTTCATTCTCTGGTTTCTTCACGTTCTCTTATCCCTTTATGTTGACTGTTCCTTAAGGTTCTGTCCTTAGTGCTGTTCACAGGATGTAAGTCTTTCCTGTCAGACCCACGATCACAGAATCTTAAGCTCACAAGGAACTTTGAGGCCACTGAGTCAAACCTATACCTGAACAAGAATGATCATTTAGCTTCCATTTGAAGGCCAAAAATGGCTACTTTGAACATAACTTATTTAACTTTTGGAAGATGCTAAAGCTAAATTTGCTTTTCTGCAGCTTCAGTTCCTTTTGAGTTGAAAGCTTCTAATTCTTTTTTCTTATGCCAAATAGAAGCCAAATCAAATCCTCTTCTTCATGAAAAACCTTCAATATTTGAAGAGAAAACTCTTCTCCTTGCTATTTAAACATTCCATTCTTCTTTGTCTTAACTAGATTTATAGCATTATCATCAATCCTACAGCAGCTCTGAAGAGATTTGAATACAGTTACAATGGTTATCTCCAATTAACTATAATCAGATCAGCAAATATTTGTCAAATGCTTTATTACACAAATAGCATTGTGAGGAGAATATAAAAGAAATAAACTACTTAGTCCTTAAAGGACCTTACAATTTAGAAGGAGACACAAAACTAATAAATATAAAAGGATGAAAATATATAGAATTATAATTATATGAGGTTATAACTGGAAAGGGACCCCCAAGGTCATTTAGGTCAAACACCTCACTTTACTGATGAAGAAATAGGTGCAGAGAAGCAAAGCAATGCAACAGAGCCACAAAGGGAATCAGTAGCAGATCCAAGACCACAGTGCAAGTCTCTTGACTTTTAGTCCAGTGAGATTTTTCCAAGGAGTTTGAGTGCAGGGTGACTATAGGTGAAATTATGAAGTGCACAAGGCTTGTCTTCACTGTTGCTCACCTTTTTCTCAACTCTTTCCCCTTACCTCACCCTGTGAACTGCTTTTTCTTCCCTATACAAAGTAAAGCAGATTTTATGTCACTAACATCTTAGTGTAAATTAATTTAACTTGTTATCCGTTTTAGCTCTGTTTGCATTTTTTAAGAGGACTATTTTAAGACAGCCAATTTGGCAGAGGTTTTAGAGACATTGGATCACTTCCTTATACCTCTCAAATCATACCATATGCATTGAGTCTTGTCATAGTGTACCTTAAACTGACCATGAACAAACAAAAAAGTATAACGGGTATTCTAGTAGGACACATAAATATTTATAGAGCATTAGAATATGAATGCTTTTTAGATTAAACTTAGCATTTTACATTCCACTTTCTAAAAAGAGACTAGCGTGTAGCCCAATGCCTGAACCCCAAGAAATGTTTGTTAAATTGAATTGGATAATGACCAGTTTTCATTTCATCATAAAAAAGAAAATACAGAACTTGGAAAACTCAAAAAGTGAGTGCAAATATAAGTAAAGAATTGATCAACATTTAAATCACATGTTCTTTACCAGGGGACCAAAGGATAGATTGCAGAGGGTTCTTGAACTGGGATGGAAAAAATATTGCTTTGTTTTCAATAGCTTTTGATATCTTTTGTAGTCTTATTTATTTTATTATCATTCTGAGAAGGGATCCATAGGCTTCATAAGACATCACAAGGGGATCCATGGCACACACAAATGTTAAGAACTTTTTATTTAAGTGAACTAAGTTTGGTTAGGAGAAGATAGCCCTAGCATACTTATTGCTTTTCAAATATGATAAAACCTCAATGCTAATTATGTTTAGCAAATCATAAAAATAGGAATATTTGATATCAGTTATATTTTTCACTGACATACTTAAAATTTTTAAATTGTATTTCATAGGATCAAGTACTTTGGTCTGGAAGGGACCTCAGAGGTGATTGACCTTAATATGACATAAAAATCACACTGAAATGCTCACTGCAGAATTTGCTGCCTCTTTGAAAGACCTTAGTGATCTAAGTCTGTTACCAATCTCATATAGAAACTGGGACCACAAAATCTTACATGAGGATCCCTGTGGAAACTTGTTGACTTAGAAAACCATATATTATCATTTTCTATCATGTTCTATTTCTGTTTTGTTAAATATTTCCTAATTACATCTTATTCTGGTACAGGCTACACTCAGGAGTGTATCTGTGGGCCAGCCCTTGTGTTTTTGACATCTCTGATCTGTGTACAGAAGACACTAGTAAACAAAAATTCCAGTAGTCATTTTATGTTTTGAAGGGAAGCACCAGCTTTTTTAGAATCTCTTTTCACTAGAATTAGAGAGCAGCTATGATGGTATACCAAAGCTATGATATATATGTACTGAAATGTGAGACCTTTAATGTGTCACAGTGAAATTGTACTAAAGGATTGTGATTAAGCAAGGATTGCATATAATTCCAAATAGTGTTAGGCAGACCTATCTTAATGAAATATATCAACTATATAATAACATTTCAGGAAATGGAGTTTATTATGTTTAAATGCAGAATATTGTAGTCTGAGAAACTGATAATAAACGAAGTAGAATAAGTTAGTGAAAAAATACAAGTCATACTATATTTATATGCAAAAAATCTTTCCTGGATGAGAATTATTTGTTGACCAGAGAATTAGATCGTCTGTTGAGAGAAAACCTTAATTTCACAAACCTATAGTTATATCTAAAATTCATAGAAACTTTTTAAGGTTTATAAAGACATATATTCACATATAATACACATAGACATATGAAATAAGATGTGTAAGATGTCTGTATCTATATATAACATGAAATATTTTACACACACATATATAGCTTGCTAGATATGTAAATAATGTGTGTATGTGTAAAATATCTCATATGATCCTTACAACAGCCCTGTGAAGTAGGGTTTCATTTTATATATTTTTCATTTTATATATGAGAGAGGTAGAAGGAAAGGACATCTCAGTTTTTCCCCAGAAGAGTCAAATATGCATAATTCTCATGATCATAATTGTTGGAATCTCAATTAATTGTTTTTTTACTGTGTATGAAAGTACACAACTGTTTCCCATTTCCACTTAGGATGTAATATGAGAAGTAGTCTAATAGTAGTTAATTTCATCTTCAGATATTTAAGTTATAAAGTCTTTTCTGACAATGAGCTTATTAAACAGTGAAATGAGTTACTGGTGAAGATTGTGAAATACAATATTTTGTGTTTCTTAAGACAGTGAAAAAAGAGATTTTTTTTCACGTGCATCTCAGTTTAGAAATATCAGGCCAGCGGGCTAGGGAAAGGACTAGATGACCAGGTTCTTTACAAGTCTGTAATTCTCTGTATAAAAGAGAAATTAATGGGGTGTGGTATTTGTGAGATTTGAAAACCAGAGCCCAAATAGTGTTTCAGATTTGCTTGTGCTGGACTTTGAGAAATGACAAAAACAAACCAAAAAAACCCCCAAAGCATGTTTAAGTTATGTGTTGTGATGATTAGTGTTTTACCATATGTGAAGTTTGCTCATCCTTTCCATGGTAGTAGCATTATCACTCTAACTCTTCAAGAGAAAAATCATCTCATACTGTCACTTTTTTCTTCAAAGAATTTTCATTAGCATGTAAAGTGGCTTTAGCTGTCTTGTTCCAAATAACTGAAACTATCACAAGATTAGAACTAGTGCTTTTTATTGGTCTCTTCTTTGTTTTTTTTTATTCATAGCTGGAAGGGCACAATATCTTCTCCTCTCTGAACTCCAGTGAATATGAGCAGGTGCTGGAGATCATCCGCAAAGCCATCATCGCCACAGACCTTGCTCTGTACTTTGGGAACAGAAAGCAGTTGGAGGAGATGTACCAGACAGGATCGCTAAACCTTAATAATCAAGCACATAGGTAAAAAAAACAAAACAAAATTCAGATGAGAGGTTCAGGCATGACTATAGGACTTTCATTTTTAATTAGAAAAAACCCAAAAAGTTCTATGCCCATAAGTTGGTATAAGTAGATAACATTTGTAAATGTGTTTATTAATCTTAAGGCAAAATCATCAAAGTATTTAAATTTAAAATCCATTAAGTTTACTCTTACTGTATACATTGCTTCAGTAGTATTGTTAACTGCATATTAGAAAAAGGTTATTTTAGAATAGTTATTGAACATTATGCTTTTATTTTAGAAATAAATTTGGATAAATCACTTTAATTGTATCACTTCCTCAGAAATTTAAAATACTACTTTGGGTTAAAGATTTTCCTGCTCCAGAATAAGTAGTCATTTATGATTTTCATTATCTTCATACTTGAACCTTTTTTAGGTCCCTGCGTTGTAGAAATTCAAAGGTTCAGTAGTCATTTTCTGTCACCTTTGCTGTGATTGTTTTGGTATTTTGTGATAGATCACTCACTATTTTAAAAAAAAACTGGTACTTATAAGTATGTGTGTGTGCGCGCGCGCACGCATGTATCTATGTGTGTATCTGTGATCTCATCAGTACGCACATTGCCTCCATTGATGGACTATGCTTGAGCATCATGTGTAACTCTTTTCCATGTCCTCCCATGTTAGTTATGGGGGTCCCATCTAGTATGCAAGGGAACATCTAGGGCAGTGGTTCTTAACCTTCCTGATGACACAACCCTTTAATAGTTGTATGTGGGCATATCTGCATGTGGGTGGACCCACCTGGAGACAGATAGAGGAGGTTCCTAAGACCATCGGAAATATGTGTTTTCCAGTGATCTTAGGCAACTCCTATGACCCCTGTGAAAGGGTCGTTTGACCCCAAAGGAGTTGCAATCCACAGGTTGAGAACCGCTGGTCTAGGGAATGTGCATTCTCTTGACATTGTGAAAAATCAAAGATTTGTTAGTAATTGTAAAATTAATGAAAATGACCTGCATTTGTTTTGGGTAAAACCCATATGTCTACCTTTAATAAGGTCTCTTGAGTGTCACTATGTAGTCTAATCACAGTGGTCTAAAAGCACATATCAAGTATACAACTGTATTCAAGGTATGAGCTATAAATACTGTGGTGTGAAATAAGAGGTTTTTGTCTTTTTATTTCCTCTCAAAGTATAGAGACTTGGGACAGGTTGTATTTGGATATCTTTGATTTTTTTTTTTAAATCATGAAGATAAATTTGTTTTGCTCTGGTACTATGACATAGCAGAATATTTTTATGCATTATGTATATATTTTAAAAAGTATAAAGATGCCTTTGAATTCTTTACTATACATGCCTGTTTGGAAGTTTAGTTTGATCTTTTTCATTTGTTTAGTTTTAAGGTTTTGAATGACAGTGCTGACACATTGGACTAGCCCAAGGGTGGGGACCCTATGACCTCAAGGACACATGCGGCCCTCTAGGTCCTCAAGTGTGACCCTTAGTCTGAATCCAAACCTCACAGAAAGGATTTATTTTGTAGAACTTGGTCTCAGTCTAAAGGCCACACCCAAGGAAGGACCTAGAAGACCACATGTGACCCTGAGTCCACAACTTCCCCACTCCTAGAACTAGCCTGTGGTAAAAAAGTTTATTTAGAATTTTGAGGCTCACAGTAATTTAGCTATGTAATATTACAGAAGTGTCCTGTCATGATATCTGAGTATGTAGAAGACAGCTAAAAGTAGAGACATTTTATCCAAATTATCATAGTAACGATCATCAGAATAGTTACCTTTTATTCATTTATACACAATGTTTTTTTCTCAATTACATTAAAAAATTGCATTTAAGTTCTAAATTTTCTCTTCACTCACTCTTCGTTGTGTATCCTAAACTAAGTAAAGGAGATGTAGTTTGGTATGTTGGACTTAGAGTCAGCTAAATGCTGATCCTTCAATAATTACTATGCTGTTAATAATAATATTCAGATTAAAAATAATAACAGCTAACATCTATGTAGCAGTTAAGTGTGTGCCAGGAATTGTGCTAAGTGCTTTACAATTTTTATCTTATTTGAGCACGACAACCCTATGAGGGAGATGCTATTATCCCTGTTTTACAGATGAGAAAACTGAGGCAAAAAAGAAGTGACTTGCTCAGGGTCACAAAGCTAATAAATATCTGGGGTCAGATCTGAACTCAGGCCTTCCTGACTCCAGGCCTTGTGTTCTATCCACTATGACACCTTCTCCAGAGATACGTCATATCTAACATTCTTAAGATTCAGTTCAGATCCCTAAATTCTTTATAATTTTAGTTAGATTTATCCAGATCCAAAAGGAATCACAGGTGGCAGCTAAATCTTGTGCGGTCTTTACTGTGTCTCCTTAACAGGCATTTCTTTACCTCCTTTACATCCAGATTCTGTGCTAAACACTTTACATGTGTACACTAATTTTATCATTTATTCATTTTACTGTCAATATCTGCAAAATTTTAGATGACCTATTTTAAATGTAAGGGTCATTTCCTTAGCTCCTTTGTATTTCCAGAATGAATGTTAACCTGTTTAAAACCACTAATCAGTCAACAAGTATTTATTAAGCACTTAGAACCATGTTAAGTATCAGTAATATGAAGAAAATGCAAACAAAACAATCCCTTTTCTCAAAAAGCTTACATTCTAACGAGAGAATCAGCATAAATAAATCAGAACTTACAAGATAAATATAGAGTATGTGGGGAAGGCAAATTCAGGAGTAAAAGCTTTTCCCTGGCTTTCTTCAAAAAACCCAATTTACTATTGGAAGTCTTCTTAATTCTAGTACCTTTCTTTATTAGTTAATTATTTACTTTTTGTCCTAAAATAGCTTATATGTATATATTCATTTGCATGTTATCTCTCTTATTAGGCGAGTTCTTTGAGAAAGGGACTGTTGTTTTGTATTTTTAGTACTTAGCACAGAGCTGGACACATAGTAGGCATTTTAAATAAATGTTTATTGCCTTTTTTTGTTTAGTTTTATCTTTTCTCCCCAAATTAGAGTTTTGAAGCAAAGGCATTCACAAGAATCTTGGTAACCTTTTAGAAAATCACTTTATCACTTAAGGGGTCTATGCTACTAGTTCTCTTGCATTAACTATAGAAATTCATGTCTACCTTTCCTTTCCTCACTCCTTCCCTCCTTCCCTTCCTTCGTCCCTTCCTCCTTTCCTCCCTTCCTTCCTTCCTTCCTTCCTTCCTTCCTTCCTTCCTTCCTTCCTTTCCTTCATCTTAATACTTATTTGATTTCTAGAGGTTTGCATGAAACTCACATCTGCGAAAAACAGAGTTTTAAAGCTTCCACAATTCAAAAGATTTATGTTTTGTTATTTTACCCTTTCAAAGACACAGGGGTTCTATAACACTCTATAAGACTAAAGGCAATGTTCACTTAATCTTGTTACTATTTTTCGAATGATATTTGCATCTTTTGGTCCCTTAATTTCGCAAACTCATTTCTGCTCAGGGCTGGTGCTGGCCATCAGCCTGTCTGTCTTTATACTAGTCTATTTTGCTCTTTTAAGTAATGGGTAAATAGTTGCATGTTTTTCTCCCAAGAATTTTTTGTTTTACTTGCACAGACAATTTGCATTGTATAGAACCATGTCTTAATTACTATCTTGCCATCTTTTTCATTGGTGATTGGCATGTTTCAAAGTACAAGGCCAGTGTTAGGACTTCTTCAGTGCACTTTATCTTCGAGATTGGAGGGATTTTGGCCTGCTTTTGTAAAGAATTATTTTTCTAGATTTTGTTTTTCTATATTTGTTTGAGTGCAGCCCCTGTGGGAAGAGTGTTTACAGATCTTAGAGCAGTCAGTTGCTCTTCCCGTTTCGTTGTGTGTCATTTTCATATCAGTATGACAGGTATCACCAGAGAAATGTTCAGAGAACCTTTCTAGTAATGATTTGCTTGCTCAAAATATATAAGGTACACAAATTAGTACCTACCACTGCCGAAGATGCAAAGATGTCATATGAAATAAAGTTCTGAAGGATTCTTTACGTCTTCAGTTCAAATGACTTCTTATATATTATGTTCCCTTATATTATATTCCTTGCTACCTGCACACCTTTTTTTTTTGATGCTTGTTTCAGAATTGGTCTCAGATACCTTGAGTTTGAGCTTTTTTAACCTCTGCCTGCCTATACTTCCTCCTCAATGGAAATGCATCTTTTTTTAATGGGCTTTCTTCAAGGCATGTAGTGAATAGTGAGTTTTGTTCTGTTGTTTGGTCCATAGTAAACCAACATGAAGAAAAAAATTCTTACCTTTCTCTTGTTTGGTATTTGCTAGAGTACTCTGGTCATGGAAAGTTTTAGATTATTACCATTTCTTCATTATATAGAGATTCCTACTTAAAGAAGAGAAAAATTCTCATCAGTTCTATGACTGTATAGGTCTGTGCTGACTTTCTTGCCATTATATTGAAGCTAAAAGCATATACCTGGCATGATTGAAAATAATATATTTATTGAATAATTACTGTACATTTATTATGTATTTTTATGTATTACAAAAATACTTTATGGCCACATTCATTATCCTTGTAACTTTTTGGATTCTGTGATGAAACTACTAATTATGAAAGCAATTAAGAATAGTGATGCCCTTCCCTTTTAGATGGATGGAAAAATAATACAGTAATAGAAATTGTAAGTGACATTAATTTGTGGTGATTATCAGCCTAGAACTCTAACTTATAAGTTCTTAATAATAACCTCTCTCCATGCTATAGGGAAAATTATGTCTGTTTGGCTTCATTACTGTTAATCCTAGTAGAGAAGACTTGAAACTAAAACATTCTGTTTAACAACAACAATAATAATAATAATGATGGGGAGCATATATATATATATATATATATATATATAGCACTTTATAGTTAGCAAAGAGTTTTAGCTATTTCATCTCATTTGATTCTTACACTAATACCTTGTGAGGTTTTGATGCTCATATTATCTTCATCTTTCATATGGCAGAAAGAATGCGGCTTAAGCATGTGTTTGACATCTTTCTGAAGAGGATACTTCAGAACAATATTCATTACACAGTTTAGTCACAAAATCACAACTTAGTACTAGAAGGAATTTCAGTATCCGCTTTGTTCAACCTGTACCTGAAAAACTTTTGCAATATTTCCTAAAAGAGTTTAGCCATCATTTCCTTGCTTTGCAGAAAACTCAGTGTTGCAGTGGAGAGAATACTGAGCCAGGAGTTCACATCTGGCCTCAGACACTTACTAGCTGGGCAAGTCACTTAACCTCTGCTTTCCTCAGTTTCCTCAACTGTGAAATGACAATAGTAGCACCTACCTGAAATGACAATAGTAGCACCTACCTCTCAGAGTTGTTTTGAGCATCAAATGAGGTAATATTTATAAAGCATTTAGTGCAGTGCCTGGCACATAGGTGCTTAACAAATATTTGTTTCCTTCTTCCTTTGCTTGAAGACTTTTGGCGCAGTAAAATTCTTTACCTTCTAAGGCCACTTATTCTACTTTTAATGAGCTCTGAAGAATGAAAAAGTTTTTCCTAATAGAAACTTAATTTCTTTCTTTTTAAATTCTAACTCTATGTTTTATCCTTTGAGACCTTTTATAACAAGTCTAATGCATAGCTAATAGAAGTCATTCGTTACTCCTTATGCCATAAGAAACATGCCATTTGTATGTCAGAATTTTTTAACCATTCCCCACTTGATGGGAGCCCACTTAGTTTCAAATTCTTTACTTCAGTTAAAAGAACTGCAATAAATATTTTTGTACAATATATGTTGTTTTCTTCTTTGACGTCTTTGGGATAGAGGACTAGTAAGTTGTATTATGAGATCAAAGATATGCTTATGTTTATGCTTGGTTTTGTGAATTTGGGTGCATAATTAGACATTTCTTTGATGAAAGATTGGACCCAATTAATTCACACTTTCACTGATAGTACATTAGGGTGCCTGTTTTCTTAGAAGCCCTCCAACATTATAATTTTGATTTTTGTCATCTCTGCCAATGTGATAGGTATTAACACAGAACCTCAAAATTATTTTATTGTCTATATATCTAACTGTTAGTAATCTGGAGCATTTTTATATGCTTATTGGTAGCTTAGATTTCTTCTTGAGAATTGGCTAGTTGTATCTTTTGACTTCTTTGAAGGAGTGTGTTTGTGTGTGTGTGTGTGTGTGAAAAGCATTTTTTTCCATCACTATTTTTTATTGACTTGTTTGTTTACTTTTAGAAAAGCATTCTTTATACATTTTGTATTTCAGACTTTTTTCAAAAGAAACTGGTTATAAAGATTTTTCCCATTTAATTGCTTCCTTTTCAGTCTCAGCTACATTAATTTTATTTGTGGAAGATTGTTGAAAGCTGTCAGTTTCATTTTCTTTTATTCTCTCTATCCTTTGTCTAATATTGAACTCTTCCCTATCTATAGTCATGAAAGACAATGTCTTCCTTGCTTCTCTAATTTCCTTATGATTTGACATTTTACATCCAAGTTCATATGAAAATTTAGCTAGGCGTATTCATCTCTAAAATTTGTTTATTCTAGAAGTGTTTCTAGATTTCTATGTGGTTTTTGTTCAGTAGTGAGTATGTGGCACAGTAGTTGTAGTCTTTAGGTTTATCAAACAGTATTTTGTGTCTGTATGTTGTTATATCCAGACTGTTTCACTGGTTAACTTTGCTTATATTTTAGCTTTTTTTTAGTTTCAGTATTATTTTGTGACATAATTTGAGATTTGGTTTTTAAAATAATTTCCTTAGAATTTTTTGATCTCCCAATGAAATTTGTTATTATTTTTTCATATCTATAAACTATTATAGTTTATTTTATTATTATAGAAATGTATTATAGAAATAAAATCTATTATTATAGAAATATATATCTATATAGAAATATATTTATAGAAATATAGAAATAAATATATTTATAGAAATATATATTATAGAAATAATAAATATATTCATATTAATTATAGCAACATATAGTAAAACAATTTATCATGTCATTATAGATATATTAGTAATGTGTCATTAATAAACTAATATTGATTGTAAGCATTAAATAAGAACTAATTTAGAGATTATTAATATTTTTATTATTGGTATGATCCAACCATATATAGTTCATTTCTTTCTACTTATTTAGGTCTGTTATCTTTATTAAGAGGTTTTTAGACCTATATTCACATTGTTTTTATGTCTTGGTAGGTGGATTTCTAGATATTTTGTATATTCCCTGATTATTTTGAGCGACATTTCTTTTTCTCTTTTTACTTTCTGTATTTTTAATGCATTTTATGCGGGTTTATTTTATGTCCTACAACCTCGCTGAACTTATATAACTTATATCGCTTTTCTTAATTTCTAAAAAAAATTTTCTTTAGGATTCTCATATAAATACTATCATATCATTTCCAAAAAGCAATAATTTGGTTTTCTCTTTGTCTCTGCTTATTCTTTTCTCATTTCTATAGCTAGAATTTCTAGTCCTAAATTACATAGTGATGGTGATACTAAACAGACTTATTCTGCAACATTGATATTATTAGAATGACTTCTGCTTTATCTCCCTTGTATATAATGCTGGCTCTTGAATTTAGATAGATGTTATTTACAATATTTAGTAAAGGAAAAGGTTATACTTTATTTTTTCTGTGTTTGTGATATGTTTAAGGTGAAGAATTAGGTGGCTGAATCCAACTGAATCTCATCCACTTATTTAGTACCTCCTTTCTCTTTTGGTTGAGAATGGATCAAATCACTTCTCAGCATTCAGCAAAACACTTGAGCAGGACTTGTTGAGATCCTCTCCAACCCAACTATTCCAAAAATAATCTTCCCTAAATTAAAGATAAAGTATTATGTTTCAGAGTTTTTTCACTATTGGAACACACATTAAGAAAAAACAAGTTCACACAGTTCACTTAGTAATACAGCTATTACAGTTAAGCTCTACGGAACAAATTGTTTTAATTTTGATAATGGTGGGGCAGCTAGATGACAAAGTGGATAGAGTGCTGGACCTGGAATCAGGAAAACCGTAATTCAAATCTAGCCTTAGACACTAGTTTTTTGACTCTGGACAACTCACTTAACCCTGTTTGCCTAAGTTTACTTGTCTGTAAAATGAGCTGCAGAAGGAAATGGCAAATCACTCCATTTTCTCTGTCTTACATGGATCCCTGTCTCTTGTGGGGCATTATATAGCTCTTCACCTGCCATTTGTAGCCTTGTGTAGTTTTGGACCTATTTCCCTTTCTATTCATTTTTCATATTCCCCTTTTTCTTGAAATGGTTTTCTTGCTAAACTGACCAATAGGTTATTTCTTGTATACAATCTTCCATCTCCTGTCTTCACTTTTTTAAACAAGTGATCCCTTCCTTATCTGAAATGTTCTCAGTCATCACTTCTGCCTTATAAAATCTATAACTTCTTTCAAAGCACAGTTCTGCTGTTACCTCCTACATGAGGCCATTTCTGATTACCCTAATTATTATTAGCACACTCTCTAGTAATTATTCTCCATTACTTTGCATTTACTTTACATTTATTTTGTGTACATATTATATCCGCCCAGTGGAATTTAAGCTTTTTGGGGGACACAAATTATTTAATTTTTGTCTGTGTACTGCCAGTATCTAGCTTGGAACTTCACACTTAGTAAATGTGGCTTCATAGACTAGCATTATTGTAAATAAAAATATGCCTTTGAGTTTTAATTTTGCCATAGTTTTTCTGCTGGGCTGAATTAAATTGAAGTTGATGGAGAAAAATAGCATTTTCCAAATCAGAGGCCTATTGGGCTACTGATATTGCCTGTTTTAACTTTCTCTTCCCCAGAAGCAATAGAGAAGGAGAGATATAGTGATAGATACTCCTGTGAAGAGACTACTAAACAGCGCTACCCCATTGGGTAATGTTTATAGATAGTTAGTTGTACTGTTGTTGGTTGACCTCTTTGTGACATTTTTCACCCCCACTAGTGCATTCCTGTATTCTAGTGAAAGGATTCAAGCTTTATTTAAAGAAAGTGTTAAAATATTACCTTTGAGTTAGATGAGAGTGAAATGCTCTGTATCAGCAAGGTACCATATAGTTCACTAGTTCAAATTCTTTTTAAGTGAGGAAACTGAAGACAGAGAAATTATCTGATGGGCCCCAAACCACACAGGGTTAGGAGCAGGAGTCTTACATTCAGCCAGAGTTGTTTCTACTCTATCCATAAATCCCCCCAAAAGTGTTTGCTCTTCCTGATATTCCTTGCAAAAAATTAAAAGCTAAAAGGGAGGACCTTATGAAAGTTCCATCTGTATGTTGTTAAATTTAGACTTGAGAATGACATTTCCTGGTGTCAAAACTCCCTCGACCAATACTGAATAGCTGTTTACATGTACCTTGTAGCATTGAACACTGAGAGGATAAGTGATTTGCCTATGATGTTCCAGGTGGTACACATCAGAAGTAAGGCTCGATGCTTATTCAAGCCTGCTCTCATAAAACCTGCATGCCAGAGGGCAGCTAGGTGGCACAGTGAATAGCGTACTAGCCCTGAAGTCAGGATGACCTGAGTTCAAATGCAGCCTCAGACACTTAACACTAGCTGCATGACCTTGATTGGGCAAGTAGCTTAACCTCAATTGCCCTCCAAAAAGAAAAAAAAAACCAAACAAACCCAAAAAACAAAACCTGCATGCCATAGCACGATTGCCTCCCAAAAGGAAATAGAGCCTCTTCAAAGTCCTTTTGGGATTTGCTGTGGTTAAAAAAGAGAATGTGGTTAAAGAGAATGCAGGAAATATTGAAAAGGGGGAAAAGGAGAGACTGGCAACATGAAAGTTGGAGGGTATCTTGCATGACAAGGACTGCTGGTGCATGGTCTAAATCATAACATTAGGTAATCTATTGTCACCTTTTTTTCTACTTAAATTTTCATATTCCATAGGTTAAAAGGTAATACTGTTCGCTGTTAACCTTATAAAAATAATAAAAATAAGCCAAGGGGATTTGTTGGTTCCCACAAAGCTTTAGAACTAGTAGAAAGAGATGAAGGAACTATATTAAAGAAATACATAGAATAATAAAGTGCTGGTTGTTTTTAACAACTATATCCTTCCCCCTCACATGCTATGTAAGAGACACTAAAAACAGGGAAAAGGGATCATAATCTCACTTAAATTAAAAAAATTAGAAAATGAATCCTTTATTAGATTTATTACATTCATTTAATCATCATGCCATGTTTAAGCTTATGTTGCAGAATTATTTCTTGTGTGAAACAATAAAACCCTAAAATTTGACATGCTCTTGAGAAAGAACTTATTCAAATAACATTATTTTCAGAGAATCTATGTTACTCCTATGCTAGTTTAATGTGAAACAACCCAAATGGGATTGTTTTAGGCAGGAGTATCTTTTTTTTAAACCAGTCACATGCTTTAAAATACTATCTAAGAAGAGACATTAAGAACAAGAATAACAGTGGCATAAAAGGATGTTAGAAGTAGGAAGTAGACTGACCTGGTACAAAATCAAACAACAAAATCATTCCAAGTGTCATTTTCTTAGTAGGAGATTAAAAAGCAATAATACTACAGTATCTATCACACATTCTAGATTTACTTAATGAATCAACATTTTGACAGTTTTTCCCCTGTTATAACCTATGAATCAGTGTGGTATAACAGAAGTAAGTCAGCTTTATAATAATGTAGAGGTTTATCTGTTTTGCTGTAATTACCATATAATACTTTAACATAAGAATAATTTAAAATGACTCACAATGTAAATTTGACATTCATTGAGGTCTTTATATGTGGACATGCTGCTGTAAATCGGACTATATAGGAATTCATATGATTTTAAATTTTACTAGGAGCAGTGGATTTTTTTTAACCATAATCACCAATATAGAAAATGGTATCCATTTCCAAACAACTGATGGAGATTATTGTAGTATGAATTTAGAGATACTTTTTTTATCTGGTGTAGGAAATATTGAATGTAGTAGTGCCATATACTAATCAGCTTATATATTCAGTATATGAACATGCCAGGGTACACTCCATCCCAAAAGCATTTCACAGTGAAACCTGAAGGAAGACAGTTACCTGACAAGATATGGAAAATATCTACAAATATTATTATAATCTTTTTCTGCAGTAATGTCAGTGAGGACCATAATGTCATACGATCTAATGTATTGCACCAGGAAGTAGAAAATTTCATAATAAAAAACAAAAATGGGAAGAATGGATGTTGTGGCCTAGTTATATAGAGAGATCAGCTAAACAGCATAGTAGATAGAGCTGAAGACCCGAATTCAACCCCAGCCTCAGGCATCTATTAGCTAGACAAGTCAGTGATCCTTTGACTCAGTTTTCTCTTATATGAAATGGAGATAATAGCACCTGTCTCCTAGGGTTATTGTAAGGATCATGAGAAAATGCTTGTAAAGCACTTTGCACACTTTAAAGTGCTATATATAAATGCTAGCTATTACTGATGTTGATTATCTGTTATTATTTTAATACTATTACTACTGATTATTGTTAGCATTACTAGAAGCTACATATTTTTGAGGTTGTTGTTAGGACTAATTCTCAAGAAATTTGAAATAGAATAATAGAGTCTTGGGGGGGAAACCCCATACTTAATTATTATTTTTAAAAGTGACCAACTAAATATGAATATCTACCATTGCACATACCTATGTTTAATCTCCACAAACATTTTATGAGAATATACATTGATAATGGTATAAGGAGGAAACAGGCAGATTTTCACAACCAATTACCTGCAACTGAACACATCTTTATAGTGATACATCTGCTCAAAAATATCATAGAAAATGTGTTTACTTAGTTGACTATTAAAATGTTTTATTTCTTTGAAGGAAAATACCACCTTAGTATCTCTTCCCATCAACATTTGTTAAGTGCCTACTATATGCCATTATTTTTCAAAATCATACTAGAGTGCTTGAAAGCTATAATAAAAGTGATAATTTTGTTCATCTTTATTCTGATTAACAGTGGCAAGCAAGGAATAAAACAGGGAGATGTATACTTTCCAAAGGTATTTGCCACTGTCAAGGAAGTTATTCAGTATAGAGATTTAAATTTAAAGATATCACCTATATATAATGAGATCTTCTGGTTACTCCTTTTCAAGCATGACTTTAATTCCTAAAACATTTCAGATATACTTCTAATGAGAGCCATAATACTCGAAAGTGTTTGCTATCAACATAGGAAAAAAACCAAGTAGGTGAATGTCTGTTAGCTAGACTTTGCTATGTAATTGAATGGATGTCCCATTGAGCTGGTTCATCATTTCATGCATCTTAGCCAAATTCCATGTGTGATTGGTTAACTGGATTAAGAATTTATTAGATTGAGGAAAACATGCTAGATTGACTTTAAGTAATTGTGTGGTGCTTTTAAAGACCCCAAACTTCTCTTTGAAACAAAGATCTATTTCTTAGCAATATTCTAATAGTGAACTTGTGTATTATGCATTTAAAGTTGAAGTGCAATAGATGGCATGAGTAGAGTGCATGAGAGAAGTGACAAAGATTATCATTAGAAAGATTTTTGACTGGTACAGAAGGTGAACCAGTGACAGCTCTTCTGCTGTTCAGATACAATGTCAAGAGGTCTAGAGGAAATCCTTTTGTGTGAACCTTCAATGGAGAATCTGTGGAAGAACATGCACAAGAATCACATAAGTTCAGAGCATTTGAATGGGTTGTGATTGGCATCACTGGAATGAAATGCCTCTATATCATTCTACTTTAAAACATTTTAAGTAGATAACAAAGCAAACCCTGCTGTAGACATTGGGGAATTGCAGGTTCAATAGAATTCACTTAATGCCTCCTCTTCCACCTTTACTTTCTTTTACCTCAGTTTCAATTTGTAAATCATTCTTAGGGTTACTAAAAATAACTCTATCTAGTTTTTGGCTTTGTGAGAGGTATGAGATCAGTGAAAACATCTCCTCTGTAATTATTTATGTCTACTTTAGACTATTCAGAACAGCAGGATTTGTAGAGGTTCTAGAATGCATTATGGTTTGTTATATAAATCACCTGATGGTTATGGGGTCAAGATCAAGAAAGACCTCATAAGAGAGCTGAGATCTGGAGGAAAGCAGTAACCCTAATTTCAGACATGCACTACAGTCTATGCAGTAGCATGAACACAGGAAGTGAAGATTCATAGATGAGCCCAGTCAGAGCAAGAAGGCTCACTTGGCTGGGCTAAAGAATACATAAAGGGAGGGGCGGCTAGGTGGCGCAGTAGGGGTGGCTAGGTGGCACAGTGAATAGAGCAC
>CM053593.1:322545486-322572661 GCA_028646575.1 Pseudocheirus occidentalis | reverse complement strand
AAACTCCAACTCATTTCTGCAGTCCAGCATTCCCAGCTCCCAGATGCTGGGACAATCCTGCTTCCTCCAATGGGAGCCAACAGGAGGAAAATTCCAATTCTGTCTCTCTGTCTCTGGAATTCTTGCTTATATATACACACTGGCCTCCTGTCTCAGCCAATCCCCTTCTTCCTCATCAACAGGGGAGTTCACGCCTTCTCAACAGTGGACAGGGTCCACACCTTCCATAAAGAGCTCACACTTTCCAGACTTAGCCCTAAGTTACTAAGTGCTAAGTATCTGCTAAACTGATTGCTGTTACACATTAGTAATCTAAAAACAGTACTGTTTATCATTAATTTTTCTTTACCTGAAGCTTTACCTGATTTACTTGAAGTTATTTGGAACAATTATTATTTTAATAACTTCATATTAAATTTCTATTAATGGAAATAGATATTTTCCTATCATATAATAATGCAAAGCATCATATAGCTACCTCAGATTTACTAGTACTGTGAGATCTGATTTCATAAGCTAAATTGTATTACCAAAACAACTGGTAAAATGAACTTAAGTTCTTTTCCAGTTGTTAATTTCAAAGCTAATCCTTCAGTCTAGTCCAGCTTGTATCAAGTTACAAATTTCTACCTCAATCCTAAATATCTCTCTGTATTGAGTAAGTTAATGCAAATTACCATGTCATGCCACTTAAGTACTTCTTCCCAGCAAATTATTGGGGAACTTTATGTTACTTCTATCTATATTTTTATATCTATAATTATTTATTCCTATAATCTTTCAGTGCTTTGGTTTGAAAGGTTATAAATATTAGCAAACCTCCAGTTAAGAAATAATCATCTAATTCAAATAATAGGCCATAACACTTTCTACTCCAATATTAAGCTGATTGAAATTTCAAATTAGTTGTGCCTTATTTTCCTGGTATTCTGCTTATAATTTAAATACTTTGGGAGTTATGTTCTTTCAGTATTGTTGATTTGAATGAATTCCAATAGATCTAGATTCAGGAGTCCTCTGTGTGTCATACCAGTGAAATTTAAAGTCCAGTCCCCCAAACCGCCCCCCAAATCACCATAAAAAGTCAATAAAGGCTTAAAAGTAGTGACTTCAAATTTTTCTTAGTTCATTTTGAAGAATCACAACCTTGAAATGACCAAATAATAACACATTTCTCAAAATATATGAATTTAATTCTGCAAACCAATAGTTGCAGATAGTTGCAAATAGTATCATAGAATTTTTTCACATAAGTGACCAACTAAATGTCAGAATTATGTGAATTTATGATCTATCACTTGTATAGAGATCCTTTTATACTTTGACTCCCATATATCAATTACATAAATTTCAGATGAGGAATTTTGCACAGATATTAGATTATACTTTCATTTTAAAAATCATAGTCACTACTAAGCCCTGACCCCATTTCTTCTGGTCCTTGTTTATTAATCAGCCCCCATTAGTGGAAATACTTAGAATTGAGGGAAAATGTAGTTTTAATTTTCATTTCATTTTTGCTGAATCAGTTAAGAATTTTTAAATCTTTTAAATACAAATTCTGATGGGAAATCAAGAGCTTCCATCCCTAGTCCATTTGTCATCAGATTTGAATTATCTATCTTGGGCAATCTTTTTGTTTTTTTAAGTGTTTTCTAAAGAAATTTTCTTAAGCTACATTGAATACTGCCTAATGGAGAAAAGATTTGAACAACTTTTCTAATGTCAGATGTCTTAAGAAAAGCATTTTAATTATTGGCTATGGTCATATTCTTATCCATTAACCGGTTCTTTTACCAAACTTATATTAGTCCTTTCTAGTATTTTCTAATCCATAGGTTATATCTGCCTCAAATCTTTCCCCCAACCCCCAGACTCCTCCCTGTCCCCGAAGTTAGTTCACTGACAAATCTTGTCACATTTGCCTCCATAACTTCTCTCATTTCACATTCATTTCTTCATTTTCACTCTTTGGCCAATATTACCCTAATTTAGGTACTCATCACATTTTTTAAGCTATTAATTATACAGTCTTCTGAATTTAATTTTCCCCACTACAATCTATCATCTAGCCAGTTGCCGAAGCAATATTCCTAATTCACAAGTTTACCTTCCATAATTAGCACTCTCTAGTGACTCCCCATTGACTCAGAAATAAAATAAACTTGTCGGTATGTCATTTAAAGGCCCTTATAAGAACTACAGCGTACCTTTTCAGATATATTTAATATGTACCCTCTTCATACACTGCTAGTTCCATCCAAAATGACCTACTTCCTCTCACCCAAACTCAGCATTCCCTCTCTCACCAAACTATTTTTCCACAGGTTTCCCCTAATGCCTAAAATGCATTTTATCCCCTAGTTTCTTCCTAGAATGTTTAGCTCCTTTCATGGCTCAGCTTGAGTTAATCTCTTAGGGAAAGCGTTTTCAGATTTGCCTGGTCAATGTTCCACTTCTTTGTCCTCAAATTATCTTAGATGTGTTTGCTATATTCATGCTATAATACACATTCCACGTCTCCTACCCCCTAAACCACATTCCACCATCACCGTTCCACCTTGAATCAAAATACTCCTTTAGAGCAATTAATGGTTTTCATTTTGTCTTTGTCACTAATGCTTTGCACATAGTAAGTGCATGCTTAATTTTGTTGAATTGTTGTAACAATGTGAATATCTATTAGAGTGAGTAAACAATATCATACTCCACCAATGGCTCCCACCACTTAAAATGTGATGTAAATCACTCTACTTCAAAAATTTCCTTTTGAAAAAATTGAACTGGTGTCCTGTTATTTTCTTGAATATGCCTCTGTATTCTTGAGTTTTGTTATTGAATTACTTTTTATTATTTAACCATATAGTTTAATTAGTTGTTTTATGGCTGTTATTTAATTACTCCAATTAATTATTTATGGTTATCCACTTGATATTATAAGTAATGCAAAGTTTCTATACTTTGTTTAGTTACTTAAAATTGTGATTTATCTTCCCAGGTCCCTTATACATACTTTATTTTTTTTAATAAAAAGTCATAAAGAATTAGAGGTTTCTGTGCAATATTTTTGATTTGGTCTTCTTATAGTCATTAGACATAAAACTACTTGAGAGGTCTCTTTTTGCATCCTTAGTGCTTAGCACAGTGCCTTGTTAAAAGTAAGTGCTTAATAAATGCTTGTTGACTGTCACTTGTAGACATGGGCTCTCATTTATCCAATTGCTATATTTATGGCATTTTTAACCAAAGAGGTGACTCAAATTCTTGTTGGTAGATCACTGTTAAGTAGGCAGTTTTCTAACCCAAATCAGAATGACTATTTTAGCCTAAACTCACTGAGACCAGATTCACATAATTTGAACACATTATTCTCTATAATAATATAATAGCTCAGACAGGCCTGACCTAACCCAGTTGTCTAATTTCTTGGTTGAAGTAGAACTAAGAGACAAGAGCAAATAAAAGCAAAGAATCATAGGACTGATAAGGAAAGCACATGAAAAGCAGTGACATATCATTTACTAGGATATTTTATGTTAATCTCCAGTACAGAATGAAAAACCAGAATATGAACAAAGAGACACAGGTATCTACAAAGTCACAGACTGAAGTTCGTGTACTTTACTCATAGGGGAGTCACTCATGTCTTCATTCAGAGCCTTTACTCTCTTAATGTAGGCACAGAACAGATTAGAATCATTGGGGAAAAGGGAGTACAGCTAAAGTCAACAAGAAGACTTAGCCAATGAACAAACGTTACAGCAAAGAAAGAATTCAAATATTTATAAAAATCTAATATAAGGATGAAAACATTGAATCTACATTGTAGGAGAAAAGTGAATCTTGAGGACATTATTGCACATATAATACAGTAATTTGTACAATAATGTATAAGCTTATTGAGGAAAAAAGATGTTTTTCTCTTGGGTTCTCCTTACAAAAATAGGAAAATTCATACTATATAAATATTTCAATCCAGAATTATCAAAATTTGAAAAATAAACTGAAATTTGAAAGAATCAGCTTTAGTTACATAGAGCTCATGCCCTGTTGGTCCAGATAAATGAGGTGTTATTGTATGTCTCTATCATGGATAGAAAAGATTAGAAGACCAAGGCTAATTTCCCTTTCTGTGCAGATGAATGAAATCTTATTGTATCTTGGCCTAGTAGAGAGAGGGTCAGAAAGACCTAGATTCAAATCCTGCCTCTGACTCCTGTTGGTTGTGTGAGGATTGGCAAGGCACTGAACATCTCAGTGCTTCTACACAGCTAACATCTAAAATTATAGATTACAATTTGAAGGTTGATCTTCATCAAGAAAGAGTTTATACATGTGGAGTTCCCTACACAGATAAAACCATAGGTTCAGACACCAACACTCCCCCCCCCCCAACAAAAATAAAGTATATCCTCTACATAGAAAGACACATAAATAGCTTTTTCCTTTACCTGTAATCATTAGAATGGTGAAGAATTAGGCAAGTAAGCTGACTTAATTATCAAACCAACTTACCTACCTAAAAAAATCCTGTAAAACCAACCTTTTGATGTTAATTATTCTGAGACTTTAGCAAGTCCTAGACTAGAGGCTAAAATTAGCTTTTAAAGAGTCTATGACTGGACTAGGATTTTGTTGAGAGATTTTGATTACTTGAATTTTCTGTACTATGCCTCTATTTTTATCCTCAAATTTGGGGAATAATTCTGAGACAGGTGCTAAGGCGGCTCTTTGGACATATGAAGAGAACGTAAGGTATGTCTGCGGTGACATTTCTATGCAGCCAAGTTTTCCTCTCAGAATTCACTTGGGGGCTTGGGGCTCTGTATTAATAACCTCTTACTCCACAGTATTCTCATCAAACATGTGGCAATCCCAGTGACCTGTTAATAGAGCCAACTGTACCACTATTCAGTGAGTGACTTTTGTTGTTTAGATGACATAAAGTAAAGGGTTGGATTATATTGATGTCAACCTGCTTTTGGTTTCACACTAGACCAGGCTTGAATATTTGAATGAAAATCATCAAAATCTACTGTTATGAATATTGTATAAAAACAGTTATTTGGATATTCCTTCAGCTGGTTGTTGATTTGAGAACTTGTTGTCTAATTAAGTCTGCTCTGTTTCCAGTATAGTCCACTGTCCTTGATTGTTGTCATGATACATAGGGACAATGTAGTAAACATTGTATGTGATTTTACTGTGCCAAAGAGACCATCAGGAAACCAGCTCGATCATTTAACTTCTAGTTTTAATCACTGTATATAGAGAACTGTGTATGTTTATGGGATTTGGAAAAAGACATTGAAAACATCTACTCTTAGGAGTCTATTACATTTCAATTAGTAAGTTTGTTTTAAACATTTGTTGTGTGCTCAGGGAAAAAGTGGAACTTGAGCCAGTAGTAGTATTGGAGAGGTAGAGAGAGGACCAGGAATAATATAAAGATGAACTAATAAAATAGTGAGGCAGCTCGGTACCTCAGAGCATAGTGTACTGGGTCTGACATCAGGAAGACCTAAGTTCAAATCCAGCCTTAGACACTTATTAACTGAGCAAGTTGCTTAACCTGTGTTTTCCTTGATCCTCTGGGGACAGTGTAGTCCACACAGTCACGAAGAGTCAGACATAACTGAACAGAAATAATAGAGTAGTGTGGCAGTAAGTCTGTGTAAATAAATGAACTGTACAGAGAGTATGTACAGAGAGTATGTGAATCTTGTGAAAACACGTAGTAAAGGGAGAAACAGATTTAGTATGAATCTGGCTATGACAGAAGTACAAAATAGAACCCTGTTTCTCCAAATCCCTAGAAAAGCCTTGTCCTCCATGCCTATTGACATTGAGATCCTCTGTAATTCATGGTTCTTTCCAGACACTATAGCTGCAAATCCCAAAAAGAAACCTCCTTTTCCCTAATCTAGCCTTAGAGAGTATCCTTTGGCATTCAGGAGCTCCAGGGATCCCAGCCAAAGTCCTAAATGCTCCTTTTAAAGTAAGCTTGATTACTCTTCTCCCTTATTTCATTTTATTCTCCTTCATGCACATTGAAGTCCAGCCAGAGGAGTCTTCTCACTTTTGTTTTAGTATGTCACTCCAGGTCCTGTCTCTCTTTGCCTTTTGCAGGAACTGTCCAGTAAACTCGTAATGCTCCCTCCTCAGTCATTTTTATTGTCCCTAGTTTTCCCTACTTTCCTTTTCCTTTTCCGTCTCTTCTGCCTCAACTAGGTGGTAAGAGAGTAGGTGTCACAAAGACCCCAGTGAACATCCTACTTCAGACACTGACTGACTGTGTGACTCCCAGCAAAGCACTCGATTCCCTCATCTGCAAAATGAGGATGATACTAAAACCTCTTTCATAGTGTTCTGAGGATCACATGACCTCATATTATTGCACTTTGAAAATCTTAAAGCACTATATAAATTTATCATGAATCTATTTTGAATTTAGCTATACGTATCTATTTTATTTCTTTTTTCTAATACAATGGTTCTCAACCTGTGGGTCATGACCCCTTTAAGGGTCGAACGGGATCACCTACGACCATCAGAAAACACATATTTCCAGTGGTCTTAGGAACTGAGACAATGCTCTTCTATCCATCTCCAGGCGGGTCCACCCACATGCAGAAACACCCACACACAAGTATTAAATGGGGTCATTAGGAAGGTTGAGAACCACTGCTCTAATAGAATGCAAAGCTCCCAGAAGACAGGTACTGCTTGACTTTTGTCTTTGTACCTCTAGCACCTAGCATAGTGTTTGGGAGGTAATAAGTACTTAATAAATGCTTACTGTTTAATTGATTTTGTTGCTTCTTCAATCTGTTCATTATTATTGCCAAAAATATTAAGCATACTCCCAAATTCCAGTACCTTAAATCCAGTTAGAGTAGAAACCAAAGGTAATTTAAACAAATAGGTTGCAGAATTAATGAAAATCAGGAAGAGAACTTAAAAGAGCTTCAATGTAATGTTCTTCTCTTCTGTATTTTCTCTATCTGTGTTCATGGTATGTTTATTTTCTGTAAGGATTTGCTTATTCTTACGTACACTGTTACTCTTAAGATAGTGTAAGCACTAGAAAGAGTTGGGTGATATAAGAAGAAAGATTCACTAGAAGATTTTCTGAACCAGAGCAAAATTTCAAGGAACTTAAAAAAATTTGTGGAATTATAATATTGCTGACAAAAATTTGACTCTTTTACCCTCCGTGGCTCAGCTTTTCTGCCTTTAGTGGATGGATTTAGTCAGTCACTTTAGTATATGCTTCAGTTCCAGACTACTTTGATCATGAAAAATGTGTGCTAAAATCAACTTTGTCTAAGTCAGGTTATTAAAGTCAATTTAATCTTCCTTATGAGAAATTAGAATAGCAGACTAGATCCAAACAACATGTTATAAAATTCCTTGGCTTTATTCACATTTTTTCTTTAACCAAAAAAAAAATCCTCTTTGCTCTGTTTTATATGCCCAGAAGCGAGTGTAATGAGTGTTATATTTATTAAACACTGGAACAGATTATTGGGGAGGTTGTGGAATCCCCTTCCTTGTAGAGCTTTGTATGATAAATATCTCCATATGGAAGGATTAAGGTGCATTTTTACTTCTATTTACTTTGCTGAATTAGATGGTTCCTTAAAGCTTTACTCTTTCAATTCTAAAATCATATAATTAAGACATCAGTATCCTGGGAAACAAACAAAAGTAGAATTTGCCTGTATTCATTAAGTTCACAATCTCATTAGATGAATAGGGCAAACATCTTCCTGTAGAAGATTGGATAAGCCCAGGTGGGAAGTGATGAGGGCCGCTATGGTGAGAGTTGTATGAGCATAGAGGAGAGATAGTTACAAAACATGTTATGGACATAGAAATGGCTGGATTTGGCAACTGACCATCTACAAGGAGTGGAGGCATGAGTCAAGTATGATTTTATAACCATAGATATGGGTGATGGGAAAGATGATGCTTTTTTTTATTAACTTGTTTGTTCAGTTTTAGGTTACAAGATTCTGTCACTTCAGTTATAGATTTTTCTCCCCTTCCTCCCCATCCCCCTCCCGACCCCGCCATGGTGGCATACAGTCATGTATAGGATCTGCAAACTCCTTCACATTGTACAATCGTCTGGTTGTATATGTGTTATAGCCAATGGAGTGAACAATGAGAAAAGAGAAACAAAAGCCAAACATAGAAAAGAATGATAGCATGCATTGCTTCAGTCTCCTTTTAAACTCTGATCTTTCTGGATCTTTCTCTGAATGAAGATGATGCTTGAATAGAAGGAAAGTTAGGAATGATTGTTTCCCCTAAGGGAAGGGTGGATGATGAATTCTTTTTTAAATGTGTTAGATTTGAGATGTCTATGGGACACATAGGTAGAGGTGTCCTGCAGGCATTTGTTCATTAATACAAGATTGTTGCTCAGCCTTAGAGCTAGATATGTAAATGTGGGACTCATCTGTGAAAAGATGATAATTGAACTAGTGGTAACTGGTTTGATTCCCAAATGAGAGAGTATGTACCCCAAGGAGTGCTTTGAACAGACCTTTAGGTTCTCACACATAGGTCTTGGAATATGAATGATGTTTTAGCCCAGGAGACTAAGAAGGAATCATCTTACAGGTTAAGAGGAACTGGGAGAGCGCAGTCTTGTAAGAATTCTTAGAAGAGAGAGTATTCAGAAGGTTACTAACTCTGGAGCCTCTCTATGAAACCCCTCACCTTTCTCTTACTGGTAGAATAAGATACTTTGATGCTTTGAAAGAGCTAAAGATTTTTGTGTACCCTGAAAGGTAAGATAGATAATTGATAGAAGACTATTTTACTCTTTTCTTCAAATAGTCATCTATGTTAAAAATGCCAGAAGGAAACCACTGAAGTCATAGGACCAATTTAGAGCGGGAGGAGTCCTTAAAATTTTGTAGTCCAGCCTCCTGTCAACCATACTCAACCATTGAACTCTAACCTATGGTTGGCCAGAGCTGAACAAAGCAGTCTAGAGACAGGAGAGTCAGGAATCAGAAGTTTAATTTCAAAGTGAAGAAAACAACTTGCAAGCAAGGACATATGTGCCCCTACAGGGTGGCAGGGCTTGCTTTAGTGTGAGGAGATCTCAGTACCTATTACTACTACTTACTACTACTATTACTACTACTACTACTACTACTACTACTACTACTACTACTACTACTACTCCTACTACTTACTACTACTACTATGAGCTTTAACCCTAAACAATTAGGGGTAACAGCAACAGTGTGACAAGTTTGATTCATAGCAGGGCTTCATGACCAGAGATACTTCTGGGATTTTGCTGTGGCTAAGATCATCCAGAGGGTGAATACTAAGGATTGTTGTTATACCAAGCTCAGGGCACAGCTTGCTTGCTGGGCCTTAGCTCTGGAAAACAGAATGTCTCCTGATATCTTGACATTTCCCCCTTTTGGCCAAAGGGAGGAGATCTGAAAGAATCCCTACCCTTTTAGCCAGTAAAGGAGAGGTAGGTATAAGCCAAGATGCCATGAGAAGCCAGTTGGACTAGGACAAGATATTGCCCAGGGGATTAGTTCCTTGAAAGGACCTATTGGGAAAGTGTGCCCCCAAGTATTATTGCTAGCCACTGTTTGCTTGTAAGCAGAAAAGAGAGATGGGGGCCAAGAATGTGGTGGGAGAAAATGCCAAAACACAGTTGAATCAGAGCCTTGGTGGTTCAGCACATAACGAAGGGGAAGAGGATGGGGGAAGAAAAATAGTATACTCAGTCCTCATCCAGAATCTTGGGATAGCTCTTTCGTATGGATATTGAATGCTTCTGGGTCCAGATTGGTTGAACCTTGAGGTCCTTGGAGACTTTTGCCATTCACTCAGGAGCAAAGACTTTTCTTGGATGATCCAGTAGTCTACCCTTACAAGTTTGCTGGCTATGGGAGTAGTCAGAAGAACCTAGTAGGGGTCCTTAGAAACAATAATAGATTGCCACTTTTCAGATAAGACTTATTAATTGCTTGAGATGTACAGTTGTGAGAAAACTCCTTGGATCAGTCTTTGGATCTGAGTTTCTGGTTAGCAAAACAGAGGTCCTTAATTAAGAGTCTCTAAACAACAGATAGAGATGATCCAGTTTCCCAGGCACACAAGACTAGGTTCAAACGGTTCAATAAAGTTTTCCATAAATTCATTATAATTGCATAATTACATTAAGTCAATACAGTTCAGGCCACTTAGAGGGTTCACAGTGGACTAGTTCTTAGAAGGGAGATTTACATGTCACCCAGGAAACGAAGAAAACAAACAGAAGATCAAAGCAATGCAGTAGTTATTACCAGTATTAACTGATACCAAGTCTCTTTGGATACTATTGATCTATTCTCAATATTCATTTATTCAGCACATTTTGAATCCCAGATGTCTCATGTAGATATCTGGTCCCTAGATATCTTTTCTTGAACAATATTCCTATTCTCAGGAGAGCTCTAAAAAGAACTCTGTATCTCTGTTTACAAATACAGCGCTTCCTAGATAATTCTGACGTAATATAATTTTTATTTTTATTTATTTATTTATTTTGCTTTTTGGAGGGCAGTTGGGGTTAAGTGACTTGCCAAAAGTCACACGGCTAGTTAGTGTGTCAAGTGTCTGAGGTCGGATTTGAACTCAGGTCCTCCTGACTCCAGGGCCGGTACTCTACTTACTGCGCCACCTAGCTTCCCCCATAATATAATTTACTACAGTCATTTACATTTGGTTCTCCAATTTTGAAACCACAGAATTTTGGTTTATACAGTATTTGCTATTTCTGTCCTTACCTAAATCTTATACCTGATATAAGAATCTTTAAATCTTTTTTAAAAAAATTATGAGGGTTCATCAGTAAAATGAATTCTTCTGCCACTTAAAATTATCAGATACTTTAATAAGAAGAAAATAATTTCACTTTCTTTGCCATTATCAACATAATTTGTGTCTAACTTCATTAATAATTAATTTAAAAAATCTTTAATTGAAAATTTATTGCCAAAATATGCTCAAAGCCTTAATTTCCATGGCAGAAAAATTTGGAAGCCAAGCATATATATTGGTATATAATTCTTAGAAGAAACAGTCTACTCTTGTGGCTTTCTCAACATTTACTATTCCTTTTGTTTAGAAAACGTTCACATTATATTTTTTGTCTAATTACTTTGTTTAATCATTTCTCTATTACAAGGATATCATTATTATATTTTGGCCACATATTGACCACATATTATAATTTGACCACAAATAGAGGTTAAAATTTTAAGATGTTCATACTTGTATCCTGTTATAATAACTTAGAGATGTTCCAGTATCAATCTTTTATTTAATAAATTTAGTATTATACTTGCAAAACTTCTTGGTTATAGAAACTTGCTGTAAAAGGAAAAAGAACATAGTTATAACAGTATCATATTATAACAGAGGAAAAAAAACCTACCTCAACTATGTTTGATTCTAGGCATGAGTCAAATCTAACATCCAGGCACATAGTCATAGGGTGTTAAAAAGCAAAATTCAGGATTAATCAGGTAGGGAAATGTCCTCTTCAACAAGGAAATTACACAATGGGACAATTAGGAGGATCCTCCATAAGCCATGCCATAATGCCAAGCGCAAGCAGCTTTCCAGAAGACTGCTGCTATGAACAGCTTCAAAGTTCTGATTAAATAGTATAGTGAACTCTCTATTCAACAGTAAATTAGAGCAAAACATTGACAGAAATCAGAGTACAGCATTCACAGTGTTATGACATAAGTTATCACTAAAGTGGCCACGTTTTCACCAAAGTGGTCACCTAGTTTTAAACAAAAGATATCATTCAGTAAGAACTTAACTCAATCATACCTAAGGAATCTTGCCTCCTTAATGGACACAAAGTAGGAAGGTCAAAGTTCTCCTCCCCTAGGCCACATTGTCTTAATCTCTCAGTTAAAAAGTCTTCTTTTTTCTTAATTGGGGATCAAATTCCAGTCATCCTTAATTCAGTCATCCTGAAGAGATACAGGATGCAGAGTACAAAGTCCTCCCACCCCTAGGCCACAGTAAATCATGATCTTCTCAATTTGCATTAAATACCCAAGGAGAGGTCTTTACATCTTGACTGGAGGCTGACTCTCAGATTCCATGGTTCCCCTTCCAGGGGTCCAGCTCCTAACTGAATCCACCCAACTGTCACCGAGTTCAAAGGCAGGCAGCTCCCAACTCCTTGTCCAGCTCCTCATCCAGTTCCTTGTCTAGTTACTGTTCCATATTGAAGTTCACAGTATCCAATCCACTTCAGGTCCTTCTCAGTTTCTGTTCCTGGGAATACAAAGCTCAACAGAGCCACAATAACATACGTGAATGTTGCCAGCACCATCATCAATTCCCTTTCTGCCTGTGAAATCAACATAGACCCACAAACAAGGTCTGAGAAATCAACACAAATCATCAGCATAGTCCCAGGATCTCTGGAAACATCAGTAAGACCCTCCTCCAGGACATCTGTAAACATACAAGAAAATCCTCTTTCAGGGCTTCTGAACCCCACTTCTGAACCAGCAGCAAGGTCCCAAGGCTTCTGTAACAACAGCAGCATCCTCTATCTGCAGATGAATCTGACAAAGTAACATCAAAACAGACAATGTACCAGCACCACAGCCATGCTTCTTCCTAGTTTTTCCTCTCTCAGCCAGGGTTTTTCCTTATTTATGGTCATTAAACCTCTGCCCCTTCTGTTGCATCAGCAACAGAGATTCACAAATTCTTTTTCTTAACAAAAGACTTGATATAGTCATGGGCAAGAAACTTGAACTGAAACAAGGTGCTAAATAATTAAATAACTGAAATAAGGTGTTAACTACTTCTTTGCTTGCCATTACACATGCCTAGCTTATCCCCAAAACTTTTCCCAGACACAGGTATCCACTTTTACCAGTTTTCAGACTGTAGCACATGACATTTTCAGCTATTGGTTTCATGACAATTCAGACAACTATCCCTTTAATCAAAACAATAGTATAGTCTCAGGAATTTAAAACTTAAATGGCAAAATTTCACTAACCACTACTTAGGGCTTGAATAACTTCCCTTATGTTTCTTTAACATTTCATTTATCTTTTCTTATAAATTAAATCTATACATATTCTGGGGTTTTAGATGTGCAGCAAATACCTGATATTTGACTCATCATTGATATGTTGAAGCCACATCTTTAAACGACCCTATACGCTTTCATAATAGCCAAAAATTTCAAATGAAAATTTACTACTATATGTCATTATTATCTCCTTTATAATAAAATATACCTCCTTAAATATTTAGCACTTTTCAAATATCTGTTTTTTATCATATCCTTTTAAAAGTCAAATGAGTGTGTAACAGGATCTGGATTAAAATATTTTGTTTAGCAAGATTTCTATTAACAGTGGTCTCTCAGTATAAGAAGATTTAGAAATACAGTAACACAAACAATAAACTAAAGACGACACCATCAATTGCATTTCCAAATTATCCCATGTAAAAATCATTGATCTTATTACCTTTGAGTATTGATATTATTACATACTTTACCTTTGAGATTTTAAAACCACTTTAGAGTTACCAGGCATGAAACAATTATATTCAGTTAAAGAAAAATTGTAGTGCTGAGCATATGCCAGTACTTGGAAGTCATAATTTTGATCTTCACAACAACCCTGGGAGATGGATACCATTATTATTTTTTTCTTTACATGTTAGGAAACTGGGGCAGAGATAAGATTACTTGATTAAGATTACACAGCTAATAAATTTATGGAACCAGGACAGAGAAAAGGGGACTCATTAAGGGCAGAGGCTGGTTCTCCCTTATTCCCCCCCCCACCAGTCACACTGCTGTGTTAAGTGCTGCCAGTAGGATCAGCACCTTCCCAGGCAGCAGCTGAGCAGGGCCTGTCAAGGGCTGGGCTTCGACTGGAAACACTAGGCTTTGGTGGGGTGCAACAGAGGGTACTGGTTGCAGAATGGGAACCCTGGTGCCAGGACCTTCCCATTGGTGGTAGTTCTTGGTGTCAGGGTAAAGTGGAAACTGGCCATGGGGCTGATCCTCCCCCAGCAACAGTTGCAACTTTGGGGCCAGGTGCTGCTGGGACTGAGACCACTTGTAGCTGCTGGACCAGGTTGGGAAGGATACACTACACTGGGTGATACTCTCCCCCCCCACCCTGCCCCAGGCTTGCCTTAAGACTACAGGCAGACTACAGTAAGTCCAGGAACACAGGGCCATTGGGGCCACTGCCAGTGGGGGTCCAAATTGCAGCTTCACCAGGTGGACCTTGAGCAATGAATTGCATAGCTGGAGGGACAGAATGTAATTCAAGTTTCCCTACATTTTTCCCACAATTTTTTAATACCTGTATTTGGGAATCTGTTCTGGGATGAGAGGGGTTAATAGAGAAAGGGTCTCTGACCTGGAGGAGTTACAGGGGATCTCTGGTTTAAACAGTTTTGTTTTTTTCTCTTTTCATGGTCATAGAATTAACAAAAGGTTGTTATAAGGTACAAACTGTTTACCTGATTTATTTTTTTCCTTCACTCCGGGATTACTTGCAAACTAGCTGCTTTCTATCATTGCCCTAGAACAATGAAACTATTAATACTACCATTTACTTATAAAATTTAATCCTTATTTTTCCTTGAAACAGAGTGATATCCTAAAACTTATTACTAAGATATTTCAAAATGGAGCGAGTTCCTGGAATTACCCAAAGTCTTAGGAATTCTTCCCTGCTATTTTAATATGATAAATCTTCAGACTCCTTAATCTGCTAAGATTTTTTTAGTAGTTCCATAAACTTTGATTATCTGACTTTATATCTGTAATTACAACATAGCCAAAGCTGGAATGACAGGGAAAAAATGATCTGTCACTCCTTCCAGTGTACTATGCCATCTACTGTAGCAGAAAAGATGGAGCCGTAAAGCTCATAACTGACCTACATGTTAAATCCAAATTGTAATACTTAGGACCTGTTTGTAATATCTAATTATGAAAACCTTTTTCACATTCATATGCCATCTTTATTTTCCTTTGCATTTTAGGGATAATCTTGGCCAATGGGAGAAAATAATTAGAGGAGAGGAAAATCTTATATGGCTTCCAAACCAGACAGGAACTCCAGAGACCTCTTGCTCACTGTCTTTGAAGATTGATCAACAATGATTATTAGTTTTCACCACCTCAAGGCTTCATCCTCATCCCTCCCTCTCTTTTTTATATTATTTTATTTTGTTGAGGAGAATGAAACAGAAAAAAAGCCACACCTGCTAACTGGGACACAAACGTTTTTAAGGAAGGTAACATCAAGGAGATATCTCAACTGGATGACTACCTGCAAGTCTCATCTGTGATGTACTGTAAACAGTGAGAAACTAGGACTGCTCATGTTTGGGGATCAGCTGTCCAAGTGAACTCTCTGTGACTTGCAAAGTGGCCTTTTCTCATAGGCTTTTGCTGAAGCCTTAATTTAAAACTGAAGAAACTTTTACCGTGGGGGTACTTTTTAAGTTGTAGCTTTCTAGAGAGGGTTTAAAATGGTACTTTTATTGTATTGTTCTTTGGCAGGCTTTCACAACAATGTTGCTTGGAAGCGCTTGGTTATAAATAGGAATTTTTACACATTACTATGGTGAATGTTTATGTGTGATCTACTTATAATCAGTTTGACCTCTAGTAGAAAACCTCAGCATTAGAATTGTCTTTGAGACTGCAGTATGGTGGAGTTTCTTTTTGCAATCAGAAGTGGGAGAAAACAAGTTTCCAGGTGCAGAGCCCCCAAACCCATTTTGTTTAGTGATTCCAACTGACTGTTGCATGCTAGGAGTTGCAAGTTAGGAGAGTTTACTTTAGAGATTATCCACTTTCTTTTTTCTAAATATCAAAACTTAGATAAAACCTTGAACAGTCTCATTCACCTCATAGCAAATTTAGAAACAATTTCTTGTTCCTCTTTTTAAAACTGTACTAGAAAATAATTTCATCTGAACTTCTCACCTGAAGATTTAAATGGAATGGGTGCAGCTGTATTGAGAACAGTAAAAAGAAGGAAAGGGTATAATTTCCTACCATCTAGCCCTGTTGATCACAAATGCATTCTCTTTTGTAGTGAATCTTTTCTTTATAACCAATTTCACAAATGTTGTCCATTTTCAAACACATTTCCCAACTGAAAAAAAACACTCCTCCATACGCTATCCAAATGCCATAGAGTTTTTAGTTCACCTGCTGGTCTGCCTATCACCAGAACTTTTGATCCACATCTTTCTTTGCCCACTGGTGATTTTCCTGTGAAACAATAGTAATGCCCATTTATTTTTATCAACATTAACTGGGAGCAACACAGGAGAGCCGTAGAAACTTGTTTCTTTATTATTATATACCAGTTTTGTATCTATACTTCAAATGGAAAGACCCATAGGTTTTGGTGGCACATATATAGTCTTTTGTTGAGCTGGAAATCACTGTTCATGATGCCTGTTGAGGAAAAAACACAACTCCAAAACACTTTGGACCAGATTTTTGTTAGATTTTTGAGTAGTTTACTGAGTAGATGTTAGCCAGACACTTTGAGGGTGAGTGCTGAGGGACACTGAGTCTTTAAAGATGCTGAGAAAACATTTGGCACAATGCTACGTGGTAACCCAAAAGAGTCAGTCTGCTTCCAGACCTGATAGACTTGCTTAAAGTAAATACCATTCACCTGAAAAGAAACCAGAGTATTGATTTTAATTGAATAAGTTCTAAAATACCTTCTTTATAATATGAATTATACCCACCTTTTTATATGTAGAGGAGGAGCTTTGAATATCAGAAATGGAAAAACATATCCACAAATTTGTAGAAGGACTTAGAGGGTTATTGTGAAAGTAATGAGATGGAGTCCACAAGTTGCCCATGAAAATCGGTCTCATTGTCATATTACTGACACACCTCCCCATTTGTTGGTTTCTGAGCCCCACATTTCAAGTATTCAGTCTCCAAGTCTCTCTAGAGTTCACATTTCTAGTTCACCTGTGGAATCTATTATCCATAAACCAAAGGAAACCCAGGAGCACCACTGTGATTAAAGAAACTAGATTGGTGTGTTGAGAAAATGGTAAAATCCAGTTTATTCTTTGAGAAGACTGTTTTAAAAATTGTGGGAAGTTATAAAGTCTGACAAGGGATTGTATTGAAATTGAGAAAAGCCTTAAGTACAAAGAGTATCATGTACATATTAAAACTTTGTAATAGCCTCCTGCAAGAGACTTTCACTCCTCCAGGAGTATTTTGGTGACTTTTGTCATCAAGAACCAACATGAACAAAAAAATAATTCAACAAAGTATTGTATTTGAATTAAAAGCTACTGAAGGAAGCAAATGATTGCTCTCTCTCCATATTAGAAAACGTGACTGTTTTTCTTTCTGACAGAGTCAGTACTAGAAACAGTCCTAATCATGTTTCTCAAGGTAGCTTGAACACACCTTACACTGAGAATCTCATCAGTAGCTGTATGAAATCTAGGTTTGGCTGTTAGCTGATCCTTTGCAAACACTGTCCTGAGAGAGGCTGAATTTGACAAAAGACCAAATCATAACCTTTTGAAGTCTGAATATTACTTTTAGAGCATTCCAGATTACCAAGGTCTTATAGGCTTGTCAAAAAAAAAATTTGTTTTTTTTTTTTTTGGAGAGGGGAAGGCAGGGTAACTGGGGTTAGGTGACTTGCCCAAGGTCACACGGCTAGCTTATGTGTTAAGTGTCTGAGGCCAGATTTGAACTCAGGTCCTCCCGACTCCAGGGCCAGTACTTCACTGTACCACTTAGCCGCCTTCTCCCCAGTTTTTTTTAACTGAAATTCTGTAATATTTGGTTAATATGTTGTTTTGGAAAAAAGTGCAGTCCAGGGTTTTTTTTAATGCTTTGCCAGATGTTGTCAGAGTACTTAACAGGCAGGCTTGCTGAGCTCTGTTTGCCATCTTTCTCTCTGCTCTTAAAGGGCATTACAATGCCTGTAGCCAGCCAGATGCCTTTTATTACCAGACGTTTTGATGTGCTTTTTGTAGGGGAATACTTTCTATTTGGCCAATTTTCCCCTGTGGAGGATTATTTGAGGACATAGCTATGGATATATGGAGTGTTTTAAAGCTTGCAGAAAATTATGATGATTATGGTGAGTTACAAATCAAGCACTTTTTTTGGTCACAAACATATCTGGCACTTATCTTTCCAGGTGTTGTAAACATTTTTTTTTTAACCAGCACATTTAGTAGACAAATTAATGCAGATCCATGCAAGCTTCAAAATATTAAAGTCAAACTGAAGGAAACCCTAAACTGGTAGAAACATTAGTAGTTAACCCTTGAGAGAGAAACCAAATAGAATTAAATGTTTTCTCAAAAAGAAAATAGAGCATTTTCTGAGTAATAATTGCTAAACTGCCTTATCCATTAAAAAAAAAATTGCTTGTGATCCCTGGGCCTAGCACAATTTGAATTAAGAGCTGAAAATCCAAATCCACTTCTCCTCTTCATTTCTACCTATTTCTCTAGCCCTACCACTAGTCTTCCTCTCTAAGTGAAAAGAAGTTTCTATGAAATATTTCTACAGCCAGTGCCAGAGCTGCAAAAAATCAGTTAACTTGAAGTTAGATTTTTGTTGAAATACCATGCACTTTTGGTATATTTTTAATTTGAAATAACCAGGCCCTCATATAGTTGTTGATGTTGTTTTTGTCACATTCAAGCACATTCAGTATGTTGCTGCGTTATATTGATGTTTGGTGAGCAAATTTTTTTCAGCAACTTAGTTCTAATATAGATTTCAGTTTGCATATTTTCTTAAGTCGTCTTACTTGTAATTAAGAGTCCTAATAGGCCCAGACTGTTCATTCATAATGACCTGAACCTCTTTCATGCTCCCCTCACCCCAAAAAATGCATGACTCACAGCTCTTCACCCCCCAACTTTACATATTCTTTTTGAATGGATGCATGAAAAAAGTATTAAGTGCTTAGTATATAATATATCAAGCACTTTCCTTAACTAGCTGGGGAATGCGAATAGAGAAAAATATCTCCTCTCTAGGAGCTTATACTTTGAGAAAACAGCACAGAAAAAAATAGTGAATCTGTAGGGAGATAGAAAAGCCAGGAAGTCCAGTGGGTAGAGAGCACTGGGGGCAATGTCCAGGTCCAGCGTTCCTTAGACCACATGTGTAGGCCTGCTAATTCCCAGCATCTGTGGGGCATAGATGGTAAGAGATGCAGGAGCTTAGGAAGCAATAGCATAGTAATGGATGGTATAAGGCCTGCTGTAGAAATAAGAGAGAACGCATCTCACCCAGACTATGTAAGCGCAGCCCAAGAGGGAAAGCAAGGGGAAAAGAGGACCCAAAAGACATTTCAAAGGGATAAGAAACCCTTATTTCATGTGTAGGGTAATTTTCTTTAAAATATTTTATTTAGCTACAAACATTCCTGGGTATCACCTGTGATTGTAAACAGTGTCCTGGAGGCTATTCAGACTGAGTAAATTACACAGGAACTTCTAAGAACTGTGATTTTAATTAAGATGTGATCTTGTTGGGTTTCGGGTATGCACATAAGCTTTAAATTCTGAAAATCTTGTAACTTCAAATGTAAACAATTTTACTTCATTCTGTTTGCTGACTACTTTAATGCTCTCCCTTTGTTCACAGGCTAGATTGTTACATGTGTTGCAAGTTATTAGCCTGACCTAACATCAATATAAAATGTAAATTTGCTGGAATATGCTATCACTTGTGATTTCGAGAAGCCTGGCCATAGCAAGAGGTCATGTTATGTTTACATTCTCACAAGTTCCTATTTACAAAGTACTTTTCCACTGAGGTCTTTTAACACATATTAGTTTGAGAATAGTATTGTTGCCAGCCAGTGTAGGACAGCCTTCACATTCGTACTTGATATCCATATAGTGTGATTCACTAAATGTACTCTTGAGGTAATGAAAGTTGTTGCAGTATCATAAAAATGATTTTTAAATGAATTTTTTCAAATTGAATTTTTATGATTCTAAATCAAGCATATCAAAGAAGTAAACCTTAGTGTGGAACAAAAAACACTACATTTCCCATGGAACTTGTTTGAGAAATCTGTTGTTTTAAATTCCCACATGGCATTATGTTTGTTCATGTTCTAATGATCTTTTCTCCTCTAAATCCACAATGACAAAGGAAACATTGTAATGTGTATTTAATTTTGAGAGTTCTTTTTTCCCCATAAGTGGTAAAAAACTGGCACATACCCTCAATTCAGCTGTTACGTTGTAAAGTGTTTGCTGAAACTAACAGCTGAAAGGAAGACATGAAAGCTGAATTTGAAGAGGTTTTGAAGGAATTTGAAGATGATATTACATGTCAGTTTTCAGCTGATATAATTAAATTGTATATTTACAGAAGCCTAATTGAAGGGTTTTTGTTCCTGTTGTAAGCTAAAATGTTAAAATATGTTATTTGCATACTCTAGTAAGCCTGTTCTAAAACATCATGTTAATTATATCATGGCATATGGCACTGTAACATTTATTTCTTCCTGAGGCACCGTGATACAAAGTGCTGTGAAATGTCTAAATATCTTTTTCACGTAGCCCATCAGACATTTGAAGCTTATTCTTCCCTACATATATGGACTGTTCTATATGTGAGCTCTTTTACTTAGTTACTCAGCCAGAGTAAGTGAAAATAGTCTAGAATTTGTTCTATAGAAGCCATTTCTACATAAGACCCTCACTTGCTCACCAGACCCATCCACTGGAAATATTGCCTTTGCTAAAACACTGTGATATAGTTACCATGATGTGCAGTAATACATTACATTTGTTCTGTTGGGAGACAGAAAAATTTCCACCCCTGTCCAAATGAATACTCATAGCCAGAATTTAGAGTCTCTGTCCCATCCTAGCAAAAGTAGATCACAATTTGCTGGGGGTGGTCTGCATGCTGACCAAAAACTGTGCATGGATGTCAGATTGGGTGCCAAGGCGTCAAAATAGAGAAATGAATAAAAAACTGTTTGGTGTGGTAGATTGATCTGTTTCTGAAGGTCTGATGGGCTGGTCTGTCAAGGAGAAAGAACTTTCAGGTAACAATGTGTCCAGTTTTACTACAGTTAATAATGAGCTAAAATGATTTTCTATGTATAACACAAAGAAGTCTTTGTATAAAAATATGCACAGTGCAATAATTTAAAAAGGTCTTAACTTTGCATTTATAAATTATAAATATTGTACATGGTGTGTAATTTTTCATGTATTCATTTGCAGTCTTTGTATTTAAAAGAATACTGTTACGTTTGTATAATAGAACAGTAATCGTTTATTATGATCTAGGCAAGGTGTAAATAAATTCATAAACCAAACTGCCAGTATATATGCATATATATGGGAATCCTACTGGGAACCTATCTTTGTTTTTACCTACTGGCCTAAAGCAGCAAGAAATCTTTGTGGATATGTAATTATACATATAAAGTATATATATAATATATGTATGATACATAAAATATATTTAGAAATGTTCATAATTTTAATGAATATATTATTTGGTGTGAATATTACTGAATTAATACAGAGTTTTTTAAATATCATTTTTCATGTCCATCCTTTGCTCTCAGTGGTGGGGGAAGATATAGAGACTTTGTATAAATTTGTATTGATTGGGGGGAAAAATCCCCTCAGAGAAAATTGTAAGTTTGTTGCTTAATGACAAGTTAACATTTAGTCTATATGTTGTGTTATCCCTAATCAATTCTTGATTTTTTTTAGGAGAAACCTTAAACATCCTTATTGTTGTAACTTTTATTTATATATCACTTTCTGAACTGTTTTCATTCCCATTATCTCATGTAATCCCCTTAACTGCCCTCTGAGATCCAAGTACTATTGCCCTTTTTGTACCAAGCAGAAAACTTAACTGCAGAGGCAAAAGAGCATGTGACTTTTAAATGGCCCAGTTTGGACTTAGGGCCCCCAGGCCAATGCTTTTTGCCCCTTCTGGTATTGGTTCTTTGAAGTGCCAGGTCCTGGAAAATGAATGAGCTATTTCACAGGTGACTTGGAAAGTGCAGAACCTGGTTTAGCCAAGTAGGATTATTCCCTGCATTATCATTCCAGCATGGCAGTTAATGCCCTAAGTGCCTAATTTTATTTAGGAAGTCAGTAGTTGACTCATTTGGCAAACTGTAGTCCATTCAATAATCCATTGAAACAGATCATTTTGCAACTGATAGGCATTAATTTCATCATGCAAGGAAACAGTTGTAGAAAGAATGAAAGCATATCCTTCAGTGTAACATTTCTTCAACCATATTAAAGGTAGGTTTTAGACCAAAAACATTTTGTGGTCAAAGGAAGGCAGTATGCACACTGTCTTTCCTTAAAGATTTTGCTCAGATGGGCAGCCTACTGCACCAAGTAGCAATATTCACATTGAAGTCTGTTTTCTAACCTAAAAAAAGGATGAGGAACAGTTTAACTATATCATGTGAATATTCTATGGAGCAAGTATTAAAAAACAGAAATATCTGTTGTAATGCATATTCCAAGCATGAGTTGCCAGGGTTGTAAAATACAGAACTATCCTACGTGACCTTAATAAACAGCGCACAAACTTTGGAGACTATCAGGAGTCTGTCAATCAAATATTCAGGCGAAAAGTGGCCACAATTATTAAGCATAAATTGATACAACTATTAATAAGAAACATAAGTAACTTACAGCTACCTTTTCAGCCAGTTAGTATTGAGTGTACTCAGTACATAAAACACAAGGCACTTAAAAATATCTCATATGATCCTTCCCTCTTAAGAACATATAATACGTTGAGGTTTTCTTGTTAAGTGCACATTTCATTTATAAAGCTGAATAAAATGTTTCCTTTTTGTGTGTGTTTAAAGAGAAAACTCAATTCATAAATGACTTTGCAATCAGAGGACTTGGGTTCAATTCCATTGTCCACGTGACTATATTAAATCACTTAAGTTCTCTGGGCCTCAACTTCCCTCCTGTTTAAAATGAGTGAGTTAAGACTAGTTTGCTTTTTTAAGCTTCCTCCCAGGTCTAATTCCTGTGATTTAAGATTGTCACAGGAACAAAGTCAAACATTGGCACATGGTGTAAAGACAAGTCTGAATTTTAATCCGCATCTCAATTACTCATGCTTCTCTGTCTTCATCCTAACCCTGCTCAGGATTAAGGAGACAGAGTAAGGCTTTGCTTCAACACCTGCTGGTGAGTCAGGAAGAATAGCAGTTATGGAGAAGGAAACTACCCAGTGGAAAGTAGGAAATAATAACTCTAGGTGTGAAATGAGAACTACCACAGTCAAAAGTTAGATCCCTTTTCCTTTTTTGAGTTTTGTTAATTTCTGTTTCTTAATTCATCTAGAATAACAGAGTAAGACTTGCACAAAAACTTCGCAGAACTAAAACACAAAGCAATGATATCCAAATAAAAGACAAATAGGACATTGCAGCCATAGTAAAAGTAAACTTAAATGTTGATAAACTTAGATTCAAAATAACAGAAAAGTCCCTCTGAATTAGACTTTTATCTTTTTTCTTCTCCTGTGCCCTGTTTTCAGGAGAAATATTAATTTCATTTTTTCAAAAATGAATGTTAGGGATGTATTTTTAAGACCAAATCAAACTAGAAGTTATGAATGCCATGGGGTCAGTATACATTCAGTCCTTCCACCTCTACAGTTCTACTGCATGAGGATTCATAATGTTCAGAGTGATGGCCATTAAGCATTCTCAGTCCTCAAGTGACTATTCAGTTTAATACGATATATAACTAAAGTGGAAATGTAAAGTACTGCATTTTGATTTTCCACAAGAACTGAATTTTATTTTTTTTTTAACAATACTTTCTGGTTAGCCTTGACATATAACAAAACAGTTCCCCCAGTTAATTTATGATTATAACATCATGGAAAAAGCTTGAAAGGACCCTAGAGCTCCTCTGTTCCCATCTTTTCAAATGTCTCAAATGAGATACCTCTATTGAGATAACATTTGTAAAGCACCTAGGCACTATATAATTGATTGCTTATTCCCTTCTGCTTCCTACCCTTTGCCAGAATCTTTTCTACCGCTTTCCTGATAGACCAAATTTTAACCTTAGTACTGAACCAAGAGCCACCATTATCACAACTATGCGCCTTAGTTCTGCCTTTTACTGTAGCAAAACAATAAGCCTGCTCTTCTCTAAAAAAGTCCCATTATTTTTAGATTGTTTTGTGTGCTCCATTTCACGTTCTTTTCCTGGATAAATAGCTCCTATTTCCACTTTCTTCAGTGTTTTTTTTCTTTCTGGAGCGCTGTCCAGACTTTTTGCTTTCCTGATGAACATCATTCAAGGTGCATTCTACATCTTGTACATCTTGAATGCAGCAGAATTTCATTTCATTCATTTCATACATTCATCAAATGTACTCAGCAGAGTAATTTTGAGAAGCAACATAGGAACTTCCATTTTCTGTGTACTAGGTAATGGCCATAAATGGGAGTCTTCATTCTGTCAGTGAAAAGTTTTGGGTGGTTTTTATATTCTTGTAGGATATTTAAAATATATTGCTAATCTAGGCATGAAAAAAAAGATAAACCTTTAAAATTAACATTCTGCAAAGGGAGACATTTGCATCAATTTAGGACAACTTGCTTATGCTATCATATTAGCATGGTGAACTGGCCAGGTTCCAAATGAATCATTTTCAAGTTTTCTTCTTGTAAAAATGAAGTGAAATTGGCAGATTCAATTATATTCTTCTGTTAGTGCCCTAGAGGAAAGAAAGGTATCTTGGTTAGTTTTTAGCATTGATCTCATTATAAAATCAACTTGTCATGTGGTAACTCGCATTCAGGAATAAACCCTGAAAAGAAAGTCATCTATTTACTATATCACAGGGAGCAGTAACCACATAATTTTACCAAACACAAGTCAACATATTTGTAACGTTAAGAGTGAATAACAGGAAAATTAAACATTTGTGAACAAATATATACATTTGAAACCTACTCTGAAACTGGTTTTAGAGAATAGGATGCACCTCAAAAATTAACTGTATTGCAGGGGGCTCTTAGTACTTGTATTTGTGTTTCAAGGTGCTGAGATTGTGCCAGAGACATATTTAAATACAGTAATAAAGCTGTATCTTTCATTTGGAAATTGCTGGGATGTCATGGAAGAACTTTGTTGTCTTTTTTTAAGGTCCCCTGAGTTCCACTCACATGGAATTAAAAAAAAACCCAATGTTTTCTAAAACTATCTTTGTTGTGTATTTAAAAATAAATATAACTTTTGTGGAAAAGGTAATCTCTTGTGTTATTTTGAGTACCAACTAAAAAATACGAGCAATTGAATATACCTACCCAACGGGTGTACTTTTGAGGGAAGAATGTCAGTGCCAATAGCAATACATTTCAGCCCTGCCATGACTTTAGTAGGTAGTAATGGTGGTGGTGGTAGTGGTGGTGGTGGTGATGGTAGCTAGTGTTTATATAGCATTTTTATGTTTGTAAAAGCACTTTATGTTGCCTTATTTTATTCTTGTAATGATAATAATAGCTGGCATTTTATGTAATGCTATAATGCTTAAAGGTTTACAAAACACTTGAAATGTTTTCTCATTATATACTCACAACATTCCTCTTGGGCAGGTGCTGTTACCCCCATTTTACAGATGAAGAGATAGGCTCAGAAAGGTTAAGCATCTGGTCTAGAGTTATGCAGTAAATATTTGAGGGAGGATTTGCAGTCAGATCTTCCTGATTTGAGGTCCAGCATGCAAGGGTGCCACCTAGCTTCCAACCCTGTGAGGTAAGTGCTGTTATTTCCTCCTTTTTATAGATGAGGAAACTGAGGTTTAGAGGTTAAAAAGGATTTCTACTCAAATCTTGATCCCAAGTCCAGAACGCCACCCTTTATTACTATTTTTAAAATTAATTGAATGAGATCTTTCTTAACATTTGACTTGAATTGTTCCTGTTTTTGCTTAAAGAAGAACATTACATTTTCAAAAGGAAAGAATGCTTCTCTGTGTCATATTGCCAAGAAAATACCTCCTAGTAAGAAAAAAAAATTCCCTTTTATTCTTGGAATTTGTGTGTCTTGCTCTAATAAAATGTTTTTCCATTTTCTTTTCTACAGAGAGGAGCCAGCAATTTGTGAGAGTTACTTGATTGTGGCCAAACCTGCTTTCACAATGCAAGAGGCCTTTCACTAAATAAATAAATAAATCTTCAACTTTATTTGCAACAAATATAAAACCAGGAAAGAGTAGAAAACTGGCAATAAATTTCCAGGTTCTCTATTTTTTCCATTTCTGGCATACTGATATAAAAAGAATTCTGGAGATTCAAAAAGATGCCATGAAGACTTGCAAAAACCAAACAAAATTAGGAATATAAAGGCCAAATTACAAGTGCAGTATTTGATTTTAGTCTTCAGAAGGTACCAGTAAGAGCTCATTTCTCTTGCATTGTGAAAAGTTTGTACAGTGCTTCCCACCACACCAAGGGAGGCAAGGGGTCTATTGAGAAAGGAAGAGTTGTTTTTGGGTCTTGGCTCTGACACTTAACAACCTTGTAAATCAATAAATTAAGTAAGTGCCAATTCTGTGCCAGGCCCTCTGCTAAGTGCTGGAGATAGAATGACAGCAGTCCCTGCTTTCAAGAAGCTTACATTCTACTGAGGTGGGCATTGGGCATAGATAAAAGCATATAGAAAAGATACAAAGCAAATTCAGACTAGTTTGGGGAAGGATGCTACTGGTCTCTGGAGTGATCAGGAAAGGCTTCAAGAAGAAAGTGGCATTTATGATTATTTTTCTTCTAGGTAACAAAAGTAGAAGCATCGAAGCTGATGCTTGAACCCAAATCTGTCTCTGAGACCATTGCTCCTTCCACTGTGTTCCATTTTCCAAAGGGAATGCCTGCTATACATTCATTTTAGATTTACATTGAAAACCATATCTGGGATGGCGGCTTAGAAGCAGCAAAGCACCGCAGCTCCCACACAAACACGCTAAAAAACTCATAAAATGGGACGCTAAACAGATTTTCAAGCTCCAAAACTCTCCACAAGACGGAAAGCACTACAGGCAGCGCAGCAG
>CM053593.1:322521083-322544986 GCA_028646575.1 Pseudocheirus occidentalis | reverse complement strand
AAAAAAAAATAATGATGTCATCATGACAGCAATAATAGTTACATTATTAAATTTTACCTAGATATCTAAAAAAAAAAAAAGAAAACCATATCTGTTTTAGAGAAAAAAATATGAGCTACTGATCCAGCATCCCCAGGGCCTTTTCTCCATAGGTTTGTAAAACAAAGACAGCAGGGCAGTGGATTGTAAGTACAAATTGGTAAAGATTAAAGATTATTGATTTCAAATGAGCCTTTCTGGAAGGTGTAACTGAAAAGCACTTACCTAGAAACATTTTAGTTTGAAAAACATGATATCTTTACTATTCTTTCCCAAGAGCAACCATAAAATGGATTTTTAGTAAATTTTAGACTTAAGACTGCAAAGGATCTTAAAGACCATCTGTCCCAACCCCTCACTTTACATCTGAGGAAACAAACCCCTGGAGGTCATCAGCTAGTAAATCACAGGGCCAAGGATGCAGATCTTCTCTGACTCCCAAACCACTGATGATTCATCTGTCCTTCCATACCTCAAGAAAAGGAAACTCATATTTGGAAGGAACCTCAGAGGTGCAACCTATTAGAATCTAACTTTAAAAAAAAGAAATCCCCTCTTTAACATTCAAGTGAAGATGTAGCCAATTTCTTATTTCTTTGCTACTGTCAGTAGCATCAGAGTAGTGCAATCTGCCAATGAATTGGCCTTTTACCTTGCTCCAATCAAGAAAAATCACATCACTATCTGTTACTCAAATAGATACAAGAGTAACTTTGACAGGGATTTAGATCCTTAAACATACCTGTCTCTGCTATCAGGGCCTTTAATGAAAAAGTATGCAAAACAGGACTGTTTATTTTTTGTTTGTTTTTACTGCCTAGTATTTAGATAAAGTCTAAGAAGACAGATAGATAGATAGATAGATAGATAGATAGATAGATAGATAGATAGATAGATAGATAGATAGACGGACAGATAGGTAGATAGATATAGACTTGATTTGTTGTTTTCACTGTAGAAGGTCTGGAGTTTGCAAAAAGTCATTAAGTCATCAGTTTGTGCAAACAAAACCACTAATCTCCATATCAGAATCAAAAACTAAAAAGAACTTCTCAAGGAGCTATTTTATGCTTTTCTGACTTGAGGGAGTTAATTCTTAAATCATCTTCCTAGGACATGAATATGACCACAAAAGTCACCTCTGAAAGTTCCATTGCTGGGTTTCACATCATTACTTTTGATAGAAACCAATACTTAAAGTCCCACATGATGCAAAAAGACTACTCACACTGTGACTTCACCCAGAATCCCAGAATTCCAAATTCCTTGGTGAGCTTTGGATTAGATTAGTGGTCCTAGTCTGCTTTGCTTTCCCAACATCTTCTGTACCTAGCTCATAGTCTTCCCCTATAGTTCATATATTTCCATTATCCTTATGATCTTCAGTATTCATATCAAAAATCTTTCTAACTCTGTCTTCTCAACTGTTTTGTCTACATTTTCTTTAAATACTAGCTTTAATAGCTTACAACTACACTAAGGTTTTTGATAGATTCTGTATATTTTTCTACTTTTAAGGAATGAGCTATTGAGCTTTCCTATATCTTTTCCTCTCATTTTAGTATTATTTACAAGAAATCTTCAACTTCAAACCAATAATGTTTTAGGGTTCATACCATGGAATGAAGAAAAGAGCATTTCAAAACTTTCATGCAAAATCTCACACTTCCTACATGGTCGAACAATTCCTTCAGCTAAAGCTATTGATTACTGTTCTTTTCTTAACATTTGGAACTGTTTAGGAATTGTAATCATTTTTAATAGGAAGTGTCCTCAAAACTCAATGTCAAAGAAAATGAGTGTCAGAATAAATGGACTCATTAAAAACCTCATCTTTTTCCAAGTCAATTAATGTTTTTATAGTTCTGTTATTTCAGTGGACCCATTATCTCACCAATAAGGGCAATCCTTCCATTGGTACAGATCACCACCCATGTGGGTACCAAGGGAGCATGGGAGCTAGCCAACTTATATCCCTTCATGACTCAACATACCTCTTTTCCAAGCACATCTGTTGAATATTGTCTTTTATGCCAAGTACTTTATGTGTACATTTCATCATTTATAATATTCTACATTGTTTATGCCTGCTATGCACCTCTGTTTTCCATTGATTTACCCATAATCTTGATTCATCAAGAACTGCAGTATTACATATTGTGAAGGCATATAGCATACCTGGAATATTACTGATATTAAAAAATATATAGATTTGTATTTCAAAGGAAGGCGTGTCATTGATAATTCTGCACCATTTTCCAAACACAGGGCAATGCACTCCATTCTATTCGGTTTGGGGTTCAATTCACTCCTCAAATCTAGTGTCCTCCCCCTAAAAAAGACTCTTATGAGCAAGGTCAGTATACATTTGGTCTAATTTATACAGTAATCTGGAAAATTTTCATCTGTTCAGTTTTTTTCACAGATTATAAAATTGGTCTCCTTTGAATAGTTGTGAATCTTGTTTAAGTATTCCTATGTTGTTCTGAGGTTTAATGAAATTGGCATGACATTATTGGAAAAGAGAAGGAAATTTCGCAGTTTAAATTCTTTTTTGTGTCTTTTTGTACCTTAGATTCCCTTTTGCAGTCTGATGAAACCTATGGATCCCTTCCTAGAATAATGTTTTTAAATGCATAAATATATAGAATAGAGTCAATTGTTACATCTTCATTGTGAACTAAGGCTGGTATTCTATTCTAAATCCAGTAATCCAGTGTTCTATATGTGTATACACACACATAAACATTGATATACACATGTTGGTGCACACACATGTGCACACATTCAATAGCAAAATCCTTGTAACATGGAGAAAATAATAAGTTGCTGACATGGAGTTTCTTGGAACTCTCCTTTTTAGCATGATCTCTGATTTTCTTTTAAAAAAATTTTTGTCTTTAACATTTACTTCAACAAGATTTTGAGTTCCAAGTTTTCTCCCCATCTCTCCCCTCCCCCACTCCAAGACAGCATGAATTCTGATTACCCTTTCCTCTGATCTGCTTTCCCTTCTATCACCTCCACCACTTCTCTCATCCCCTTCCTCTTATATTTTCCTATAGGGCAAGATAGATTTCTATACCACATTGCCTTAATATCTTATTTCCCAGTTGTATGTAAAAACATTTTTTAACATTAGTTTTTAAAAATTCTCTTCCGCACTCCTCATTTAGAAGGCAAGCAATTCAATATAGGTCATACATGTGTAGTCATGAACGCTTCCTCAACAATTATGCTCTAAAAGACTAATTATATTTCCCTCCATCCTTTCCCCCCCATTTATTCTATTTTCTCTTTTGACTCTAACCCTCAAGTTTGCTTCTGATTACCCCCTCCCCAAACTGGTCCTACCTTCTATCGTACCCCCTCTTCTTATCCCCTTCTCATCTACTTTCTTGTATGGTAAGATAGATTTCTATACCCATTTGAGTGTGTATGGTATTCTCTCCTTAAGCCAAATGCAATGAGAGTAAGGTTCTCATTCCGACTTACCTTCCCTCTCTTCTCTTCTACTGTAAAAGCTTTTATCTTCTTTTATGAAAGACAATTTACACCATTCTACCTGTCTCTTTTTTCCTTCTCCCAGAACATTCATCTCTCACGCTTTAATTTTTTTCTTTAGATATCCCTTCATATTCAACTCACCTTGTGCCTGCTGTCTATATGTGTTCTCTCTCTGTCTCTGTCTCTCTCTGTCTCTGTCTCTCTCTGTCTCTCTCTGTCTCTCTGTCTCTTTCTCTCTCCGCCTCCCTCCTCTCTCTCTCTTTTTCTCTCTATTTCTCTTTCTATCTCCATTCCTCTCTCTCTCTCTCTCTCTCTCTCTCTCTCTCTCTCTCTCTCTCTCTCACACACACACACACACACACATACACACACACACATTTTATTTTCTCCAACTACCTGCAATACTAAGAAAGTTTTCATGAGTTTACAAATATCTTTCCATGTAGGAATGTAAATTGTTCAACTTTGATACAGATAGTGCTAAATACTGTGTTACCCTGATTGTGTTTCCACAATAATTGAAGTGTTTCTTTCTGGATACTTGCAGTATTTTCTCCTGTATTGGGAACTTTGAAATTTGGCCATAATCCTGGGAGTTTTCCTTTTGTGATCTCTTTCAGGAGGTGATTGGCAGACTCCTTCAATTTCTCTTTTCCCCCTCAGCTTTTAGAATATCACAGCAGTTTTCCTTGATAATTTCTTGAAAGATGATGTCCAGGCTTGTGTGTGTGTGTGTGTGTGTATGTGTGTGTGTGTGTGTGTGTGTGTGTGTGTGTGTTCATGGATTTCAGATAGTCCAATAATTTTTTATATTATCTCTCCTGGATCTATTTTCCAGGTCAGTAGTTTTTTTTCCAACTCTTTGTTAAGGGAGAGCTCTGCTTCCAGTGTAGAGGGTGTATTGTGCCAAGCTTCAGAGGTTTTGTGCAGCTGTTTTCAGAGATACTTCTAGGTACCTGTAAATTTTCAGTTCTTCGAAGGTTGTATTTCAAATAAGAGGTGTTTACTCTTCTCCTGGCCTGTGCGGTGGTCTGTAAGTGATCACAAGCCCTCTTTTCTTCCTTGGAACTGTGAGGAGGATTTCCCCTCCACTGCTACACAAGCTCTGCCACGTTGGCAGTCCTCCTCATCCCAGGACTGTGACCCAGACCCAAACAAGGGCAAAGCAAGAGAATCCTACCTCAGCACCAGCAAAGTGATCCCTGCAATCCCCCACTCAATTCCCCCACCATCTGTGGTCCTAGAACTCCAAAAGCAGCTGTAGCCACTGCCCCAGGGCTGGGACCAGACCAGGCTCCTCTCTTACCCAAGTCCAATAGATCTTTCCTACTGACCTTCTAAGTTGTCTTTGGTGTTTGTGGGCTGAGAAGTCTGGAAACCGCCACAGCTGCCAGTGATTCAGTCCCCTAAGGCCTGCTCTAGGTTTGTTGGGGCCAATCTGTGCTGGCATATTTTGCATTGGATAGCACTCCTCTCTCAGCCAGGTGCAACAGACCTTTCCTGTTGACCATCCAGGTTGTCTTGGGCTGGAAACTCACTTCCCTCTATCATTTTGTGTGTTCTGCTACTCTAGAATTTGTTTAGTCATTTTTACAGGTATCTGGAAGGGTTTGAGAGAGAGCTCAAGCAAGTCCCTGCTTTTACTCCGTCTTTGCTCTGCCATCCTTGACTCCTTTTCTTTATCTTTAAGACTACTCATTTTTAGACAGGGAACAAAAATTCTGACCACTTAGGTCAATGCAAAGATCAGTTGCTAGCTCTTTGAGAAAAGTCTATAAGATAGTAAATCATATTTGCTGCTTTCAGTTTTCAACTGAACTTTTTAAAGTGTATTAAAGCACCATATAGAGTTGAAAAGCAAAAATAACATGTAGTATAAAAATAAACCCTGCTTGCTGAATCATTCTTTTTTAATTCCAGATTTAGAAAATATACAATTAAAAGGCTCTTTACATATACATACTAGAAGAAAAAAGGTGGTACAAGCAACTGCAAATCTTATTGCACATAGGTTTTCTTTTAAAATATACAATAAAACAAACATAGAACTTTGAAAGCTGATTTGCTTATCTCTAATTCCTTCTAGTCTTGCTTCTCTTTTATGCTTTTAAAATTATTCAATGTTTCTCTTTCCTTTTCTTTTTTCCCTCTTTTTTCTCTTCTTTTGAGGAGAAGAGGTTTTCCTATATCTAATGGTCCTCTCCTCCCTAAAACTGAAAAATGGAAACAAACCCTTTGTAATAAATGTACACAGTCAAGCAAAGTTGATGTCTGCATATTCTGCACAGAAAAAAGTTTTACTTTGCATCTTGGATCCATAACCTCTCTGTTAGGAGCTGGGTAACATTGTTAATCAGTCCTCTAGAATTATGGTTGGTCATTATATTGATCAGAGGTTTTTAGTCTTTCAAAGTCTGGGTTTTTTTTTCTGTAAAATATGATACAAGGTTCTCATCTGAGGAAGGGGGTGGGGCAGGGAGAGCAATAGGAAGTTTGAGGGCAGATAAAAAGGTTTGGAAAAGCCTCTGCAGAAAGTTGGATAGTAAGCTGGCAAGGGAGGTATAGTAGACTTGCCTAGCAGCAATAAGGGCCCAGTCTAGATTCTATAAAATACATTTTTAATGCACCCACTCAGAACAGTAGTGACTTTTTTCTGCCTTTATTGGGCATTATGTGTGTAGGAGCAAAGGCCAATGAATGGTGAGAGTGATCCAAGGCTGAGGCTTAGCTGTATAATCAGCAACATGATAAGGAGGCTGAGGATTCAAGAAAGGATCATAGTATAGAGTTGAATTAATTCACTAAGGAGTCAAAATAGGGAGAAGAGAGTACCTCATGTAAGGGAGATGACCTGGGATATAACTGAGGGGTGAAGTGGTCGGAGTCATAGTGTGGGAGAAGGCTTATGTAAGGGAAGGCAGAAAGGTGAAAAGCCAATAGATTATGGTTGGATAGGGGTATTTCAAAATTCTTGAACATGGAGGTGGTAAATCTGTGGGTGGCAGCAAGATCAAGGTATGACCATCTTTGTGTGTGACTGAGGTAGGGTGGAGAAGTAACTTGTGAGAGAGAAATAGGTTGAAGAACTGAATGGTTAGGATGTTTGTGGGAGAATCAGTATGTATGATGAAGCTTCCTAATATGAAAGCAAGAACAGGGAAGGAGAGAAAAATTGTAAACCAGGTATTAAACTCATTGAGGAAGAAAGAGGCATGATCTGGGGAGTCTATAGGCAACAGCTAACAGGGTTTTGATTGGGAGGTAGATATGAATAGCATGAACCTCCAAGCAAAAGAGGTTGCTGAATGATGGAGGAAGGGGAAGAGCCTGGAAGTGGCAATATGTGGCAAAGAATATTCCAACTCCCCTTCCTTGATTAGTGAGTTGACGAGAATAAAAGTACAAACCAGTATTGGAAAGGGTAACCAGGGAGGCTTTGTTATTGGGAGAGATGGTTTTCACAAAGAGCTAGTAGATAGAAGGAGAAGGAAAGCAATAAATTCAAGATAATGGGAAGTTGCCTATGGAACAGGCATTCCAGAGGGCACAGTACAAGGTGCAGTTAGAATGGAACTTTGGGGTAGGGAAGTTGAGGGGGATGGGAATGAGGAATCAGGTGGTAGGCAGTAGGAAGATGGGTTTGGATGATGGTCCACAGGAGTTCAGAGCCACTGGGATGCAAAGGATATGACCAGGTGTGAGAATGTTCATCAGTGAGTTGAGGATAGCACTCTTGTACCCTCAAAGATCAGGCAAACAGGAGATGGGAGGTCTAAAGTCAAAGGGAGGATCACTCTTTGCACTGTAGGTTTCCACATGCCAGTTAGGAGACTGGACTGGCAACAAGAGGCAGAAGATGCTCTGTGCTGGTGCAGATGGAAATGGTTGAGTTGGGCAGATCAAAGATGCCCAGCCTGAACCCAAGCAGTCTTTCCTCAGGGAACACATGAAGCAGGGAACTGCATGAAGCAGGTGATGGTAAGACTCAGGGTGCTAGTATACCTGTAGTCTGAGATCTTCTCACCTGAGGAGGCTGGCTATGAGGCGGCAGCAGCAGCAGCAGAAAGCAGTTGACTTCAGCACAGGGCCTGGCACATAGTAAGTACTATATAAAGGTTCATTGCTGTTGTTATTATTCATTGTGTTGAGTGTAAATCAATTCCCTGTTACAACCTGGGTGTGTGGTTTCCCAGAGGCTGTGCTGATTCTTTTTCTTCCTTTGGCTCCTTTTGTGTCTTGGATGTGAGCTTCCTTAGAAAGGGTTTCCTGAGCACTGGTCAAATCTGGTCTCCTGCTGTGGGTCTCCATAGCCTCTACATTTTTCCTTCTGCCTACCCTGGCTAGTCTCTGTTCAGAGCCTCTACAGACTTCTGGCTCTCTCATTGTGAGTCTTGAACTGGATGGAAGGTTTATACCTTTTAATCTTTAGTTTTATTATTCCTACTTTAGGTGCATTTTTAGAGATTTACTGGGGTGTTTGGAAAATGTCTGGGATCTCTCTTCCTAACATCTATGTGCCACCATCATTCCACAGTTCATTCTCAAAGGCTGAAGTTGTTACTGGAAGAACCTGAGAAAATAACTAATTAAAACTTTTATTTTTTCCCCATAGACAAGAAAACTAAGGCCATTGAAAAGTTAATTTGTTTGTTAGAGCTCAGTTTGTGAAAGAGCCAGAATTAGCCAGGTCTTTTGTGGGTGATTGCAAGTTTCTTCCCTCTATACCAGTTGGTAGAGAACCATAGGTCCCTATAATGTTGGACCTGTAAGATATTTCAATTCCCCATTTTATAGATGATAAAACTGAGGCCCAAAGAAGTAAAAATGACTGTTCAAGTTAGCATTTCTCAATTGAACTGTTCAAAAATAGTGGGCCGCCTTGAAAAGCTATTGGATTCCTTTAGGTTTTCAAATGACTAGATGACCATTTTTTGGTGATATATTTTCTCTCAGGTATAAGTGGAATTGGATGGTCTGTGTGGTCCCTTTGATCCCTGGGATGCTGTAAGTGATATGTTGATCCTTTGTCAAAGTTTTGTATTGTTAACATAGCCAATTTGGCTATTGTAATGTGGTCTTAGGAAGTTGTTAGGAACACTGTCAAGTGAGCATGATTGTATAGCTTTCTTTGGGGGGTGGTTAACAATCTTATTTTAATCAAACACATATCATTTACCTAGTTCAGGGGAAAAAGTCAGCACCCTGAATTTCAGAGAATGCAAACAGAATACAAGCAGAAATTACAAGCAGAAGGAGAAACAGATCAGCAGATTGGCCTCCAGCCATCTGACCATTACATCCATACCTAGTCAGTTACCAGAGAGGGAAGCACCAGCATCTGGATTTTTCAAAGTCAGGGGCTCAACGGCTTCCCGAATCTCGTCTGGCCAAATCACACAACTCTTCCCAAAGCGAGCCCCAAAGCAAAACCTCACCTCAGGGTATGTATAACCTTCTCCTGGATCAGAGAACATCACAAACCTCTTGACCAACTGCCCAATCACAAAGTAACAACCTGTGGGTGTTCCTGAAGAACAAGCCTCCTGCCACAGGCTCCATGTGACCACATTCAGCCTATTATGGGCTAGAGTATATTTTCAAATAAGGGAAGGTTCTCAGAGCCACTTAAGCCTATCAAGTGACCAAGGGACCAAGAAGTTCTTCAGATTCCCATAACATTCGTCCTCAAGATCTTTCATGCCCATTACATAGGCATCTTACATCAGAATTAACATTAACATCTCTTAAGTACAACATAATCGCTACAAAACAGAGACATCACATTTGCAAGATACGTAACATAGCAACTTATTACCAGCAATCCAAAACAGAAATGACCAAATAAAGTTCTCATGGGGTGGGGTGGAGTGGGGTGTCCTTTCCCCCACACTGCCCTTGCAAGCTTCCTCCTGGCACTCTCAGGTGCCAGCTTTAAGGAGCCAACTTCCAGTTTTAAAACCACTCCAGCCCCTGCTTCCAAGTCCTGAGGAATGACTGGACAACAAAACCAAGAGGGTGGGATCCTTGGAGGTCCATAGCACTTCACCCCACCCACCACAGACACAACTCCATTCTTCCCCTGGGTCCCAAACTGTGGGACACAGCAGGAAAACATATTCAGTGCTACTGCCTTGCTGCCCAGTCCTTATCTGGTCCTGTAGCTGAATTCCAAACTCATGGGTTCCTCTTCTTCCCACAGGAGACAGCCGCTCCTGGCTTCTGTCCCATTCCTGCTCTCACCTCAGTGAAGTCAGCATGCAGGCAGTTCTGCTCTGTTCCATGGCTCCACAGAGTCACAACTACCACAACTGGGAAACAAACAATTATCCCAGCCCCAATACTCTCCTTTTAGTTCTCAGATCCTGTTTGTGATGCCATTTGTATCAGCAAGCACCCTAGCATACCCAGAATGGCTGCTAGCACAGGTTCTTAGACCTGCTTTTCTAAAGGAAAGCAACTCAAAATTGGTTAACAATCTTACTTTAAACAATCAAACTTAGATCCTTTACCTAGTTCAGGGGAAAAAAGTCAGTGCCCCGAACTTCAGAGAATGCAAACAGAATACAAACAAGTAACAAGCAGACAAAGAAACAGAGCAGCAGACGAGCTTCCAACTGTCTGGCCATTACATCCATACCTCATCAGTTCCCAGAGAGGGAAGTACCAACATCTGGGTTTTTCAAAGCCAGGGGGCTCAACTGCTTCCCAGAGTCTTGTCTGGCCAAATCACACAACTCTTTCTGAAGTGAGCCCCCATGATTGTATAGCTTGTATGCTTAGAGTTTTCTGACTCCAAGACTACTCTTTACTTCATTTCACCATACTGTCTCTCCATTGCTTGTTAATCTTTACAAATTATCCAGACAAGCTTTGGTTCATGGCACATTTTGATGTTTCCTGTGCCAATATCAATTCACCACATTGGCAAAATTATAATTAAAACTAATTTTGCTCTTGTAATTTTTTTAGTAGAATAGTGAGAAAATAGAGACCTGAAAAAAAGTGGATTAGAATACAAGCTATATGATATTTTAATTATTTTTTTAAGGATTGTTTGATTTAGTTGGAAACATAATGTCATGCAAGCAATGCCATCTGTAAACCTGTAGACCCAAGCACAGATGGATCATTTCATTTTCATTCCCAGCTGGTTAGTTAGGGCCAAGGCAAGGTCCTTTCATGGGCAAATCAGTCAAAGGCATTTTATGCCAATGAGCAGGTATGAGGGAAGCCATATGCTGAAACTTTGAGCTAAAAATTGGCATCAGACATGTTAAGTTCTAATTGTTGGCACTGTCATCATACTCTCCCCATGCCTTATTTTCTCCATCTTTGAAATGAGAATGGAAAACTACTACATGCCATCTGTCTACATGAATAACATTATTCATTTAGAACAAGAAAAACCTCAGTGACCATCTAGTTCGATTTCCTCATTTTGGAAAGAAACCTGCTATGGACTCATGCCTCCAAAAATTATTAGTTGTTTGATCAGGGGAAGTCATTTAGCTCCTCTGAATCTGTTTCCTCATCTGTAAAATGAGAAAAATAATTCAAATCAACAAGCACCTAATTTTTGTGAAGTACTAGGCACTGGGGATACAGAAAAAAGAAAAAAATATTTCAAGTCCTTGTTACAAGAGCCGTACATTCTACCGAATAAATAGAACACTGCTAACAAACATGGAAAGTAATTTCCTAGGACAGGGCAGCACTAAAAACCAAGGGGATCAGGAGTAGAGGTGATGGAGCTAGAGCTTCCAAGAGGCAGCGATGAGGAGGGAGATCATTCCTTCTGGGGAGCAGGGAAAGCTGGTACAGAGGCACAGAGGTGAGCTAGAAGACCTGTAATGAAGACCCAGATGAGACCATGTAAAAAGAGCACTTTGCAAACCTTAAATCATTATGTAAATGGAAAGTATTGTTTTCTGTAATGAAGAAACTAAGACCCAGGGGAAGGAAGTAATTTGTCCCAAGATATCCAAGTGGCAGAATCAGGTACTGAACCTAACACTTTCCAGGTTTAATGCCAGCATTCTTTCTACTATACTGTGTGCTTTACTGAGGATTTAAAAAGCTATAAACCATGTTACAATTGATGCACCTCATTAGATCCCTAAGTAAGTGGAAAAACCATTTTCCTTTTTCAATTCTGAGCCTGAAGGCTCAATGCTCAAGGTTCAATATAGGATGGTAGATTTAAGCCATAGCAGTCTAGACTGATTCTCCTATTTTAGACAGAGGTAAAGTGACTTGTCCATGATCACATCAGCCATAGTCAAGAATAGAGCTCCTGAACTTGAATCCTTTGATTACCCATCCAGAATGATTTTTTCTTTCTTTTTTTTAAGCAAAAGAAATTAAGTTTATTGACTAATCTTATATTAGTGAGATATAAAACTGAAGCTAATAATTCAAGTTTAAAATCTTAGTTTGACATACATTTTAAATTATTTAATTTATTTTCTTGTTTACATCATTGATTTCCATTTGCCCTCTAACTTTCTGGTAGGGAAGGGTGGGTCTCCCTACCCCCGTGCCTGTATATCTTATTCCCAGTTGCATGTAGTCAATAATAATAATTATATATATATATATATATATATATATATATATATACACATTTTGACATTTGATTGTAGAACTTTAAATTCTAGATTCTTTTGGTTCCTCCCTCATCACCCACCCCCACTGAAAGGACAAGCAATTCAATACAGGCTGTACATGTGTAATTATGCAGGACATCTCTACAGTAGACATATTGTGAGAGACTGATTATATGTCCCTCCTTCCTATCCTGCCCCCACCTTGTTCTATTCTCTACACTGTCCCTGTCACTTTACTGAAGTGTGTACTTCCAGCAACCCTCACCCCCACCTTGCCCTCCCCTCCATCAATCTCACCTCTCATCCCCATCCCCCCTACACTCCTTTGTGGCAAGATACTCAGTTTAGAGTTTATGTCATTTCTTCCCTGAGCCAAAGTCAATGAGAGCAAGTTGACCCTTTCCCTTTTGCTTTCCTGTTCTTCCCCTCCATTGTAACAGTTATTCCTAGCCTCTTCTATATGAGATGACTAACCCCATTCTGTCTCTCCTTTTCTCCTCTCATTCTAATCCTCTCCCACCTCAGAATTTCACCTTATAAAGTATCATCCCTCCTATTCAATTGATCCTGTGCCCTCTATGAACTCATATACACACATACTCAGATGTATGTTCACATGCAAATATAAACCCTCCTACATAGACATATGTGTAGGCGTACGTTTACATACATTTGCATTTCCTTCACCTATCCTCACAATGAGAAAAGTTTCATAAGTTACTATTATTGTTTTTCCATATTGGCATGTAAATAGTTCAACTTTAATAAGTTCTCTATGATTTCTTTCCCATGTTTACCTTCTCATGCTTCTTTTGTTTGAATGTCAAATTTTCTATTCAGTTCTGGTTTTTTTCAGCAAGAATGCTTGAAAGTCCTCCACCTCACTGAATGACCATATTTTGCACTGGAAGATTATACTCAGTTTTGCTGGGTAGGTGATTCTTGGTTTTAATCTTAACTCCCATGATCTCCAGAATATCATATTCCAGGCCCTTCAATCCCTGAGTGTAGAAGCTGCCAGATCCTGCGTTATCCTAATTGCGTTTCCTCAGTATTCAAATTGCTTCCTCTTGGCAGCCTGTAATATTTTCTCTTTTATATGGGGACTCTAGAACTTGGCTCTAACATTTCTAGGAGTTTTATTTTAGGGATCTTTTTCAAGAGGTGATTGGTAAAAAATCTTTCAAGTTCTTTTTGCTCTCTGGTTCTAAAATATCAGGGCAATTTCCCTTGAGAATTTCTTGAAGTATGCTTTGTAAGTGGTTTTTTTTTGATCATGCCTTTCAGATAGTTCAATAATTTTTAAATTGTCTCTCCTGGATCTATTTTTCAAGTCAGTGGTTTTTTCAAGGAGATATTTCACATTGACTTCTATTTTTTCATTTGTTTGGATCTGTTTAATAGTATCTTTATTTATCATAAAGTCATTTGCTTCCATTTGCTCCACTCAAATTCTGAAGGAATTATTCTCTTCAGAATGCTTTTGAGATTCTTTTACCATCTGGCAAATCTGACTTTTTAAGGCATTCTTCTCCTCATTGGGTTTTTGGGTCTCTTTTGCCATTTGAGTTAATATGTTCTTTAAGTTGTTATTTTCTTCAGTCAGGTTGTTGACTCTCTTTTCATGATTTTCTTGCATCATTATCATTTCTCTTCCCAATTTTCCTCAACTTAACTTATTTGGTTTTCAAATTCCTTTTTAAGCTGATCCATGGCTTGTAGGCAATCTTCATGTTTCTTGGAAACATTTGGTGTGGGAGTTCTGAGTGTGCTGTCTTCCTCCCATTTTATGCTTTGATCCTTTTTTGTCACCCCAAAAGGATTCTAGAGTTTTATTGCTGTTTTTACTTTGCTTCCTTTTCCTGCTCATGTTGACCAGTCAATTAATTGCTTGATGTTTTTAGTTTTGTGGAACTCTGCTTCCAGGGGTGAAAGCTCTATCCCAAATCCCTGGGGTTTGCACAGCTGCTGGAGCTATTGGGGGCAGCTACAGCCCCCACTAGCTTTGGCTCACTGAAAACACACCCCACGACCACCACCCAAGACCACAATCTGGATCCAGGCCACTCAATGCAAGAGCACTTGGCCTCTGAACAATTGCTTAACCCCCCTGCAGTCTGCAGGCCGGGAGCTCTAAAGCAGCTGGGTGGAGGTGGCTGCCACTTCTGCAGCTTCTGCTGCTTCCTTGCTCTGGGGGCAGTTTGGCCAGATTGCTTTTCTCCCCCAAATTTAGCCAAATTCTACTGACCTTTCACTTAGTCCTTATTTCTCCTGGCTTGATAAATCTGGAAACTGCCACAGTTGCCACTGATCTGCTCTCCTGAAGAGTCCAGATGTGGCTCCTCTTGATTGTCCTGGGGCCAGGCCACAGTTTCAGGCTGGGCTGGTTTAGGCTCACAGCCTGCTGTGATGAGCCCTTTGTGCCAAACTGCCTTCAGCAAGAGATGTGTTTTCTGTCTTTTTGTGAGTTTTGGAGCCCTAAAATTTGTTTAGAGTCATATTTTATGGGTATTTGAGGTGGCTGTGTGGGAGCTGCAAAACCTTGCTGCTTCTAGGCCACCATCTTCGCTCTACCTCCCCAGAATGATTTTTTCAAGTGAGAGTTTTCACTTAACCTTTTTGGTCCTGATTCATCATCAACTAATGGTGTGATGCCCAAGGATGATTTTTCTTGAGTATTAGTAGAATTTAAAATGATGCCCCTAATTCTATGTGAAAATTTTTTCACATTTAGACTTTTTTGTTTTTTTCACATCACTCTAGGCCTAGAGAACCTTCAAAATTAAGGAAAAGAAGAAATGGTCAGTTTCTGATGGAATTTTTTCCCAGATAAAATCTTCAGAAACCCTCAAGAAAGGGACTGCATTGCAAAACCTGTTTATATTTTAGCATTTCATTGGTTCAAAAATATATAAATTTAGAATGCCTAGTAACTGGTTGGTGGGGTTTGGAACATAAACAAATCTTATAGCTTTCTGGCAATCATCCCACCTCTTTCATTTGCCAACTATTGATGATGGAAAAATCATAATGGGCTTGAGTTTCATCTGCAAAATGATGGGGTGACCTGGATGACCTCACAGGTCCCTTCTAGCTCTCAACATCAGAAGAACTATAATTTGTTAATAGGAAACTTTCTTCTTCTCCTACTGTTCCACATCCCCCTCCCTGCTCCCACCCCCTGCCGTTTCTACCATTTAACATTCTTGCCCATCTTTCAAAGTTCTCCTCAAATGCTCCCTTCTATGGTAGAAGACTATGAAATCTCTCATTATCCCTATTGTTGTCATACTTCTATGTCCCTTCACAGGGCTTCATACTCCTCTTACCAATTTGTATTAACCTAATATGAATTATATTTTTATACATGCCTTGTCCTTCCCTACTTGTTTGTAGGAAGTGGGAAGAACAGAGGCTCTGGTATTCAGAAGACGTGGGTTAAAATCCCATGCCTTATGTTACCTATGTGACCTTGGGCAGGTCATTTACCTTCCCTGGGTCTCATGTTTATCATCTGAATTTTAGAATTAATTAAATGTAGAATGAAAGGTGTTCATCTAAATTGCCTCTGATCTCCAATCTGATACCTTCACTCCTCGGGAGCAGTGGCCATGCTTCATCTTTTACTGCTCTCATCATTCCACAGAGCTGTTTAATACATGTTTAATCAAACGAATGTTGAAGGAACTCTCTAGTAAGGAGAATCCTTACTCCACCCAGAAATAGGAACCAGAATACCTCTTGAGACCCCCTCTTAGCTCTCAATTTATTTTTTTCTGATTCCCACCTGACCAAGACTCCACTAGGCAAAGCAAGTTGCTTAGCAATAGTACTCACCAAGTGGAATGGCAGAGCAGGCATGGCTTTCAATCCATGAATGAGAGGGGCTAAGGTTACAGCCATCAGTAGCAGAGTTCTGTCTGGTGTGTGCAAGCAGTTCTACCCTCTTGTTGCTGAGCAACAGAAGCAAAAGCTGGGGGTGGGACTTAGAATGTTTGTCAGTTTCCCCAGTAACCCAGCACCTTCTGCCCGTGGTAGTGGCTGCAGCAGGGACTCAGGCAGATGGCCCGTATTTGTAACCTGCACGTAAGTAGACATGGAGTATTTCATGTTTAGCCTTTTGCCTTTTGTTTTTGACACCCCCTGAATCTTACACACTGAATAAAAACAAAAAGCTTTTTTTGCAAAAGGGAACTGATTTCCTTTTTCCATTTTCTGGAGTCTGGATATGAGATAATAAGATGTGCACATTGGACTGGGAGATATGTTGTTCCTGGGGAAAACCTGTAACCACTTTTCAAGTTCTACCTTGACAAATTGAGGACAGGAATTTCCAGTGAAGTCCATAAAAGGGGGCAGTAGTGAAAACTGAGACAGTGGATGCATGAATGTGTTTTTATCTGATGATGTGTTTCATCTGGAAGGCTGGGAGAGGATACAGGTTGAAAGGCAAGGTGTTTTTTAAAGCCAAGTTCAGGTTATATCCCTTAAAAAAATAAGCTAGGTCTCAAAATTCTCTAGTGATAAAAGCTATCTTACCCATTCCTCTTATAAATTGAATTCATACAGCCTAGTCCCAATATTTCATACTATGGGGGGAAAGGACTAACTTAAATTAGTTAAAATTTGAATTACACAATTTTTTTTAGAGAAATGTAGTTTTATTATCTTCAAATATATATGAAATGGATAGTGCAGCATAGTTGAAAAAGAGGACTACTCAAAAATTATAAGCATCCTCACTTAGAGCACTACTATCTGCCAATCCTGATCTCAAACACATCACTGGGGACACCTCTCATCCTCAACACCCACATGAGAATGCCCTGACTCTGTCTAGGAAATCCCAAATGGATTGCAACAGCCTTTCCTATTACTCTGACCTCTTCTCTTGACCCCCTAATCTCACTGGTTCCACACTCAGAATAAAACAGCTGATTTTACTCTGCAGTGCTTAGGATAATGTTTCTAAACACTCTCTAAGCCAAAGGAGAAGCTATGTCCTGATGATCCTACAAAACAATTTACTGGAGTATCAACTCTCCTTTAGAACCTCCCTGTGTTGGCTGGAGACAAGTGAGAAATATTATGTCTTGGCACCTACTTATGTCATCTCTACCTTTCCCTTCCCATCCTTCTTACGACCCATGGTGTCCTGGTAGTGGGAGTCAGTGGAAAGCACAAAGGATTGGGAATCCCAGGACTGATTTTGGAGTCTAGACTCTGTCCTTTACTCCCCAAGTAACCTAGGGTGAGTCACTCTTTCTGAACTTTGGTTTCCTTCTATGCAAAGTGAAGGGACTGTACTCAGTGTTTCTTAAGGTCTTTCTGGCTCTAAGTCTGTGATCCCAAATTCCTGATAAGGTAAAAAAAATTAACTCAAAATGAACTATCCAAATGATTAAAATGCTTAATTAGCTGATTCTCAACCAATGGAACTTTACATAGGCACTGGATGTTAAAAGTTTGGAAACAATTGATTTTCAGGGTCATAAGATTAAAATCTAGAATGAACATCATAGACCACCTAGATAAATGACCTCTTTATAGATTAGGAAACTGAGTCCTAGAGACATAAGTAATTTGCCATAGGTAGTAGAGCCAGGAATCAGACCCAATTCCTCTGTTTTCAAATCTACTGCTCTTTCCTCTATCCAGGGGTGGGGAACCTGTGGCCTTAAGTCCACATGTGGCACTCTAAGTCTTCCAGTTTGATCCTTTGACTGAATCCAAACTTCCCAGAACAAATCCCCCTAATAAAAGGATTTTCTCTGTAAAACTTGAACTCAGTCAAAAAGCCATACTTGAGGACCTAGAAGGTCATATGTGGCCTTGAGACCACAGGTTCCTCACCCCTTCACCATCTTGAAGCAATATTTAATCAACAAGAGACCTTAGAAAGAGAATTATTCTAATTCCCCTGGGCCTACCTACACATATACCCAAAGAACTAAAATTACTTGCCCATGGCCATATAGCAGAGCTATAATTAGAATCGGCATTTTTACTTCCTCTCCCATGCTCTTACTACTGTGCCTGGCTACTATACTAAATTGTTTAAGCCTCAAACTTCCTGTCATTCAAATATTTTCTTTTCACAAGGTAAATAATGATTCCTAGTTGTATTTCACTAATCATTCAAAAACTTTTGCATAAAATTATCATCATTATAATAGGGAAGAGATTAAACAGCAATTTAGTCATTTCTTATCTTGTTACTCCCTCCTGGACCCCCCAGTAATAACACTTCCTTTTCAGGAATATAATTCCCTGAGCTTAAACCACTAGGTAAACCACTTGTCCTTGTGCAAAAAGAGTGACATGTTGGTCAGAATGTAATGATTTAACATTGTCATTTCTGTGGTTTTTTACATACATACATACATATATATATATATATATGTAAAACGACAAACCAGTAGAGGAGAAGCTCATTGTCAGCCATATTTCCAGCCAACCATCTCGGCCCAAAGAGATATCATATCAGAATCCATGGCTCATGACACCATTACCTGTATTTCAGGCATGAAGTTTCACACCTACCCTAATTACGGATGCCTTCTTGTGCAAAGGTATCATTGAAGATGTGGTCAGGTCTTTCTCAATTACAGTTGGTTGATTGATTAATTCAATAAGATTTGCTTGTTTCAGGGGCAGGTTTTACACTGGCTTTTATATATATATGTCTCCTCTATGGCTGCACACTGGACCTTTTGATAATGCTAGTGATATAGTTCTACCAGAGCACTCAAAATAATATGGTTCTTCCTGAGCACAAATGGATTAGTATAAAATTGTTTAACATGCTATCTCTTCTAGGAAATTTTGTTTTTAACAAGGGACCAACAGGGCGAGGAACTCAAAGGACTAACTAGTGGTGGAATTTAAGAGCCTCAGAAATAGCAGGACCTGGTGTCTCTGAAATAAAATAAATTGTGTTGACTGCCTAGTCATCTTAGACTCTACCACAATACTTGTTTTCCATTTGTCTGCTGAGTAACTTCCTTATCAAGTAATAATGAGTTTTAATCTAACTCTCAATCTTATATAAGATTCTGAAGGTCAGTTATTTTCAAACTTTTAGCATTCAGTGTCTATATATAAAGCCAAATTTGTTAAAAATCAACTAATTAAGCATTTTTATCATTCTCCTTCTCAAGGAAAATCCAAAATCCTATTTCTCCTTCCTCATATATTTCCTTATTATTCTTTCCATACTTTCTGATAGCCCTCCCCCTATCCTCTGGCAGAATGAGAGACTGAAGAAAATAGTTTTCCCTTACCTTTCAAACCCTAACTGAGCAAATAGGTATCTCTGCCTCTCCTTCGTCTCTTGCCTCCCCCCTGTTCGGGTGACTTTCCATGCCCTCACTAAAAAATATGGATTCATTCACAAGGCAATATAGGTTTGGATAATTGGAACATTAATTTAATTCTTCCTCTTTTTCTCTTCCTAAATTCTATAAACCTCTTAGATTTTTATTTCCTTCAAGGTTTTTGCCACTAGATGTTCTTTCTTTGATTCTCAGACAATGTGAAAGTTGTTGTTATTGTTGCTGTTGTTTTTGTTGTTTTAACAGTACTCTTGTCAGGTCCTTTAAATATTAGTACATTAATTTTACTACTTAGCCATATCTCTTACTTAACTATCATTTACTTTTCTTAGGTTTTGAAAGGTTTATAAATTGAATATATTAATTTCTGGTTGTTGTTTTTCTTTTGGACTAATAAATACCTCCTATTTGTTGAAAGTCCATTTTTAAAAAATGGTTATTAGGGTTGCACTTTGCAGGGTATATTGTTTTGGAAGAACAATCAAGTATCCTAAACTTTTCAGAATGTCACATTCAAGTATCTTCTTTGAATCCTTATAGATAAAGTATATCCCCAGGCTAAGTTGGATTTTCCTTCATGACTGAAAGCCTTTTCTCTTGGCTACTTATAATATTTGTTGTTATATCCTGACTACAGAATTTCTCAGTGATTTAAAATAAGATTTTTCCCTCTGTAGGTTATCAAAGGATCCAAATGATCTATATTTTGATTTTTAAGAAGGAAAGAGGGAATTCTGTGGAGAAGTGATTGTCATAGTACCCAGTACAGGAAAAGGGAAACTATCAGTACAGTCTACTTAAAAGCTGAAATCTTGTAGTTCAAGGAAAGAAGACATCTATATTGTGGAAAGGTGGCAAGACCATGAGTTGCTTTGAATAGAGATTTGGGTGCTGTTTGGACAAAACTGGTCAGTAGCAGGACCATACCAGATACTATGCAAGATCTTTCCCAATATCCTTGAGTCTAATTCTTTCTGAAAATTTGTTCTTAATTTTCCCATCTGAATGCCATTTGCAGGACTAGAACAATCTTGAAAGCCAAGGATTCCAGCACTGAAAGCTGTATCTGCTTTGTTGCAGTAAGGGGGAGGCATTTCCCCATTTTAGAGGTATAGATCTTAAAAATACTCCTTTCCCAGGCTACTCTGATTGGAATCAAGGATAAGTTTAGATTTACTTATCAATGGGTTTGAGTACACATCTGTATTCATTTATTGGGGTTTTTTCAATTCCTTTTAATTGTTTTACTTTAAAAGCACATGTCTCAAATTTCCAGGGACACCCACTACTTCAGAACAAGGAATATAGACAATCTAGTAACAACTAAAAAACAAACACATCCACAGAATGAAAATTATTGCACTATAATAACAGAAAGCTATACAAAGGAACTGCTCTCAAATATCAAATGAATCATGCACTGAACGTGATGAATGCTGGAAGACAGCTGGATTTTGAACTTTGCTTCTTCCTTCAAACTTGTTTCTGCAACCAGACTCCCATCTCCATACCTTTAATGGAAAGAGAGTATTGAACTCATCTATTCCAGCAACAGAGAGAACAGGCAATTGGCAAAGATTGGGAGACACACAACAGTACAAAGTTGAAAAGAATAGAATGAAAGGAAATTGCTTGCAGGAAAAGGAAGTTTTATAAATCCAACTGCGTTCCCTCATAAAGCTTCCATATATCAGAAATATAGTTATCCCCTCACCTCCTTCCTGCCAGCAATATAAGGTTATTGAAGGGAAGGGAGAAGACAATATAAACAGTGAGGGAGCCTGATACAGTGCTACTCAGAACAGAAGAAAAGGGACAGAAGGGAAAAAATGCGAAAAAGAAAGGTTGGGTTAGCCTCACCTCCAAAACAACAATGAGTTTAACAAAGTAGAGGAAAAACAGTCATTTAGTTTTTTTAAAAAAGACAGAAAAAGAATAGTTTTGCCATAAGTCATAGAGACCTCAAAACGCCCTATAAAAAAGAAAAAATGGACATTCTACAGAATTCTCAGAGAAAATGGAAAAATAAGAAAGCCCAGGATGATTAGGAAGTGAAATAAATAAAATATTTTTTTAACAAATAATTTAAAGAACATTGGGAATTAAGGTAGAATTTAAGCAGAGCTCTCAAAGATGAAATTAGTAAGATAAATAAATGATGAGACAATTTAGAACATATGATGGAGAATTTCTTCAAAACAATACATCCTGTAAAAAATAAAAATCAGTTAAAAATATAAAGGTGGAATTAAAGTTTTATGTAAGAAAATGAAAAGATAACAGCAATGGAAGAACTCATACATTCTATGCAAGCCAAAGCAAATAACTTTAAAGATAGGGATCAAAGAAAACATTAAGACTCAGACTTAATGAAAATGTCTGAATGACATACCTCATGAAAAAAAATTAAATTGTCTGTAAATACTGAAAAGATAAGGAAAATCACATATCACTGAGATCCATTGATCACCTGTGATGTGAATTTAAACCACCAGGAACTTCTGTGGTTAGAACTAAGAATTTCAATATCAAACAACAAATGTTATAAGTAGCCTAGAGAAAGACTTTGGGTCAATAAGGAAAATCTGCCTGAATAGCTTAGAATATTCTTCATCTCTGATGATTTGAAGATATTTTAATATAGTCTTCTAAAAAATAAAGATTGGATTGCATCTCCAAATAACGTCTTACAAAGTGGAACCTAATAATCTTTTAAAAAATAGACTTTCAACAAAAAAAGGAGGTATTCAAGTTACTAGTCCAAAAGAAAAACTGTATGTAAACAGTATGTAAACCCTTCAGAACAAGAAACATAAGAAAAGTAAGTAACAGTTAAGTAGCAGAAACGACTAAGCAGTGAAATCAATGTATTAATGTTTCTAAGACCAGACAAGGCTATTATTTTTTTTTAACATAACCTTTCACCCCGCTTGAGAGTCAAAGAAGAACATGTAGGTGCAGAAGCCAAGGAGATAAAGATCTAAGTATACATGATTCTGGAGGAAGAAAGGAGGAAGAATGAAATGTTTCAGTGATTAAAACCTATATTGCCTTGTAAATGAATGTGTACATATACATATAAATACACACACACATAGATATATGTGTGTATATGCATACACACACAAACACACATTTATTTCTATTTGTGATGGTGTGAATAACACTGAGGAAAGTTACCAGAGAGGAGACAAGAGACAAAGGGGAGGCAGAGATGCACACTTGCCCAGTTAGAGTTTGAGAGATAAAGTAGGAATATCTTCTTCAGTCTCTCATTTTGCCAGAGTATAGGGGGAATGCTGTCGCAAAGCATGAAAAGAAAAATAAGGAGGAAAGATATGGGGAGAGGGGAACAGAATCTGTGACCTTTCCTAGGAGAGGAAATGATGAGGGAGATATTAATATACATTCACATGGGGATGAATGGAAAGACAGCAGCCTTACAATGGAATTTAACCAGGGGGCTAGATCCCCTCCTCAAAGCAAAGATCATGTCTCCCACAACTGTATTCCACCCTTAGGAAAGGAAATTACTGGTCCCCTAAGGTCACCTACCATGGAAGATAAGTTTATTTTAGGAAGATAAAAACATAGTCTTTAAGATTAACTAACCTTGATACATGTGGGCAGAGCCAAGATGGCGGCATAGAAGCAGCAAGGTCCCGCAGCTCCTAAACTGCCACCCTAAACACCCATAAAATATGAGCCCAGACAAAGTCTAGGAAAGTCTAGAACTCTCAGACTCACAAAAATACAGAGGACGCATCTCTCGCTGAAGGCAGCTCGGCAGCAGGGGTTCATCCAGGCCAGGTGCGGAGGGTGGAAGAGCCTGAAGCTGAGACCGGGGCCAGGCCCCCAGTGGTGGGAAGGAGTGGGGCTGAGCTGAGCCGAGCCCCACAGCCAGCCTGCAGAGGTTCTAGAGCCTCCAGCACCTCCACATCTGCAAAGGCATGAGGAACAGGGACAGGAGAGGGGCAACTCTTACAGGAATAGAGACCAGCCCAGCCCAAAACCGCAGCCTTGGCCAAGGCGCCAGGAGGAGCAGAGCCTCCCAAGCCCCAGCTTGAGTGTACTTCAAAGAGAATCTAAAGCACCTGCCTGAGGGGAGCTTCAAATCCTGTTGGTTAGTGAAACTGAAACTTTGAAAATTAATTTGGAAGTGGTAAAGTGGTAAAGCAGTGGGGGAAGGGAACTGCTGGAACCAGCTGCGGACTCCACCAGGCTGCTTCAGAGTCCCTGGGCTGCGGACTCCTCAGGGGGGCTGAATCAATTGATTAGGGCCAAGTGCTCTTGCGTTGAGCGGCCTGGATCCAGATCGTGGTCTTTGGTGGTGGTCCTGGGGTGCGCTTTCAGCAAGCCAAAGCTGGGGGGACTTGCAACACCCTCCTAATAGCTCTGGCAGTTGGGAAAACCCCAG
>CM053593.1:322485020-322520583 GCA_028646575.1 Pseudocheirus occidentalis | reverse complement strand
ATTGGGGAATGGTTGAAGTTGTGGTATATGAATGTAATGGAATACTATTGTGCTATAAGAAACAGGAAGGAGATGGACTTCATATTTACCTAGAGATGCTTATACGAATTGATGCTAAGTGAGAAGAGCAGAACCAGGAAAAATTTGTACACAATCACAGATACATCATATGTATGACGACCAACCCTGATAAACTGGACTCTTCTCAGCAACAAACAGTTAAAAGACAACTCTACAAGTCTCAGAATAGAAAGCAATACCTACACTCAGAGAAAAATCTAGAAAGACCAAAGTTTAAATGGGGACTGAAGCAACATATGTTCTTTTCCATGTCTGGTTTTGTTTCCTTTCTTCCTTTTTTTTTCTTTCTTTTCACATTATTCTCTCCATTGGTTACAACGCTTCTATACAACAAGACTATTGTACAATGTGTAAGTGTTTGCAGATCCCATACAAGATTGTATACCACCAGAAGGGAGGGGAGAAAATCTGAAACTCAAGTGATTCTGTAAATCAATCTTGTAAACCAAAAGTAAATAAACAAGTCAATAAATTAAAAAAAGTTTTACATAAATGGAAACTTTGCTATCATCATCATCATCATAAAATATTATTATTTTTCAGCCTTACTGATTTTGCTCAAATACAAAACAAATCAATCAAAAAACAGATGAATGAGAAAATGTCTTAACCAAATTACTAACTGTATCTTTGCTAGTTAAAAAAAATTAAAGGAAAAACAACTGTTAAATTCAGCAAGATCCTATTGGAACAGGGTTCATATACTTGCCATTGCTCAAGAATTATTTTTAAACAATTAAATAAGGAAATTGCATACCTCTATGCTTTTAATGCTACTGTCCATAATGCTTATAATCCCAGCATGAGTCATTTTGGTCTTCATGTTTTTTTCAAGAGCATAGATTGCATCCCATTTACTAAGAATTTCATATCTCTTTTCTTCAATCTTTTCAGTCAAAGTAAGTGGCTTTTCTTTAGTTACTTCACTTTCAGATGACTCTGAAAATATAAAAGCAGAACATATGATTGTGAAGAAATCACCTTATAGTTCTTTCTTAAATTTTTATTTTCTTTAGTTTGAACAGTCTTTAAAGTAATGTCCAGGTATTACACCAGGCTTTTTGATAACAAGTAATCTAAACTAGAAAACAAATAAAAAGTAGAATTGCATAGTTGGAAGAGGTAAGATTCTAAAATCAGCAAGCAAGGCAACAATTGTGTATGATCAAAAATCATCATTTAAAATCCAGGAAATTAGCTATAATATACAGTAAGCTATCTTTAAGGCATTCTTTTCCTCATTAGCTTTTTGGGTCTCTTTTGCCAGTTGAGTTAATCTATTTTTTTTTTGGAGGGGCAAAGGCAGGGCAATTGGGGTTAAGTGATTTGCCCAAGGTCACGTGGCTAGTAAGTGTTAAGTGTCTGAGGCCAGATTTGAACTTAGGTCCTCCTGACTCCAGGGCCAGTGCTCTATTCACTGCATGACCTAGCCACCCCCAGTCTATTTTTAAGGTGTTATTTTCTTCAGGTTTGGGGGGGGGCATTTTTTAGCAGGCTGTTGACTTACTTTTCATGATTTTCTTACATCATTATAATTTCTCTTCCAAATTTTTCTTCTACTTCTCTTACTTGATTTTCAAAATCCTTCTTGAGCTTCTCCATTACCTGTGATAAATTCATATTTTTCTTGGAAGTTTTTGATGCAGGAGTTTTGACTTTGCTATCTTCTTCTGATTCTATGTTTTGAACATCTTTGTCACCAAAAAAAACCGATTTCATAGTTTGATTTCACTTCCTCTGTTTGCTCATCTTGCCAATCAATTACTTGACTTTTAAGCTCTTTGCCATAGCTCTTTGCTTCCAGAGTGGACAGTCCTTGTCTCAAATTTCTGGGGTTTTGTGCAGCTGCTGTCAGAGCTACTTCTAGGCACCTGGCTCAGCCCTATGAGGAAGACTTCACCTCTCCACAGCCTCAGAAAGCTCTGTCACACCAGCACTCCTTGCCCCAGAACCAGCACCCAAAACTGTGACCCAGATCCAAGCTGGGCAAAGCAAGAGAATCCTGCCTCACAGCCAGCAAAGAGATTCCAGCAATTGCCTTCTGTTCATCTACTTGGTCCTCCCCACAACAATTCGTGGGCCAGGAGCTCCAGAAGCAGTCACTGGGTAGCAGCTGCAGACAGCTGCCACCTCGGCCTCCCAAGGGGCAGGGACCCCTGATGATGCTCTTCTCTCAACCAGTTCCAAAAGAGTTCCCCCACTTACCTTTTACTTTCTTTTTGGTATGTATGCGTTGAGAAGTCTGGAAACTGCCACAGTTACCAGTGATTCACTCTCCTGAAGTCTGCTCTGGCCAGTCTGTGCCACAGGCTGTGCTGTGTGGCCCTCACGGGACTGTGCTTGGCTCCCAGGCCAGTGCAATAGGCCCTCCTATTAGCCTGCAAAGCTGCCTTCAGTGAGAGATCTGTTTCTCACTTTGGGGGTTCTGTAGCTCTAAAATTTGTTTAGAGTCATTTTTATTGGTGGTGTAGGTGTTTGGAGTGAGAGCTCAAGCAAGTTCCTGCTTTTACTCCACCATCTTGGCTCCACCCAGCAAGCTATCTTTAAACAGTTATTTCTAAAAGGGGAATTAGTCACTTTCAAAGGAAGGCAACTGGAAAAAAGTAAGAGATCTGAGATGGTTACTATAGTGGGGGAAATGTACACAAATATGATTCTATACAGTGACCAAGAAAGAATCAAGAACCAGCTCTTCTACCCAAATAGAAATTCAAAGGAAATATAGCAGGGGTTTTCTACCTTATCTGGCTAGCTAAAGTTATCTGTCTTGTTAGTTAATGTTTTCTCTAGGAAATTACTTAAGCATAAGGAATATATCTGGGGATAGGATGAAGGAAGATTCTAGAATCACACAGCATAGGGAGATACTCAGCAGTTTCATTTCTCATTCTAATTTCAGGGAATATGCTCATTGAGTGGAATGCCTGTCCCTACTATTTAAAGTGTTATTTCTGTGTGTGTGTGTTTGTGTTTGTATGTGTGTGTGTTTTCCTGCTGAGCTCTGTAGGTGAATTCCTTGAAATGCGTGTGATGGGATGTGCTATGGTATTTGATTCTGAGAGTGATAATTGCTAAGGAGTCATTCAATTCAAAATGTTCCCTAAACACTGAAGTACTAGGCACCTAATTGGAATGGGGGAAATATGGTCCTTTGAGAAGTGAAAAATTACTCCCTTCAGATAAGAGCAATCATTGGAGACTGAAATAACTGACGTGCAGACACTTTGGCTTTAATCTTTGCTCTTTTGTCAAATTATTTCAAAAGAAAAAAAAAGAGTTTGAAGAGAAGGAAGCTAAAATCTTCTGGGAAATTACTTCAGCAATTCAGTGAAGCTCAGAGCAGAAAACAACCATAGAACAAACTCTAAGATATGGAGGTAGTTACAGGATGGGATCTATATCTTCAGACTTAGTATTCAAGGTCCTCCACAACATGACACTATTCAACTAGTCTGTTCCATCTTATCTCACTCTCTGCTCTTCACCAACCTAGATTACTCTTAAATCAGGGGTTCTTAATCTGAAATAAATAATATATTTTTTAAAAAATTTGTTAACTATTTCAATATAATTTATTTCCTTTATAATGTGTAATATTTAATATGTATTTATTATTCCTTTATTTCTCATTACTTATTTTTATTTATAAAAATATATTATAATTATATATCCTTTGTAATCTTATTATTTTATTTTATGCATTTAAAAACATTATGAGGAGTCAATAGACTTCACTGGACTGGCCAAGGGGTCTGTGGCTATTTTGTGACAGTCCTCTGGTATAAGGGAGTCCCTCTTTGGAGAACACAGAACTTTATTGTAAGCAATAGGGAAAAGGGAAAAGGAGAGAGGGAGGAAAAATGAATAGGACGTACAACACAGACATATACACTGACATGGAATATCACTCACATAATGGCAGTGCTGCATAGGGAAACACAAAAGAAAAGGTCCATTCAGCAGGAAAGGAGTGCTCAGTGACAAGATAAGCTCCTGTTATAGAGGGAGGTGGAGTCCAAAGTAGCCTCCTGAGAGTGGATTTTTTTATAGTCTGATTCTGGATGCCCCATCCCCAGCTGGCCAATTTGTATATCAAAGGTCAGGGAACAACTTTTTGGTTGTTATCAGGTAAAAAAACCAAGCAGGTGGTAGATACAATTTTATTTGAAGGGTTTGCACATCAGAGAGAAAAACAGATGGTGATAGACTATATATTATTTGGAGGAAGCAGCTGTACTAACCTTCAAAAGATTATTGTTAGCATTTTTCAATGAATATGTCCTATAAATTTACAGTCTGCTTTAAGAGGAGACCATCATGATGGCTTCAAGATCATCAGACCTAATCTTATAACAATGGCTTCCTTGCATAGATTCCCCATTAAGGGGAGTTCTGTCATGGTGGTTTCAAGAATTAGTTCAGTCATTCTGAAAGGCAATTTTTAACTATATACAAAAATTTTCTAAATTGAATATATCCATTGACCCAGCAATATCAGTATTAGGTATATATCCCCAAGAGGCAAAAGACATAGGTAAACAACCCATATATATAAAAACCTACTAATAATAACGCTTTTTGTTTTAGCTAAGAACCAGAAGCAGATCATGCATGTAAATTAGTTGTTGTTTGGTCTTTGAATATTGTCCAACTCTTTGCAACCCCATGGACAATAGCACATCAGGACCTTCTGTCCTCCACTATCGCCCAAAATCTGTCCAAGCTTGTGTATATGTGTGACCCAAATAACATCCTTTATGAATATGAATGAAAATGATGAATGGACTTTAGGGATTAGATCTAGTAGATATAGTTCTTGAAGAACTATGTATAGAGGTTTTCAATACTCTATGGGAGGCAGCAACAAAATCATTCCAAAGAAAAAGAACAAAAACGCAAAATAGCTGTCTGATAAGGACAAATAGCTGAGGAAAGAAAGTAAGCAAAAGGTAAAAGAGAAAGGAAAAATGCAGAATTCCAGAGAATGGCAAGGACAGAAGTTTTCTCAAATGAGCAATGCAAAGAAATCAAAGAAAACCATAGAAGGGGAAAGAAAAAGATCTCTTCAAGAAAACTAGAGATATCAAGAGAATCTTTTGTGCAAAAAGGGACAAGTTTTTATAAAAGACAAAAATGATAGGATGTAACAGAAGTAAAAGAAATTAAGAAGATGTGGTAAGATCATACAAAAAAACTATACAAGAAAGATCTTAGCATCACTGAACCAGTTGATTGAGAGCCAGACATCCTGGAGAATGAAATTAAGTGGGCTTATTAAGCATTACTTACAATAAGGCTAGTGAAAATAATGAAATTCTGGGTGAACTATTTAAAATCCTAAAAGACAATGATATTAAACTGCTGCAATCAATATACCAGCTAATTTGGAAAACTGAACAGTGGTCACTGGATTGGGAAGAAAAATCAGTTTACTTTACAACCCTAAAGAAGGGCAATACTAAAGACTGTTTAAATTACCAAACAATTTTCACATGCCAACAAGATTAAACTTCAGTAATATGTGAACCAAGACATACCAGAAGAGCAAACTGGTTATTAAAGAAGTAGAACTAGAGACCAAATTGCCAAACTCACCAGATAATGTAGAAAGCAAGGAAATTTCAGAAGAAAAAAAACTACTACTTTCCTCAAATTAAGTCTGAATTTTGTTCATGATCTGAGACACAGTCAGCTCCAGCTCTTACTTTAATGGACTATATAAGACTTTGCCACATTTGACTGCAAAGTAAATAATCAATCTGATTTCAATATTGACCATCCAGTGATGTATATGTGTAAAGTCACTTTTTGGGTTGTTGAAAAAGAATATGAGTTATCTTGACAAAACTCTGTGGCCTCAAGAGTATAGATTTCCCACCCCTGGGACAACATAACCAGAAGACAAAGATAAGCAATTGTGTCAAAAGCTACAGAGAGGTCAAGAAGGATGGGATCTAAAAAAAAAAGTTTATTGGATTTGGTAAGAGATCAGCAGTAACTTTACACAGAGGATAGTTTCAGATAAATGATGAGGCTGAAAGTGAGAATGTAAAGTAATTAGAAGAGTGAGAAAAAGATTAAATGGAAACATGGGGTACAGGCAGCTTTCTCATGGAGATTAGTCATGAAAGGGAAGATGGATGGATAGATAGATAGACAGATAGATAGATAGATAGATAGATAGATAGATATTATATATATATATATATATATATACACACACATATGATAGCTAGATGTAATGATAGGAAAAAGGGTAGTGTCTTAAGAATATAGGAGACATGAAGTTGTCTGTAGGCATGCGGGAAACCCTTTCTACAGCTGACATCAGTCACCCGTGCTGAGGTGGCCAGATGGTACACTGGTACACTGACTGCATAGAGTACTGGGCCTGGAATCAGGAAGACCTGAATTTAAATACTGCCTATGTGCCCCCAAGAAAGTCACTTAACTCTGCCTGCCTTGGTCTACCCAACTGTAAAATGGAGATAATAATTGCATCTACTTTCCAGGGCTGTTATGAGGATAAAAGAAGATAATATTTGGAAAGTATTTAGAACAGTTCCTTGCACATAGGAAACAATTAATTAAAGCATCTTTCCTTGCTTCCCTTTTGAATGGGTTAAAAACTTCCATACAGGGTCTTCAGATTTAATAGTGTATCTAAAGTTGTTTTGTATATATACTCTTGGTCACAGAAAAATGTCAGTAGATCAATCATATAATTACTTGCCTGATTTAGTACTAGGAGACTTGCTAAGCAATTCTTCTAATTCCAATTCATTTCGGAGTCTATAAATACAGAAAAGAGTGAATAACAATTTGGATCACTGCTATGTATTTTCTACTCTAAACTTGTATCCTTATAACCATGGTATAATAAAAAAGTAGTTTTTTATAACTACTGCTTTTAATTTTCAAAATTAACCAGGTGCTTTGACTCCTATGACAAAATAATAACAATTTGACATAAAGAGAATAATACACTGGAAAATATAGTCAAGTATATATTCCACTAGTTAAAAGAGTTAGTCTATTAAAGTAAGAATAACTTCCTTTCATTTTCAGTTCATCAATATGGTAAGCAAATAGCTGGTTAAGAAAATGAAGTCAAACAATATTATTTGGGATTCTACAGAAATAAATAGGATTCTGGTGGCAGTTCTTGTGTACCTAACAAGGGCTGATAAGGATATACTATTTTTTAGAGTCTCAGAAATATTATCAAAATGGTTTTAAACTGAAATGGAAGGAAAGGGAGAAAACTACATAGAGAAAGTAGCTACAATTGAGGAATAAGAGTCATGGTAAAAACTCAGATGTAGCAAAAAAAATCTTCAAAAGTGTTCAGATCCATCTCTTTTTGTGGTGACAAAGAATTGGAAATTGAGGGGATATCCATCATTTGGGGAATGTCTAAACAAGTTGTGGTATATGATTGTGATGTAATACTCTAGTGATTTAAGAAATGACAAGCAGGATGATTTCAGAAAAACCTGGAAAGGTATGAACCGATGCAAAGCAAAATGAGCAAAACCAGAAGAGCATTTTACACAGTAACAGCCCTATTGTATAATGATCAACTAGGAACAACATAGCTGTTCTCATCAATACAATGATCCAAGACAATTCCAAAGGACTCATGATGAAAAATGCTGTTCATCTCTAGAGAAAGAACTGATGGACTGAATACAGATAGAAGTATGTTATTTTTCACTTTCTTTTTTCATGGTTTTTTTTAATCCTTTGTTTTCTTTCACAATATGATTAATATGGAAATATGTTTTGCATGATTGAACATGTATAACCTATATCAAGTTACTAACCATCTTAGGGAGGGGTAAAAGCAAAGGAAGGAGAGAGATAATTTGAAAATATTTTAAATGAATGTTAAAAAAAATTGTTTTTACATGTAATTGGAAAAAATAAGATAATTTTTTAAGTGCTCAGAGGCTCCATGGTCTCAGATGTGGAGAAAAAGTGCACAATATATGGGTAATGAGGAGGAGAACTATATAGATCATGATATAAGGAGATTAATTTGGCTTCACCACCGAGGGTGTGTTAGATGAGATCAATAATTGATCTCATATAACTCTAATAGGGCATAACTAGTTTGGAATTAGTTGAGAAGCCTGACTCAAAGAGTTGTGACTAAAAGTTTGATGTGGACTTGTAAGAAGGTCCCCAGTGGTGTGCCCAGGGAATTTGTTCTTGTCCTAGTGCTGTTTAATACTTATATTCATGACTTGGGTAAACATATAGATGGCATTTTTTTTCAGATTTGCAGAAAATCATAAATTAAGATAGACAACATGCTTCATGACAGACACTTGATCAATATTCTGACAGCCTTAAACACTAAAACAAATCAGATTAAATTTAATAAAGATATGTGTGCACAGAATATGCATATATGTTTATAAAGACATATATGTGGGTGTATTGTGTGTGTATTCACATACACATATCAAATCTTACATTTGGGTTCAAAAATGAGGTCCATGACATTGAAGTCTTGACTAGATGGCATTTTTTTTCTTAAGGTTTAGACCTTTTTTTAATGGATGGTAAGCTCAATATGAGTCAACAATGTAACATGAAGTCCAAGAAACCAAATGAAATTTTAGACTGTGTTTATTGAGGTATTGTGTGCAAGACACGAGAGTGTTGTAATAGTACTACTTTGACCACACAACATCAGAATTATTAAGTTCAGTACAGGCCACTAAATATCAAGAATGATATCAATAAGGTAGAAAGTATTCAGAGTTTCACAATGAGGATGGTGAGAGCCCTTGAGTTTATGTCATATTAAGATCCATTTAAGAAACTGAAAATATTTAACATGGAGAAAAGACAAATAGGACATAATTAGATATTCAAGTATTTAAAGCACTGTCATACACAATAGTTAGACTTCTCTGCCTGATCTTAGAAAGCAGAACTAGGAGTAATGGGAAAATTTTAAGTTTGTTGTGAGGAAAACCTTTTCAACATTTAGAGTTACCCAAAAGTGAAATGGGTTACCTTAGGATATAATGAGTTCCTCTTCACTTAGACGTCTAATGTATTGTAATGGGTATTCTTGATCAGGAATGGGTTAAGTGGATTTCCACTTCTGGGAGCCAAGATAGCTGAGTAAGAAGTAAGTCACTCTCACCTCCCTTATTAACCTCTGAAAGCCCAGAAAATATCACCTCAGGAAAATCCCTGGGACAGCTGAGCCAGCAGAAAGATGAGGTTCAGCACTCTTGTAGTACAGGGAGCTTGGGGGATGAACAGGAAAGGCCCTTCTCACTCTGAGGGAGGGGAAACAATAAAGGGCAGGAAGCAGCCCAGAAAGTGAGCAGCAAAACCACATCTCAGCAAACCAGGGAGAGATCCTGAGCCCTAGAATGGTGGAGCAGGCAAATGCCAACACCAGGATACCCCAAGTGCCTCAGCACAGGCAGGGGAACTGGTAGATACCAGGCTGGAAAATCCCCATGTACACTGGCATTCTTCAGCAGCCAAATCTCCCAGGGCTTCAGCACAACTCCAGGAGGTACAGCTCCAGGTGGAAGGCATCCTCCAGCAGCCAAACATTTTAGTGCAAGTTCCTGGTGAGTAAGTGTCCTTTGAGGACCAGGTTCCCCACACCCACCCTGAGAGCTCCTGTGTTGCTGACCCCAGATCAACACCAGATAAGCTGCCAGACCCCTAAAGCTTCCAGCTGCCAGCACCTAAGGCCCCAGCACACAAAGCCAGTGACCAGGTCCTGGGATCCCAGCACAAGAAGCTGGGGTGAGTGGCCCTGTGCTCCAGCAGGAGAGCTCACCTTTAAAAGTCAGGAAATAGGCAAACACCATCAGCAAAAAGCTGAAATGGACAATGACCACAGATTCATATTATGGTGATAGGGAAGATCAAGTCAAAAATTCAGAAGAGGATAACATTGTCAATATACCCACACCTGAAACATCAAAGGTGAATATTAACTGATCTTGAGCCCAAAATCCCTTCTTGGAAGAGCTCAGGAAGGATTTTAAAAGTCAAATAAGAAGGTTGGAAGAAAAAATGGGAAAAGAAATGAGAGGTGTCCAAGAGGGAGTCAATAGCTTGGAAATGGAAGGACAAAAATTGCAGAACATAAGTCCTTAGGTGGAGTCAAGATGGCAGCATAGAAACAGGAGAACTCTGTGATTCCCTCCTTAACCATCTCAAATACCTATAAAATATGACTCTAAACAAATTTTCGAGCTCCAGAAGTCATAAAATGAAAGAAACAAGGCTCCCACTGAAGGCAGCCCAGCAGATGGATAGAAAGGGCTCATTGCAGTTCACTGGGAGCAGAACCCAGCACCATGCAGTTTTAGCCCCAGGCCATCCAGGAGAAGACCCTGCTGGAGCTATCAGGAGAGCAGCTTACCTACAGCTGTGGTGGTTTCGAGAATTACCAACCCATAAGAGCCAAGTACAAAGGGAAAAGGCCAGTGGAACTCAGCTAAATTTTGGGGTAAAGGTCTGGCCAACTGCCTCCAGAGCTAGAAGCAGTCTGAAGTGGCAGCCCTGTAGCCGCCTCCATGTGACTGCTTCAGAAGCTCTCAGCCTGCAGATTACTGGGGGGCCAAGCAATCATTCGGAGGCTAACTGCTCTTGCCTTAAGCTGCCTGGATTGGGATGGCAGTCTTGGGAGTTGGTCCTGAGGTGCATTTTCAGCAAGCCAAAGCTGGTGGGCCTGCAGAGACTGCAGCTTCCTAATAGCTCTGGCAGCTGCAAAAACCCCAGTAACTTGGGACAGAGCTTGCCCCTCTGAAAGCAGAGTACTACTGAGAACAAAAGTGAAGAAACTGACTGGCAACATGAGCAGGCAAAGAAAGCAAAGACAGCTCAGCAATCCAACTTTAGATTCCTTTTTTGGGGACAAAAACGATCAAAGCATGAAATGAGAGGAAGACAACACAGTGAGAATCCCTACACCAAAAGCTTCCAAGAAAAATGTATACTGGTTACAAGCCATAGAAGAGCTTAAGAAGGATTTTGAAAACCAAATAAGAGAAGTGGAGGAAAAATGGGGAAGAGAAATGAGAATGATGCAAGAAAATCACAATAAGAGAGTCAACAACCTGACTGAAGAAAATAACACCTTAAAAAATAGAAAAACTCAAATGGCAAAAGAGGCCCATAAAAATAGTAAGAAGAAGAATGCATTTAAAAGTTGAATTTGCAGATGGAAAAAAAAATCTCAAAAGCTTGCTGAAGGGAATAATTCCTTCAGAATTAGAGTGGAACAAATAGAAGCAAATGACTATGATAAATCAGTATACTATTAAACAGATCCAAAACAAATGAAAAAATAGAAGGCAATGTGAAATATCTCCTTGAAAAAAAACACTGACCTGGAAAAGAGATCCAGGAGAGACAATTTAAAAATTATTGGACTACCTGAAAGCCATGATGAGAAAAAGAACCTGGAAATCATCTTTCAAAAAATTCTCAAGGAAAATTACTCAGATATTTTAGAACCAGAGGGTAAAATAGAACTTGAAAGAATTCACCAATCACCTCTTGAAAAAAATGTCCAAAAGAAAACTCCTAGGAATGCTATAGCCAGGTTCTGAGCTCCCAGCAAATATTACAAGCTGCCAAGAAGAAACAATTTGAATACTGTGGAAACACAATCAGGATAACCCAGGATCTAACAGCTTCTACATTAAGGGATAAAAGGGCCTGGAATATGATATTCCAGAGATCAGGAGAGCAAGGATTAAAACCAAGAATCACCTACCCAGAAAAACCGTGTATAATGTTTCAAGGGAAAATATGGTCATTCCATGAGCTGGAGGACTTTCAAGCATTCTTGATGAAAAAAAAAACAGAACTGAGTAGAAAATTTGGCATTCAAACACAAGAAGCATGAGAAGGTAAACATGGGAAAGAAATCATAAAGAACTTGTCAAAATTGAACTATTTACATGCCAACATGGAAAAATGAGAATTGTAACTTATGAAATTTTTCTCAGTATGAGGATAGGTGAAGAGAATATAAGTATTTTTATATATGTATACATGTATACATATATAGATACATATACACACATGTATACATACACATATGTCTATATAGGAGAGTATATATGTATATGAATACATATGGGAGTGTGTGTATATATCTGTACATAGACAGAGGGCACAGGACCAATTGAATAGGAAGGGATGATATTTTAAAAAGTAAAATTAAGAGGTGGGAGAGGAATAGAATGAGAAGAGACAGTGAGAGACAGAATGGGGTAAATCATTTCATATTGAAGAGGCAAGGGTTATGTGTTACAATGGACAGGAAGAACAGGAAGGCAAAAAGGGAATGGGTCAACCTTACTGTCATTGAATTTGGCTTAAGGAAGAAATGACATGCACTCTAAAAGAAGTATCTTGTCCTGTAGGAGACTAGGTAGAAGGGGATGAGAGTGGAGATGATGGAGGAGAGGACAGGTTCGGGGGGGAGGATTGTTAGAAGCACACACTTCTGTAAAGGATAGGGACAAAGTAGAGAATAGAACAAGGGGAGGGTGGGATAGAAAGGAGGAAAATACCATCAGTGTTACACAACATGTCCATTGTGGAGATGTTCTGTGTAACTACACATATACAGCATGTATTGAATTGCTTGTCTTTCCAGTGGGGGAGGGTGACAAGGGAGGAAGGGAAAGAATGTAGAATTTAAAGTTCTAAAATCAGGGTTGATTCAACATTAGGAAAACTATCAACATAATTGGCCATATCAACAAATCTCATATAAATAATATGATTATCTCAATAGATGCAGAAAAATCATTTGACAAAATACAATACCCATTCCCATTAAAAACATTAAAGAACATAGGAATAAATGCAGTCTTCCTTAAAATGATATGCAGCATCTATCTAAAACCATCTGCAAGCATTATTTGTAATAGAGATAAGCCAGAAGTATATCTGATAACATTGGAGCTGAAACAAAGATGTCCATTATCACCACTGTTATCCAATATTGTACTAGAAATGTTAGCTTTAGCAATAAGAGAAGAAAAAGAAATTGAAGGGATTAGAATAGGAAATGAAGAAACTAAGTTATTATTCTTTGCAAATGATATGATGGTATACTTAGAGAATATTAGAGAATCAAATAAAAGGAGAACATTGTACACAGTAACAGCACCATTGTGTAAAGATAAAAAAAAAACCTTAGAAGAAGACTTAGGTCTTCTCAGCAATGCAATGATCTAAGACAATTCCAAAAGACTCATGATGCAAAATGCTATCCACATCCAGAGAAAGAACTACAGAGTCTGAGTGCAGAACAAAGCATCCTAATACTTTATCTTGTTGTTGTTGTTGTTTTTTGTTTTTATTTTTCTTTCTTGTAGTTTTCCCCTTTTGTTCTGATTCTTTCACAACATGACTAATGTGGAAATATGTTTAGCATGAAAGTACAAGTAGAGTCTATATCAGATTGTATGCCATCTTGGGGAGGTGGGAGGAGAGGAAGGGGGAGAAAATTTAAAACTCAAATTCTTATGGAAGTGAATATTGAAAGCTAAAAATAAATTAATTAATTTTTTTGCTTTTTTTTTCTTTTGGAGGGCAGTTGGAGTTAAGTGACTTGCCCAAGGTCACACAACTAGTTTTTGTGTTAAGTGTCTGAGCCCAGATTTGAACTCAGGTCCTCCTGGCTCCAGGGCCGGTGCTCTATTCACTGTGCCACCTGGTTGCCACTTAATTATTTTTTTAAAAAAGGAAATGGATTAAGTATATTAGCCTCTAGTGTCCTTTACAAACATAATGTTCTGTGAAATATTTATTGAGATCCTCCTTTGCACAAAGCACTGAGTTAGCACTATGGGAGAAAGAAAGATGGGTAAGCAATAGTCTCTACCTTCAAAGAATTTACAGCTTGAAAGAAGTTGGTGGAGATGGGTGAGGATAACTTTGTACGCTCAACAACTAATATAATGATTGGCACATCATAGGTGTCTAATAAATGCTTGCCACATTGAATAAATCCATTAAAACAATAGAGTTTGAACAAAGTAGACTACAACAAATGCCTTAACAGATATGTAGAAAAGTTGTCAGGAGGATGCAAAGGACGGTAAAATCACAATTAGGGATCATGGTAGTCATTGTGAAAATTAGGCTAACCTCTAATGAGGAAATATGTAAGCAAGAGCATCTCAATCAGAAAAAGTAGAATGAGCAAAGGATCAGATGTGGAAAAAACGTAGGATATGTATGGAGAATGGTGAGTCACCCATGTTGTCTGAAATAGATGTTACATAATCGGGATAGTGGGAATAAGGCTAAAGAGGCAGATTGAGCATCGTCTCAGAGACACTCAAATGGCAGCCTAGGAGTTTAGACTTCATTGTATAAGTAAAGGGAGATTTTAAAGATGCTTGAGCAAGAGTGTAATATAATATTGGTTGATAGTACTTTGAGATTTGAATTTAGAAATAGGCCACTAGAATATAAGCTCATTGAGAATAGGAATACCTTCTCTCTGATCATTTTCATTTTATTATGCTCAATACCTATCACATTACCTTGAACAGAGTAGCTTTTCTTGAAGGAAGAATTTAGTTCAAAGCCACAAATATGCATTCAATATTTAGTATGGGTAAGACATTCTAGTGGTGTAGAATCAGTAATACAAAAAATAAAATGTCCCTTGCCTTCAAGAAGTGTATACACTCCTGGGGATACAACAGGTATATCAATAAATAAAGAAAACATTGTTTGAGAAAAAAAGAATACTAATTGTTTGAAGGATCAGAACAGGTTTTATGTAAGAGTTGGCTTATGAACTGAGGTTTTAAAGAAGACAGTTATTGAGGGAGTATATTCTAGAAACTTATTTTTAAATTCCTCAGTGCTTAGGACAGGGCTTGGTATATAGTAAAGACTTAATAAATGTTTATTGATTGCTTGAATGAAGACAGTCTATGGAAAGGTTTCCGAAGCAGGACATGGAATGGCAAGTTTTAGAACAGCTATTAAGCTGGAGTAGCTAAAATGTAGAGTGTATAAAGAGGAAGAATATGAAATAAATCTGGAAGGTAGCCTTAACTGAGGAGTTTGTATTTTATCCTTTGGCAAAAGGGATTACTGAAAGTCTCTGAGCAGGGGAGTGATCTCTACCTGTGTTTTAGGAAGATTATTTTGACATCTGTGAGAGGATGGGTTGGAGACAGAAGATCCTAGAAGAAGGAAGACAAGCTGGTGGACTACCAGAATATTCTAGGTAAGAGGTGATATATGTTTGAACTAGAATCACAGCCATATGAATGCACTGGAAGCAACAGATGTGGAAGATGTGAAGATGGAATTTCTAAGATAACTCCTTTAGAAGTCTGTCTTACAATCAGACAAAGACAATGTCTGTACTAGATTTCTAGAACAGATGGTCCATAGTGATTTTTAAACTGCAGGACTGACTGAAGTTTAACAAACTCTATTGATTCTTGTTTGTTATGGCAGAAAATTCAACCCCTTACTTTTATTTTTCTTACCCTTTTATGAAATCAGTAACACTCTAGCCTTCTCTTTTGCCAAAGAAAATGGGCTGAATTAATGATTTTGTAAAAAGAGATTTTTGTTTGTTTTAATGGAGGCATCTCGAAATCATATCTTTTGGTATCAGCTTACAAATAGTAACTTTTCAACAAAGGGCCAAAAGGTATTGTCACCTATGTCCCCAGGGACAATGCAACCAAGATATCCACTGAGTCTTCCTCTGAATCTGGAACTAGTGATTGCCTAGACTGAACTCCCAATACTAAGAGGAAGTCCAAGTTATTTGAGTCATGTCTTGGTGAAGAAGCCACAGGAGGTTAGTAAGAGAGTTGATAAAAGCATCCCTAACATTAAGGATCTGTGGATTTGAACTTAATTGTGCCAAATATATATTTAAAATAATAAGCTATGTAAAGAATAAAACACTAAATATTATGACACTCACTCTTCATTTCTCTTTAAAGCTCCTTTGGCCACCTTCACGAGCCTCCTTACTTCATTTCTGGCTTCTTCTATGTCTGAAGTCATGATAGTTCTCTTCTCCATTCCCTTTACTTGAGCCAGCAAAGTCTTGCAGTGTAGTCATACACAAGAGTAAAATAAGACACAAGAGAAATTGGATAATAATTAAATTTCATTTTTTATTCAAGACGTGTTATGGCCTTTCTAGAAATCTAGTGCCATATGCTTACTGGGACATTTAGAGGTAGGAAGCTTTTTATTGAAACATTAAGTGTAATGGGAAGGATTTGTAGTCAGGGGACTCAGATTAAAATACCAGTTATGAAACATGGTACCTAAGTGACCTTGAGCAAGTCATTTAATTTCAGTTAATTAGGAATCAGTTTCTTTGTCTATAAAATGAAGGGGTCAGACTAGATGAACTGTAAATTTCCTCCAAATCTCCAAATCTGGGATCTTATGGAATGTTCTTTTTTTCCAGAGACTTTGAAGGTCGTGATGTTTTTCCTGAAACATATTTGAAAAATCTGAATATTTTGCATTGTTTTGTTTATATTTAAAAGCTCTTCATTGACTACCCAGACTTGGATATCCCTAGATAATTTCTAAAAATCATATAAGTTTTGATTTGGTTTGTTGTTGTCTCCCACCCACCTACCCCCCACCCCATATAAAACAATGGACAGGGTTACATCACTTCAATGCATGAAGGACAAGCAGTATAACGTGTCTCTGACCCTAGGGAGTCCGGAAAAGGAAAGAACTATCTCACACCTCTTTTAATAGTAAAAAATGGCTCTGGTAATCTGAATTTGGAGTATAGATCAGACAGAAAAGCTTTATTGTTATTCTAAGCCATGGCAGGGAGTGATAAGCTGATTGACAGCTTTCCTTCATCAGTCAAATACTATCTGAATAACTATAGATAGAGAGATAGGAGAGCTGTCTCCAAACCTTAGAGGGAAAAGAGAAAAGCAGCTTAGTCAGATAGTCAGACAATAAACATTTAAGAGTCAACCAAGTGCCAGGAACCTGCTAAGAAATGGAGATAGAAAGAAAGACAGCCCATACTTTCAAGGAGCTCACAGTCTAACAAGAGGACACGACATACAAACAACTATGTACAAACAAGTTATCTACAGGATAATTGGAGGCAATCAACAGAGGGAAGACACCTGGAATTAAAATGACTAGTACAACGTGGGAATGGGTGAAGAACAAAAGCTTGGGGGAAAGGACATGGTTGTTCATTTTCCACTGAACTGGAGGCCATTTGAAATATGGAATCATTCGTGCCAAAAGAGAGCAGATATAGGTCCTCTCTTGTTATCTCTATACTTCTTTGTTTGTCGATCCTAATCCTTTCCAGAGGCTAGTCAAGAAAGTATATTTGACAAGTTATACAGCTTCAATATCAAGGAACCTTTTCAGAAGCCAAGAGGAAGCATTTTAAAAGGCATCAATTTGAATCATGCAAGACTACTCAACAATGATAAGAATGTAAAAAAAGAAGAGTAATATCTGACATACAACAAAGCAAAAGAAATTCGTTTACACTCAAAATATCATATTGTGCAAAGGTAAATGCTTTACTTAGTGTATAACAAATGCTGTATAAAGAAATCGCTACCTTTAAATCATATTTTGTCTATAATGTTAAAACTAAATTTAGCAATAAAACACTGCATTACTTAAAAAAAAGATAATTATGTGAGGATAAGATTAGGACCAGACAGCTAGATGGTGTAGTGGATAGAGCATATGCCTGGTGTCAGGAAGACTTGAATTCAAATCCAACCTCAGATGTGTGATCCTGGAAAAGTCATTTAACTCTGTTTGCCTCAATTTCCTCATCTGTAAAATGAGCTGGAGAAGGAATTGGCAAACCACATCAGCATCTTTCCCTAGAAAGCTCTAAATAAGATCACAAAGAGTGGGGCAGAAGTGAAAAGACTGACTGAAGGAGACCAAGGATTTGAGCTGGGATTTCATTGGTGTGAGAAAAACCCCTGGGCAACGAAACTCCCTCTGGCAATGCAGGTAGAGACCTTGTTTGCAATTTGTAATCTTAGAGAGCCACCTGGAGCAATGAGAAGTTGAAACAACTTGCTTAGGGTTCCACAGTGACTCAGTGCCACAGGGACAGGATTTGAACCCAAGTCTTCCTGGCTTCAAGGCCAGTTCTCTATCTACTAGGCCACAATGAATAACTGTAACATCACTAAGGTAGTCACAAGTTTAGTGATAGTAGCTCAAACAGTTCATGAGCTCATAGGTTTATAGATTTTGGCACAGCTAATGGCCGTGGATGGAACACTGGACCTGGAATTAAGAAGAGCTGAGTTCCCCCGTGATGAGCTTGTCACACTGTATCTGGAGCTTGGGCCCCCGAGTGTGGAGAACTCTCTGGACTCTGCCGGGACTGACACAGGTGAGATGGAGTCACTATGATGCTAATTACAAAGAACCCCAACTTGATAAAGACTACTACCTTCAGGCCTTGGAGGAGCTGACTCAAGAGGAGAAGTTTGAGTGGGATCTCAGAACCACACAGATCTTCAAAGCTCCCCCAGCATCGAAGACAAGCTTTTTGTTTGAGGACCCAGTGATCAGAGTCTGGAAACCCTCAAGAGAGAACAATTTTTAAAATACCATGAAGCCAAAGCTGAGGAACAGGAGGCCATTGAATGCAACCCCTACACCATCTTCCACCAAGCCCTACAGAACTGTCAGCCTGTCCTCAGCCTGGTCAGCATGCTTAAAGGCAGTCGATTCTCTCAGGTCCCAGCCCCTCTGACAAGCGCTGGTGATTCTTGGCTATGAAATGGATGATTCAAGAATGCCGGGACAAGACCCCGTTGAATGTTGATGCCAGAAAAGCTGTCTCATGAGTTACTGGAGGCCTTTCACAACCAAGGCCCTGTGGTCAAGAGGAAGCATGACCTGCACAAGATGGCAGAGGCTAATCCAGACTTGGCCCACTACCAATGGTGGTATAGGATGGAAAGGCTTGAGCCACAAAAGCAAAGAACATGGTCTTTGGCTCCACAGAGGAACTCAGCAAACCTATGTTTCCTTTGCCTCAGTTCCAGCTGAATCTTTGACTTGGGGAAAAAAAGTAGCAGCATTCACTTTAGAAAATGTTTACTAGAAAAGCCTTACACAGGTCCGTAAAAAGTTACTTATGTATGTGTGTGTATATATATATATATTTTTTTTTTCCTAAATCCCACACTCAACTAGTGTTTTGGTCAGCAGCTCATTAAAACTTGTCTGGATTTAAAAAAAAAAAAGAAGCATTGAGTTCAACTATGATCTCAGACGCTCACTAGTTGTATGACCCTGGTCAAGTCACTTAACTTCTACCTTCTTATCTCAGTTGTCTCATCTGTAGAAAGGGGATATTATCACCTCTGCTACCTCCAAAAGTTGTTGTAAGGATAAAATGAGGTAACATTTGTGAAGCAATTTGCGAACCTTAAATGGCTCTATAAATGCTAGTTATTATTATTATTATTTTGAACTCAGAGGAATACTAGAGCTCATCTAATCCAATACTTGCATTTTACAGATAAGGAAACTGAGGACTGAATGGGTAAAGTGTCTTCCCTCAGTTACATTGTTAGAAAGCATCAGAATAGGGGTAACTCAGATTCTTTGATTCAAAATTCAATCTTCTTAACAAGTATTGTTGGAGTTTTTCTTATTTTTTCATAGAAGTACTAGAACAGGTGGAAACAGAAGCACTAAAGATTATACGAGTTGGAAATTTAAGGTGGAGATCATTAAAATATTTGTTCCTGTGGGCTTACAGTGCAAGTGACACAGGATAGGCCTAGCAAATCACAAAGGATCAAGGCCTACCCATTAAGTCTGAGCGCAGGCCACAGCCTAAAACTGCTTTTTAATGGCACCAAAACTTTGGACACTCAGCGACAGTCTACAGAAGAACAAAATGAGCTGTAAAATATGTCAGAGGTACCAGGAATCATAGAATATCAGAGTTGGAAAGGGATTCAAAGTTCAACCAATATGTGAAAAAGAATCCTCTCTATAATTTGTGCTGACCTCATCTCTGCAGCATCTGACTAATAACCACCTTTATCATCTCTGGATGTTGTTCACAACATTACTCTCTTCTGGCACTACTACTGACACTTCTTTTAAGCTTGTTGGAGCATCATATGTGAGGGAGCATGATGTGAGGGATAATTTATAGTGAAGTTTCCCCATTCTGAAAAATCAAATCTGGAATGGCTTCAGTATTCACTAGGCCTAGGTTTAGGTCACCTGACCTTCAAGCAATCTGGGCTTACAGCAATGGAGACCCTTCCTCAGAGCCAGATCAGCAAAAGATGAGCCAAATGGGGTTAGGGCTGCTTCCATTGGACACCCACATGTTTCCAGGGCCTTTGTCTCAGAGAGATTCCCAAGCTTAGGTTGTGGGTCAACCCCCCTACCAATAAGATTAAAGGCCAGTTGGGCAGGGTTACCATGGGCTAGCTTATACCTGTTGCTCTCTCCCTGCTGCCATCATGGGCAGCCGGGGGAAGGGTCCTTTCTCATGAGAATGAATAAAGACCTTTTCTGACCTTAGATTCAGACTCTGAACTCTTTTCATCTCACACAATAGTCCTGGCCCCTAACTGTGGGTATACATTAATGTCCTATCCAGTGACAACTTCTCTTCTACCTCCACACCCTTTCCAGATTATTTCCTCCCTTCTAAGCAAATGAGTCCCAAATCTCTAAGTCTACCCTTAACTAGAGTATTTCTCCTGAATTACAATACAAAACACCAACTATTCTTTGAGCATTTCAAACAGAATGTCCTATAGGTATTTTAAACTCAACATAGGTCCAAAATTGAATTCATCATATTTTACTTAAAACTTACCCCATTCCTCAATTTCCTTATTTCTTCCAAGAGTACCTCCTTACCCCAGTAATACTGGTTTGCAACCTCAACCTTCCTTGACACTGATCTACTACTCACCTAACACATCTAATTTGTTACCAAGTCTTGTCAATTTAAGCTCCACAATGCCTCTCCTATCTACTCACAGGACCAATACTGTCATTTATGCCCTGATCACTTACCTTCCAGATTATTATAATGGCTGCCTTAATGGTCTACCTCATACTCTTACGAGTAGTCTCTCCCTACTCCAATCCATCTATCCTCCACATGGCTGCCGAAGCAATTTTCCTAAAGTACATGTGTGACCATATCACTCAATAAACTCTAGAGGTTTCCCATTATTGTACCTCTAGGATTGAATACAATATTTGTTTGGCAACAAAAACCCTTCATAAGATAGGCTTTGATCACATTATTCCCCTTAAACACTGCATGACGGCCCAATAAAACTCGTTAGCTAACATCCATCTTATCCACAGTAATAGCATTACAAACTTTGTTTAAAATCTATTCTAAAACCTTGATGAGCTATAAATAAAGCATTTTCCTGATTTAATATCATAGTAACATAAAAAATCAAATATCTACTCTAGAATGATTTGTTGATGAAGTCATGCTACCTCTTTCTAATCGCAGCTTCCCTCTCCAGATTTTAAGAAACCATCCCTTCAATAAATAAGTCTGTATCTCAAGTAAAGGTGAGTGGATTGTTCAAAGATTTCATTCTCTTCTTTTGTAAAGATAAGGCAGAATGCTCCTTTCTTCTATGGCATCTCTTCTTTCTTCTAGTCTTTCAAATTTCACTGACCACAACTGACTCAGCAATCATATTCCACAGTTCTTCCAGTATTCTTGTATGTGGTCCAGCTTGATCTAGTACTTTGAACTCACCAAAGTACTTTTTATGTTATTTCCTTACCTGGCTCGGGCTTAAAATATCTATTAGTGGTGTTTGTTCTATTCCTTCCAGTCCAAAGATCATTCTCCTTGTCTGAGAAGTCAGGAGAAAAGTGTTAAGTATTTTGGGGGGGATTTTTTGGTTTTTTAGAGGGGAGAGGGCAGGGCAATTTGGGGTTAAGTGACTTGCCCAAGGTCACACAGCTAGTAAATGGTATGTGTCTGAGGTCAGATTTGAACTCAGGTTTTCTTGACTCCAGGGCCACCTGGCCGCCCCAATGTTAAGTAGTTCTTTCCACCATCATTCATTATCATCATCTTATCAGCTCTTCATGTGATGTTCTTCCTTTGATAGTTGCCTTCTCCAAGAAGAAACAGATGGAAAGCATTCAAATAATAAAACAGCAGCAACTAAGTTGAGTAAAAGTAAATAAATAAACTTCTTTAGAAACAGTAATAGTTAAGCACCTCAAACTTCTCAGAAGTTTACACTTCTGAGACTGTTTCTGGGAACACGGTATTTGTTGAGAATATTTTCTGGATTGCACTCCAGAACTCACTGGAGATGTCAAAGCCAAATTCTTCAATAATCATTAGTTTAAATCAGCCAGGGCAAATGTCAGACTTCCTTTCCAAATAGCCCAGATAAAAATAAACTGTTTTTGAGAATCTAATTTTATTTTCACATTTAAAAAGAAAAGGGGTAGAGCCAAGGTGGTGGTGTAGAAGCAGGAAAATTCCACGGCTCCCCCCATAACCACCTCAAACACCCATAAAATATGACTCTAAACAAATTTAAGAGCTCCAGAAACCACAAAAATACAGAGAGAAACAAAGGTCCCATCGAAGGCAGCCTGGCAGGTGGGACAGGAAGGGCTCATTGCAGCAAGCTGGGAACAGAAACCAGCCCAGCCTGAAAGCATAGCTTGGCCCCAAGGCAGCCAGGAGAAGCTGCAGCTGGAGCTTTCATGAGAGTGGATCACTGACAGCTGTCGCAGTTTCCAGAATTATCAACCCATAAGGAACAATGACAAAGTGAAAGGTCAGTGGAACTTGGCTAAATTTGGGGAAGAAAAGCAGTCCAGTCACCCACGCCAAGGGCAAGAAAGCTGCAGATGCAGTAGCCACCTCCACGTGGCTATTTTGGAGCTCTTAGCCTGCAGATATCATGTGGACCAAGTGATCATTCAGAGGCTAAGTACTCTTGCATTAAGCTACCTGGATCAAGATCATGGTCTTGGGTGGTGGTCCTGAGGTATTTGAACAGTGAGCCAAAGCTAGTGGAGGCTGTGGAGACAGCAGCTGGAAAAAAAAACCCAGTGATTTGGACAAAGCTCTACCCTCTGTAAGCAAAGTTCCACAGAGCTAAAAATCCAATTAATTGACTGGCAACATGAGAAGGCAAAGGAAGCAAAGAACAGCAATCCAACTTTAGATTCCTTTTGTGGGGACAAAAAGGATCAAAGCATTGAATGGGAGGAAGACAACACAATCAGAACTCCTGCACCAAAAGCTTCCAAGAAAAATGAAAACTGGTTACAAGTCAAAGAGGAGCTTAAGAAGGATTTTGAAAACCAAATAAGAGAAGTGGAGGAAAAAATGGGAAGAGAAATGAGAATTATGCAAGAAAATAATGAAAAGAGAGTCAACAACCTGACTGAAGAAAATAACACCTTAAAAAAAATAGATTAACTCAAATGGCAAAAGAGGTCCATAAAACCAATGAGGAGAAGAAGGCCTTAAAAAGATGAATTTTCCAGATGGAAAAAGAATCTCAAAAGCTTTCTGAAGAGAATAATTCCTTCAGAATTAGAGTGAAGCAAATGGAAACAAATTACTTTAGGAGAAATCAAGATACTATTAAACAAACGACTTTAGGAGAAATCAAGATACTATTAAACAAACGACTTTAGGAGAAATCAAGATACAGATCTAAACAAATGAAAAAATAGAAGGCAATGTGAAATATCTCTTTGAAAAAAAAACACTGACCTGGAAAATTGATCCAGGAGAGACAATTTAAAAATTATTGGACTACCTGAAAGCCATGATCAGAAAAAGAACCTAGAAAGCATCCTTCAAGAAATTCTCAAGGAAAATTGCCCTGATATTTTAGAACCAGAGGGCAAAATAGAACTTGAAAGAATTCACCAATCACCTCCTAAAAAGATCACCAAAAGAAAACTCCTAGGAATGTTATAGCCAAGGTTCAGAGTTCCCAAATCAAAGAGAAGATATTACAAGCTGCCAAGAAGAAACAATTTGAATACTACTGTGGAAACACAATCAGGATAACCCAGGATCTAGCAGCTTCTGCATTAAGGGATTGAAGAGCCTGGAATATGATATTCCAGAGATCAAGGGAGCTAGGATTAAAACCAAGAATCACCTACACAGAAAAACTGAGTAAAACATTGCAGAGGAAAATATGATCCTTCAATGATGTGGAAGACTTCCAAACATTCTTGATGAAAAAATGAGAACTGAATAGAAAATTTGACATTCAAATACAAGAAGCATGAAAAGGTAAACATGGAAAAGAATTCATAAGGAACTTATCAAAGCTGAACTATTTACCTGCCAACATGGACAAACAATAATTGTAACTTATGAAACTTTTCTCAATTTGAGGATAGTTGAAGGGAATGTAAATGTATATTTATGTATATATACACATATGTCTATATAGTAGGGTATATATACATATGTGAGTGTGTGTATATATGTGTACATAGACAGGGGGCAAAGGATCAATTGAATAGGATGGGATAATATTTTAAAGGTGAAATTGAGAGGTGGGAGAGGAATAGAATGAGAGGAGACAGGGAGAGACAGAATAGGGTTAATCATCTCATATAGAAGAGGCTAACTGTTACAATGGAGGGGAAGAACAGATTTAAAATTGAAAGGAATCTTAGAGGTATTCTAATCCAATCTCCTCATTTCTACAAATGATGGAACTAAGGCCCAGAGAAACTAAATGATTTGGTCAAGGTTAGACAAGAAGTGTGTTCGAGTCAGGATTTGAGTGAAGGTCTTCTTCTGGCTCTCAGGCTACCATGCAGATGAAGACTACACATAATAGAGATGGAAAATCAATCTTAGTTTCTTTATTACCTCAGGTATAAAATAGGTAGGGAATTAATTTAGAGCTAATAAATATATAGTATATCTCTTTTATTTCATAAGAAGTAGCTTATAAAGGCCAGATCTTTACTGTTTAAACATCAGATTTTATGACTCAAATTAGTCATAAAATGATTGTGTGGTACATTAAGTTTAAAAGTGTGATTCATTGAGATAATTATGTACTTCTTTGAATTTCTTTTAAAATGGTCTTAATTATTTGATAGGTCCTCTGATTTCAATGGAATATGGTAGTGAGGAAACTCACTCTACCAATGTAAGTTTCCACCATCTTGGTAACTTATAGTCGTAGAAAGTTGTTTGGGACGTTGAAGAAGTGACTTCCCCAGAGTCATACAACCAGTGTGTTTCAGAAGCAGAATCAGATCCAAATCTCTCCTGTTGCCTCTCCAAACCGGAATTTTTAAAAATCTAAATAGAGTCTGTCTACCTTATTAGGGCTAGTTAGTAGCTTGCTCTCCCCTAGCATAGCCTTTGGGCACTCAGGCTCACCTGCACTAAAGTCCAGTCATGCCTCATTTTCGTAAAATAAGTAGCAAATTTTAGAGGAGCTAATATATTTCTCTCTCCTTCTACTAGGCAGCGTCACAGACAGAGCAGTGGGCCTGGAATTAGGAAACCTTGACTTCAAATCTCCCTTTAGGTACTTACCAGCAGGGTGACGTGAGCAAGTTACTTAACATTTGTTCTACTCAGTTTCCTCACCAATAAAATAGGGATAATAGTAGCACCTACCACAAACAAGGTTATTGGGAGGATCCAATGAGATAATATTTCCAAATTATATAACTTTGCAATTTTGCAAATTATACTTAGTATAGTGCCTAGAACTTTGATGCTTTGAATGGATATTTTTTCTCTTTCTAAAAAATATTGGGGAGGATTAGAGGGCTGGATTATAATTCCCCTTAAAAGTGTTTACTGATATGTATTGGGTTTTTTTTTCTATTCTCTTAAAATTCCAACCAAACATTTTACTTATAAAAGCCATGTTCTTGATCTGTTCTGCTAGCAAAATGCAAAGTCAGTTCAAAAGTTTTTTGAGTTTCCTGGTTGAACTGGGCTGAGAGATTGAGCTAAAGGGTACTTATCTCTCAAAATATTTCACCCTTGAAGCCAGTAGCTCATGGGAAACCAGAGTCACAAAGCCCATGCATTACATTCGAATTAGATGAAAAAAAGAAATGAACTGGTTGGTGTGTGAAAGTAGAGAATTTTTTTTTCAATCCCAGCAAAGCTTCCATTTTCAGAAACCCATGAAGATCATGAAAATGAAACATCTAAAGGGGGAAAAATTGCTTTGAATTTAAAAATTAAAAAAGATTAAAGAGAATTCCATGTAATAAATGAAGATTTCTTTTCTCCAGTTTTGTTTTTTTGTCTTTTTTTCCCTCTCAGGAGCTTTCCTAAAAATAACATTGGTTTGACTATTGATTACTCTCTACTAAATTTTTAGTTTTGGGTTTTCCTTCTCATAAATTGTCCTAAGCAAGAGGTGTTTAACACTTCAAACGTCCATTATTCTTTTTTGGGGGGGGGAAGGGGAAATTGTTCTCTTCATGGATACAACCACACCTTAATTTATGAACCAACTCTATGCATTGCTTCAACAAAATAGCAAGCCATCACCCACTCTCCTATAGTGCACTGATGGGAATCGCTGAGCTGAACTAGAAAAATTCTAAGCAAACAGATATAGGCTGTGGCTTCATCCTTGAAGATTTTCAAGCTTGGAAAGACTTCACAAAGTGCGTGTTCTGCTAACATTGCCTTCAGAACCCAGGTTCACCTTCCATAATGAGGAGAACTTTCATGAAAGTGAGTCTGGGCTCTCAGAGAATCTGCAAAGAGCATGCAAACTCTGACCCACCGTAACAAGAAAAAGAGACACTTTCTAATAAGTAGCTTGTTGGTCTACTTAAAATAAAAGTCAACAAAATCTGAAAGTAAATTCAATTCACAAATTCATAATTATCATCTGAATTACCTATGCTTTTTTATTAAATGTAGTACACATGATTATTCTGTGAGCAAAGCAAGACATAATTGTTGTTATCTTTTAATTTTCCTAGATTAATAAAATAAACTGATCTCTTCCCATAAAGGACATTTATTTCATTATGAAAAACAACACTGTTCTGTGGTTGTGAAGCAGGTACAAATTATCTGGTGCACAAATGCGCCTTGAGAGACACAGTCATGTACACACCCTATTGGTTTTTAAACCCTGTTGAATTATTGGCCAAATAATTACTTAAAATCTGTTTCAGTCCTACAAAATACTTTTGTTTTGTTTTTACTATTTTTCTTTTATTCTGCTTGAGAGGCTTGCATGCAGATGGCTGCCAAAGGGTTTAAAAGAAAGCTCCTCCCTTAAGGAGGACAACTGTCCTTTTGGCATTGCTCTTTATTACATTAACTTGTTTAGCAAACTTTTCCCCATAATCCAAAGCTTAAACTTGATCTAGGCATTGAAGACTCCCAAAGTGTGAAGCTCCCAGACAGCTTTCTTTAGTATGAGGGAGAAATGATTCATGAACCACATGTTTCACTTGAACACTTAAACATCCTATTTTAAGAGTTTCATGAGTAGCTATTACCTTGTACTGGGTGCAAGACTGGGAATCCAGAAGAATTGCCATATAGAGTTCATATTCATTCTAAATTAATAAAAGACAATGAAAAATGTTATGAGACAAAAGGAGACAATGCACAGCTAAATAAAGGTTAAGGTAGTTCTTTCAGAAAATTTTCTAACATTGTAAAAATCTCTTCACAAGGGTTTCTTGGGAAATACATTGTGTTTCAGGCTATGACCTATTGTTAAACATCTCATTTTATTATTTGGGTAATTTTTTAAATGCATTATCAAAAAGATATTTCTCCAATGCAATGTCACTTTTCAGTGTTTCTTGACCTAGTACTTTATAGTGTCAAGACCATATGACCTGACACATGCCTCATCTGATTACTTTGCACCACAAAACCAAAGCCAACAGACTTGGTTCACAGCATGCTATCAATGGAAACACATAACAAACCCCAGAAGTTTCTGCAGTGAGCCTCCTGCTGTCACTTTGAATTCAAAGGAAACCTTCTTAATCTAACTCAGCTTCAGCAACAAGGATCATTTTTCGTCATGAAATATTAATAAATTATAATAACTAAAGGTTCTCTGTTAAATATAAGAAATAATATTTGTTTAACTATGACAACCAATTACAACTTCTTCAGCTCATATTTCAAAGCCATATAAAGTACATTATTTTGTTGGTGTGTGTATTTTTGCTAAGGTAGATTGCAACCCATCTATAACTTACTGATGGTCTTTGAGAATTTCTGTGGATGAAGGAAAGAAAAAATCCATTACCCTATAGCTGACTTGGAATTAACCTCCTCAAATTTAGAAAGCTATTTCTTTGAAGACAGACATATGTCAGTATTTAGTGAACCTTATTTAGATTTATGCTGAATTTATATTATTTAGATTTGTTAAATTTCATTATTAAATTATTTTAATGTATTAAATTAAAATTAATTTTACTTAATTAATTTAAATAAATTAAAATTAATTTAATTATTAAATTATTTATTAAATTTAGATTATGTGAAAATATATGAGCCTTTCTGATTGGGGTTTTGGGGGAAGGAAACTGTTCAGGAAATTAAAGAATTCAAAAAACTGCAAATATCTGAGGTTATGTTACCTTCACTTCTTTCAAGAGGTCACCAAACATAAGAGAGCTGTTACAAATGTCTTCAAAGATGTCCCCAAACACATGAAGTCTGTTAAGTTGTGGGGGAGCATTATCATGTATTTTCTGGAGTTCCTGGAAGAAAATCAAAATTAGCAATTCATTTAGGATGCTTTCTTTCCCTACAAACTTTTTTTTCCACTATTCATCCTTCTAGTCACTGAAATATGAGCTGCCTGTGATATCCTAGTTTCATAACAGAAGAAATATTCTCCCCTTCCACAATGATTCACCAGATATTTCCATTTATCCCTCCACCATCTTTGTCCAAAATCAATTTTCTTGCCTCTTCCATTTTCACAGCCAAATGTCATCCAAGTTTATTTATTTCATATATAAACAACTATAAATTTCTCTTTCCTGACCTCTTCCCCGCCCCAGCTTCATGCCTTTAACTAGCAGGAAAAGGTGACAGTTCTTTGCCAATCACTTGAACAATCTTAATCAAAGCCCCTGGTTCCCTGGGTACTTCACCACATTTCTGAGAGTTTAAAGCCTCAACTTCCCCTAGAATTTACCTACTCCAATTTAGGCCCTTGTCATTTTCTCTTGCATAGATATTTGCCATGGCTTCTTAATTGTTTTCTCTGCTTCTAGTATCACTCTTTACCAGATCTTCCACATTAAATCATTATTTTATTGACAATACTATTAGTATTAATTAAATTATTATATAATATATTCAAATATAATTAGTTAAATTATTTTTAAGGCTCATTTTTGCCCATTGAACACCCTCCCTCAAAAACTATCAGTGGCTCCCTTTTGTTCACAGAATTTCTCAGAGTTGAATAGGATATAATAAGAAGTCTAACCCACATTTGAAGAAGAAACCGTTTCACAAAATTCCTGATGCTGTGGCTTTGCTTAAAGGCAAATATTTACAATTTGTACTGTATTTACAATGTGTACTGGCAAATATTTAACAGCCCACTTTGTATGTGCCACACATTTCAAAATTTTAATCTGAATTATTAACATTTTCTCTATCACATTTTTAGTCTAGACAATCAATAAAACAATAAATTAAACCCTTATTTGTAGTGTTTTCTGATTTCCATTTCTGATTCTCATGCTAAAAATCTGTCAGTTCGCTCAAGAACCAGTATGAACTGGCACCAGGACACTCTTGCTTGAAGACCTATAGTGACATGACACCACCTACTTTCCAAAGCAGCCCAATCCACTTTTGGATTAACAGGATTAACAAGATTAACAGAAAGTGTTAGGATGTTTCTTCCTTAAAGAGAGCTGAAATTCACTTCTTTGCAACTTTTACCTATGGCTTCTAAGTACAAGCTTTCTAAAGCCAAGAAGATAAAGATCTCTTTCATCTGGCAGCTCTTCAGATACCACTATCCAAACATTTCCAGTGATAATAGCTAATACTTCTATAGGGCTTTAAGATTTGTGAAATGCTTTACTTAAGTTACTTACAACAGTCTTTAGAGAGAGGTGTTTTTATTATCATGATTGTACAGATGAGTAAACTGAGTCTGAGAAAAGTTAAGTAACTTGCCCAGAAGTTAAGTGAGGCAAGATTTGAACTCATTTCTTCTTGACTTCAAGACCAACATTCTATTGAATATACCACCTAGATGCCCTGATCCCTATATAGTATAATCTTGAAGTAATTTACAAATTCAGTCACCTTCCTCTGGAAGATTTCCAACTAAAAAAAATGACCCTCTTAAAATGCTGCACCAAGAAAGGAAGACAATACAAGAGCTGCAGAACATATAGTATATCATCCCTCTAGTTTTTGATACGATTTCTGTCTTAAAGTAACTTCTCTATTTTCCATCTGCTGACCTGCCTGGTTTCAACTCCAAAGAACAAGTTATGCCTCCAGGATGAGCTCATCACTTTTAAACTCACTAGCAAGCTGCTAACTCAGGTCTAATTGGCACCACTTCTTAGCCTCCTCTCCCCTCAGGTGGGCAGAGGGCAGAGTATCAAATCCCTCACAATGCCTTATTTTATAAAGTGCAGAAACTGGACTCTCAGATCACTCTCCTTTGCATCTGCTACCCTGCCAAGTTTCAACTCCATGGAATAAGATGCTCCCACAACAGAGTCATCACCACTCCCCTCTTTCCTGCCTCCTTTTGTGTGTTGACTTTCCCATTAGATTGCAACCTCATGGAGAGCAGGAACTGTCTTCTTATAAATTGTATCCCAAAAGCTTAGCACTGTGTCTGGCATGTCACAGGCATTTAATAAATGTTTATTGGAATGGATTGGGAATACTATTAGCTCTCTTGGGTGCCATATCACACTGTTGACTCGTGTTGAGCTTGCTATACGTTAAAATGACCAAGCCTTTTTTTAATCAATTGTTACCCAACCATAACCTTCCATCTTTTGTATTACAAAACTAATCTACTGAACATAATATGTATAAGAATGTACAATTATACCTATTAACTTGGAATCAGCCAATCAGTTCAACTGCTTGAGTTCTTTTGGAGTCTCTTATCTAAAATACTAGCTAGTTTTGTTAACTGTATGTCATATTTAAATTTGCTAAGTATGACATTGATGCTTTAACTAATTCATTAATAAAAGTGTTGAACAGCAGATAAATCCCTGGGGTATTCTGCTAAATACCACCTACAAAGCTGACATAAAAATATGAATTATGTATATGTCATGTTCTATTCAAACTAGACCAGGGTCATCACCTGTGCCTGGAATATGCTCTTGTTGATCTCTGACTTGGGAAATCCTTATCTTCATTCAAAGCACACCTGAAGCGCCACTGCCTCCAATGAAGTCTTCCCTGCCCCCACAGTTCCATTTTGCTAGTGCTCTCTTGCTCCTCAAATACCATATGTCTATGTTGTATCATTTGGAAGAATGTGAGCCCTTGAGGGCTAGTGAATATATGTTTTTTCTGTCACCAACATCTAGGCTTTTAAAAATGAAAATCTATAGCAGACTATGTTGGTATAGACACACAAACAATATTAATAATTATGGTGACAATGATAATAGAAGATGTCTATATAGTGTTTCAAGTTTTAAATTATATTTATATAGATTGTCTCATATGATTCACACAATAGCCCTTTGAAGTCGTTTCTATGTTTATCTTTATCTCTGTTTGATAGATGGGAAAACTGACTTTCAGAGATGGTGATAAACTTCCTGCTGGTTGCAGCAGGAATCATTAGAATTATTAGAAGCAGAATTTGAATCTTATGGATAGGAAGTTGTAGATAATACAAGAGGCCACCTTGCTTATTGTTTGGTGACTATTAAAAAGAATTTGACTTGATAGAGCTAAAGTTTCTCTTTCCAAGAAGTTTTCTCTCATGCACAGGTCAAAATCATACCAGATTCATTAAAGATGGGTTAAGAGATAACATTGTTCAGTGACCATCTGATTATTAATACCAAGGGAGGCATAAAACAGAGAAAACAGAGAAATGTATGCTCAGCAATGGTGATTGCGGCTACTATTTAGGATATCCAGGACAAAGTATAAAAGGAAGAGAGATTCCCTATAAAACAGTGAGATGCTCCAGAGACACCATTTTGTGGATGAAATTGTGCTTATTAGAGTAAGCTCCTGAACACTGCAGAAGGCACTTAATCAAATCTATAATGACTCAAAAGAGTTCAGCTTAACAATGCATACACGCACACACACATACGCACACACACACAGAGAAAACAAACAAGTAGAAAAGAAATGACAATGCAATGAGGGATACAGTGTTAGACTGACAGAGCTGTTCCATTAATACCATCACTATGGATAATGAACTGGGCCCACAAGGGAAGATAAGGAAGAAAAAAGGACCAGTTCATCTTTTGGAAATTGTGCAGTGCTTTTCCTTGTGTTCAAGCTTCTCCTAGAACAAATCCACCTATTTAGCAACAGTATTCTTGCAGTGCTGCAGAATGATCACAAGATCACTCACAAGAAATATAGAGATATATTCACTGGGATTAAGAAATATCCCACAAGGGGTGGCTAATACAGATAAATTATGAACTACTCTATTGAAAAAAACTACCTAGATCAAAGAAATAACAGATCCATCAAAATACAGAAGTGTCCTCAGTGCTTTATTCAAAGTAGGTGATTAGCAACAGTTAGTTAAAATGAATCGAATTATACTTTAACTATCTTTCCCGTATGTTTGTTTGATGTTACTCAAGCTATAACTCATCTTCCGTTCCTTTTTCTTTTTATCGTCCATTTTATATTTTGAGCCTATTAACACTATGGACTGAAATTTCTGTTAAGATTCTGATTCTATGTAAGATTAACTTTTTTGTTTCTTTTGTTTTGTTTTTATACCTAACCCATGATTTGGTTGGTATGGAGAATTCCTGTTTAGAAATCCCATCTACCAAGGTGTAATGGTAATGGAATTTAGAGATGCCTTTGTATTGGCCTGGTTTGGAGGGGTTGAGTGTTAAAACCCAGAGCTTGTGAATCCCACTTGTGGGATAGACTTGTTGACATGAAGAGAGAGGGCTAAACTGAGAGGAGCCATGAATTGGGAGAGAGGCCCAAGCTGAGAGAAGACCTTTGGAGAACAGTATCCAGTATCATGGAGCCTGAGTTGCTGAGAGAAAGACTATTTAGGGCCAGTTGGAGCTGCCCAGGACTTATGAGAACTGCCACCAAGAGCTGCCAAGAACTGAGGAGTCATGGCTGTGATGCCAGTATTTTGTCTATCTGTTTTGATGTTGTTTTGAGAGATTCACCTGCTGGTGAAGGACAGTGCTGCTGTTGCGGAGGTCCTAGAAACTTGCTGTTGGTTCAGAAGCCTTGAAGGAGGATTTTCATGTTGTATGTTTACAGAAATCCTGGAAGAGGGCCTTGCTGATATTTTCAGGGGTTCTGGGACTGTTCTACAGGGAATGAGTGACTTGATGAGGGTACTAGCAATGTGTGTTGTGGCTTTGTCAGGCTTTGCCTCCCCAGGAACCAGGACTGCTGAGTACTTGCCTTGGGTCAAGATGAATACAGAACCCCTCCTTGGGTTTTCAATGCAGGGATGATATCTTAACCTTGTTGTGGCTTAAGGGTGGATGGCCTTTTGTGCTCTCCTGCCCCTTTTGAGATAGTACTTGGTGTTAATGGATGGTATTGTAATCTAGTAGTGTTCAGGGGTGGGAAATCTTTGGCCTTTTTGTGCTCTGTGATTGACCAAATGAATGTACTTTGTTTAAGATTGGAAACTAATCTCCATTTGAGAAGAGGGACTTTGTTGACTGACTAAATGAATGCACTGCCCAGGAGAGGACTACTTTGACTGCTGATCCAGGAGTGGGATACCTGGACCTTGGTACTTTGTAATTGAATTGAGAACTTACTTGCTAAAAGAATGAGTTACACTGTATTTTGACTCTCTGTTCTATGAATGTTTTGCTGAATAAATGTGATTGGCTATGCTTGTAATTTGAACCTTGGAAGTCACCTTTGCTTGGCACTACACAAGGCAATCAGTAAACTTCTGTGGTCTTCAGAATCTGATTAGACTAGATGATCTTTGAGATGACTTTTACTTCTAAGTCTTCAAAAGCCCTTTAGTCTGTTTGTTCTTTAGAAATGATTGTACTAGTTAAACCTGGATTGCAACTGTGGCAAGAGAAATTTAACAAAAAGGTAAACTAAGGCACATTTTTCTGAGTAGGATAACATTTATGAACAGGGCCACGCTGTTTGTCAATAAATGGGTCAATGGCTTGCTTCCATTTATGCCAAAGACCCTGAGCAAAAGGATATTTCCCATTTAATAGATTTTTGGAGGTATAGAACAAAGTAGATGGTATCATGATACTGAAGACAATGTGATATACTATACAACTGAGGCACAAGGAAAATTATGATTGGTGGGAAGTTTTGTAACTGGGGCTAGCAACAAAGTTCCTCCTTCTCTCTTCAGAGCCCAGGTTCAAGATGTGGGCCAGGCTTTTGGACATCAAACCCGACATCATTAAATGATAGCTAGGTGGTGTAAAGATTTTAGACCCAATTTCCCTGTGTCCACATGCATCCGTCAAGGTCAACTAAATTCTTTGGGGGAAAAATAAATCAGAGATTAGCAGGGATAGGAGAGCAGAATGGCTGCACTGGAGGCACAGTTACAACATTTATCAGGCCAGAAGAAAAAAAGGCTAAGAGAAAGGTCAGTGGATTTTGCTAAATTTGGGAGAGAAGAGCAGTCCGGCTAAACTGCTCCCAGGGCAAGGAAGCGGCGGGAGGCAGCTGTGGCAGCAGGAACGGCTGAAAGCAGCAGCGACCTCCACTGTGCTGCTTCAGAGCCCCCAGCCTGCAGACAGCAGGAGGTGGTGGGGGGGCTGAGGCGATCGATCAGGGCCAAGGGCTCTTGTGTTGAGCGGCCTAGATCTGGATCGTGGTCTTGAGTGGTGGTCCTGGGGTACACTTTCAGTGAGCCAAAGTTGGGGGGGGGCTGAAGCACCCCACTAATAGCTCCAGCAGCTGTGAAGGCCCCAGCAATTTGGGACAGAGCTTCCCCCCCCCCAGGAAGCAGAGTTCCACAGAGCTAAAAAACCAAGCAATTAATAGACTGGCCAACATGAGGAAAAACAGAAATAAACCTCTAGAATCCTTTTTTGTGGACAAAAAGGATCAAAGCATGGAGCACGAGGAAGACAATACAGTCAGAACTCCAACACCAAATGCTTCCAAGACACTGGAAGAATGGATCAACTTAGAAAGGACTTTGAAAACCAAATAAGAGAAGTGGAGGAAAAATTGGAAAGAGAAATGAGAATGATG
>CM053593.1:322454883-322477249 GCA_028646575.1 Pseudocheirus occidentalis | reverse complement strand
GCAAGGATGCACTCAGTTCAGGTAGAGATATTCTTCATGATGATTTTGCATAGGTAGGGGTTCACGATCGAGGTTTTCTTGGTTGCCTTTTCGGTATTAACAAAGTCTGATATTTTCTCTGTGTCTTTAGTATCTTATATTTTAGATAAGTTCCATATTGGTCCCTTCATGCCCTCAAAATTACTACTGATTCTAACATGGAACTCCTTTCTAAATAACAATAAAAACTAATGCTTAGCAGTGCATTGGGTAGAGTGCTGGGCCTGGAGTTAAGGAGACCTGTGTTCAAATTTGGCCCCAGACACTAAATAGCTGTGTGACCCTGGACAAGTCATTTAAACCTTTTGCCTCAGTTTCTTCATCTGTAAAATGACCTGGAGGAGGAAATAGCAAAGTACTGTAGTATCTTTGCCAAGAAAACAGCAGACAGGGTTACGAAAAGTCAAACATGAGTGAAATTACTGAACAAGAACAACAAAATAATAAAGCTTTTCTATCTTGCCTCCTATGTACCAGACGCTATGTTAAGTGCTATGCAAATATTTTCTCATTTTATCCTCACAACAACTCTATGAGGCAGGTGCTATTGGTTTCCACATTTTACAGATGAAAAGCAAATGGTGGCTAAGTGACTTGCCCAAGGTTGTATAGCTAGTAAATATCCAAGGCAGGATTCGAACTTCGACCTATTCTGAGTACAGGCCTGGAACTCTATGCACTGCATCACCTAGCTGCTTCTATATACTTGATTTAATATGGTTACTTTCCCTCTTGTTATTCTCTTTAGTGCCATTTCTGCCTCTTTTATAAGAACCTCAAGGCCTGTGAAATTAGGGTCCAATTGTAGTGGTTGCACTATCCTTGATGGGAAAAAAATAAATAAAATTGTTAAAATGTGGGTTTTTTTGTAATTTTTTCCCATTTTTTCCTCTCTTTAGGCCCAACCTACTCTCTAGTTTCATTCTCCAGTGCCCTTTGGATGACCTTCTTTAGTTAGATATCTTTTTTTAAAAAAAAAAACAGGTTTTTCTTAAACATTCCTCAAAATCATTCTTTATTCTTCTTCACAAGACTTTACAAATGAGTTTGCTCTAACTTGTTGCCTTTGTATCCAGTTCTGTTTGTCAAGTAAGTCAAATATTTGCTAACACTGCCCTTTCTGGGCTCTAAAAATGCTCTTTTGGGGCTCTTTTGTTCCTCTGTAGCAAACATTTTACATTGATTTAACTTTTGGTTATTAGTGGCATTATAATGATGATTGTTATTCATTTCTCAGCTTTTATGTTGAAAAACTTATTTAGATAATATAGGATGAAATCTTCTAAATCATATGCATCTTTTTCTAATTACTATTCTTGTTTACTATAAATCCTGATTTTAGCTTTGATGAATTGATTGGTCTGTTCACAAACAGCTGACATGGGGATAATTTCTATATTAATAGTAAGTCTTTTCCTATATGTTAAAGTGTAGTTTCATCTTTCTTGATGTTATTGGTGCTCAGGAATTTAGCAATTCCTTTTCTGAAGAAAGTGTTCGTAATATAGAGGTATGAAACTTCCATATTATCTTTAGCTTCTCTCATCACTTCTGATCCATACTTTTCCATATAAATATATATTATACATATATGTATATATTTACATGTTCCTACATATGTGTATACATACACACATATGTATATATATGTGTATATATATATAGTGTGTGTGTATGTATATATATATATAATTTCTTCCCATCTTTGTGTTTTCTAATCTTTTCATTAAAGTCACCAAGTATCAGAGTATATGTTTATTTGATTTAGAAGGTCTTATAAAATTCTTTATAAAATTTCTCTTCCACTTGTCCTCAGCAATTGACATCAATGAATAAGCTACAGCTATTTTCCTAGCGGTCCTTTTGCAAATACCTCTCATTAATACTTCAATAGGGGATGAGAAAATACCCCTAGAATATAATATGTCCTATAACTTTTGGTTACACAATAAAACTCAGTCTTCTAAATCCTTTCTTTACCTCTTCAAAGTCTATTATCTTTCCATTTAACTGAAAACTCCTTCTTTCTTCTGTTTTCCTAATACAATTCAGCTCCTCTAGCAATATAGGCACTCAGTGGTCACTGGATGAAGGTCTTGCATTTAGAGTACCATCAGTGAAATTGAAGTTTTTTTATAGACTAAAACTAATTTTTAGCCCCCTTTGCCCTCTTCCTGTCATTCTTCCACCATCCTAGTGGAAATGGAAATGGACTGCACAGGACTGATAGCCAATTGCCATTTTTCTTTGTTTCACACATTCTCATTAGCAATACCAAAGACTTCATCATTAGGTGGCCAGATGACTGTGATGTGTCTATCTTGATTAGCTGAGCTGATTTTCAGAAAACAGACTCCATCTTTTGCTGGAGTCATATTTACATCATTTATAGAATGGAAAACCTGCTAGATCTTCACATTGGAATAGCTTTTAAGAGCTTTGTGTCACCACCAACCACATCATGATGAGACATTAGACTAGGATTTGGTGGAGGATTTCAAATCAACATTCATCTTGAAATAATCATGAGAATATTACAAGGTATTCAAAGTAAGTCACAGAACATACTGCTTTCTTATCTTTGTTTAAAGATATTGACGTGTTTATGGACAAGATGGAACACAAATTATTAGTGTTATTAATTATTTATTAAGTAATTAATAATGCAATTATTGCTCAGCTTCTTTATCCCCTTATCATTTGGGAAGTGTGGTTTGGGAAGAAGTAGGCCATAAGTGAGAACAGAGTGGCCCCATTGTTGGCAGATACCCATGTTTGGAGAAGAAGCATATATGGCGGATGGACATAGCAGAGAATAGGCTAGGATTGTATGTGACCTGACTGACCTTTTGAAGACAGTATCATGTGAAAGTAAGGATGAGATCTGGAAGAGAAAGACTATTTGAAATAAAAACCAAAATAAAAGAAATCCATGGTATGGTAGAGGCACATTATTTGGTTCTCTTTCATCCATATTCATTTACAGTGGTTGGAATATAATGTGTTGGCCTCTAACAATAATAGTCTCAGATCTGGAAGGAGTTCCTTCTGAGATTGTATAGTTTGGACTCTTTATTTTATAGACTGAGAAATTCTATCAGTTAGGTGAAGAGATATCTAAATTCACCCAGGTTATTAGTGGTAGAGTGTAGGTGTTTTAGTCCTTAGATGCAATAGTGATTTCAATAATAATAGCAAAAACTGACATTTATATAGCACTTCATAAAGTTAGGAAAATGATTTTATATACATTAACTTCTTTTGCTCCTCACAACAACAATGTTGGGTGGCAACAAAATGTAGTATCAACCCATTTTACAGAATATGTAACTAAGTGAGAAAGGTTAGGGGAGTATCTAGTCATACAAATAGTAGAAATCAAAGGTGAGATTCAAACCCACGGTTCTATTGATTTCAAATGCAGCTTTACCTAGATGCCTCTGGTTGCCAGGGGTGAGTAATAGCTAATAATAATACCTTGCTTTTATATATGTCTTTAAAGTTTTGAAAATGCTTTAAAATGATTATCTCACTTAATCCTCACAATAACGCTGGGTTATAGGTGCCATTATTACCCCCATTTTACAGATGAGGAAATTGAAGCAGACAGAAGTTAAGTGACTTACCCAGGGTCATACAGCTAGCATCTGAGGTGAGATTTGAACTCAGGACTTCCCGAAACTAGGTCCACCTCTCCACTTACTATAATATACTTCATCTTTGAGGATCAGGATCACCTGGGGACATAGCAGAAGTTCCCTTTGGCTCTCTCTCAACTGGTGCTGCCTCCTGTGTAATTTGTTGCAGTAATAAGCACTTGACTACACACATTGCCTCTGAGGCTAGATGGTGGGCAAAGAATATAAGAATCTGACAGGGGCCCTTACTACTCTCTAAACTCATAGGGTTTACTTTGCATTAAGAGATTTAAAAACCCTTAATAAAGAATTTTGCAAGTTCCAAAGTTTTATAAGTTACAAATCATTTTTACAGCTACAAAAGGCTTTAGAGAATGTCACATCTTGTGATTGAACAAATGGATTAACTGAAGACCAGAGGAAGGAAAGGATTTGTCTGTGATCGCTCAGATTGTAATGAATGAACAGAGCTAGATTCTGAACCCAAATCAGCTCTGGTTCCACTGATCTACACAAACAGCTCATGGTTTTAAATCTAGAAAGTAATGGAGCCAAGGCTTGAACTCAGGCTTCCTGACTTTAATCCTGGAAGCCTCTTACTTTATGACACTATCTCCCTTACCATCAGTAGGAAGGTGCTTCTATGATGTTGGTAAAACCTTTGCTCCTTATATTATTGTAGAAATGAACTGAGATGCCCATTGAAATAAAGGTGGAGGGATAATGTCAGAACACTCAATTCAAAATAAATTATATTTAAAAATAAATGTTAAGGTTGAAATATATTTTTTACGTTCAAGATACTTCATCATGTCTAATGACTTTTCTTAATTGTCTATTCAAAGAAAATTGTGGGATTTCCTTGATGCCCTTATAAGTTCCAACGAAACAGAAGAAAATGATTGACTTGGGAAATGATGTGTGAACGTCAAGAATGATCTCATGAACAAACCCCTGACCTTTTGAAACATACTAATTAAATCAGTTTGGTCCTTTTTTTGTTTATCTTAGAATCAAGTTCAGTATTATTTTCCAATTAAAAACAAAGGAAAATGTATATCTATATACATATGTACGCACATATACATATATATGTTATAAAACGTTTTTGTAAATTTTTTCTGCTTATCTGCATATATTTGTAATGTTATATCTATAGAATCTTGGGAGAGAGAATTATTTCATTTAATAACTTCCCCTTGGGAAAATACTTTGCATAGTTTTCATAAGTAGGAAAATTAACATAAATGTAATACAGGTCCAATTAGTTTTTGAATATTTGATAAGTGCAAGTTCAGCTCTTTTGCATTTAATAAAACCTGACAAGGATCTAATTTATACAAGTGATATCTTGATGTGCGTGTGACTCTGTGGTTGCAGTATCAGAATGAGCACCTACTCCTAGGAGGATGTATCAATATTTTCCATGGTCCTCTCCTGGACTTCTCAGGGAACACAAGGGATAACTCACAAAAACCTACTTCAAAATGACCTGAGTTGCCTTTTCATCTTGGCGTCCTGAAGTTTAGAGATCTGGGCCATCTCTTCTTTGGTGTAGTTTCACACAGAGTAATAATATCATTATTAAGAGTAAAACGAGAAATTTCTGGGTTAAAGGATTCAACCTGAAAGCCTTCAAGAAGTAAGAACTTTAGAAACATGGACACATGAAATCATAAGATCCTAGAACCTCAGAGTTGGAAAGGCCCCCCACAGACTATTAGGGTTGTTGGCTGTGCCAGAATAAGAAACTTCTCCATGATATTCCCAATGAATGCTTGGTCTACTTATGCCTGACTGTTCACAGCCTCCCCAAGGCAACCCATTTGGCTTTTGGGTAGCTTTAAAGGCAAGGACATTTTTCTTCACATTAAGCTTAAATATTTCTCTTTGTAATATTCACCACTTGCTCCTAATTCTGTCCTTCAGAGTCAAATAAGTCTAATCCCTTTTCCTTTCAAGTACTTTAAGTCTGCAATCATGCCCTCTCTGCCCAACTCTTCTTATTCAAGTTAAACATTCCCATGTCCTTAAACCAATCTTCAGATGACAAGAACTTGAGTCTCTTAACCAGTCTGGTCACCTACTTCTCAATATTTCTGTTTATCTCTACCTTTCCTCAGATTTGGCACCCCAGACTGACTACTATACCTTGGACTCTTCTTGGAACTCTACCTCTCCCCTTATATAATTAGGAAGTTATGACATATTTAAGAGGAAAAAAAATCATCCATCTTCACTCTTAAATTTTAATTTGCCAACTAATGTGGGCTAATAATCCTGTCTAGAACTTGGTCAAGGATACTTTTTATTAGACCAAGGTTGGTGTTTATAACTTACTGCTATGATGCTTTTCTAACTGGAGTATGGGAGCCATTGCACTAATCCAGCTTCAATGAATGCAAAATGATTTAACCCAAGAGCTTGAGGTCTTTGAGTACATCAGTTTCCAGGTGATTATTGCTTCCTCCTCCTTTCTTCTTCCACATGCTTAGAAATATTGGACCCTGAAGAAACATATGTGTATATGTTTATTTATAAATATATATACACACATAAAAACCACACACATATGTATACATTTATATGTGTGTGCATATATATGCACACATGTGTGGTGAAAATGTTTGTTATATGTATGTATATCTATATCTATATAAAACATATGTTTCTCTTAATCACAAAACAAACAATTCTTATCACCTTGCAATATTGGGGCAAAGTAAAGGGTTCTAACAATGAAAGTGTTAATGGGAGCTGTCTCTCTTCTTACTACTCTGATTTACTTTGAGTCCAGATTCTGTTACCTACTAGCCCTAACCCAGTGGTTCTCGACCTTCCTAATGCTGTGATCCTTTAATACTGGTGTGTGGGCATATCTGCATGTGGGCCAACCCATCTGGAGACAGATAGAGGAGTGGTGTCTCTGTTCCTAAGACCATTGGAAATATGTGTTTTCCCGTGGTCTTAGGTGACCCCCAAAGGGGTTGCGACCCACAGGTTGAGAACTGCTGCCCTAGCCTATCTGGGACAAAAAAAATACTAGCTGTCATATTATATTTTTGGATATTGTATTTTCATATTGATATTCATGTAAGCAAAAAGTGAACTTGAAGAAGAGCTTTAGGAAGTCCAACATTATTACAATATATAATTTCTGATCACCAAGAGAATTTGTGGCTGTTTCATATTTCCAGATTGACACCATCCCAGGGACTCTAGTAGGGGTGTATAGAAGCAAGACCTGGGAGAAGAGGAAGGTGTGGTCAATCAACAATTTTTTTTAAAGTTCCTACTGCCTACTATGTGCCAGGTACTATTCAGGAAGTTGGGAAAACAAAGATAGAAGTGAAGCCAGCCCCAGCTCTTGGGGAAGTCAATGTATATATATTTAGGCATACACAAAATTCTGGGTGTCCCATAAGTCTTAGTGCAATTATAAGCTTTAATAACTCATATCTTCACTAAGACTTTTGGGATGTCATGCATTTAAAAGATAATTTTGGAAGGAGGACACTAGCAACTAGGAGTGTTAAGAAAGTTCTCATACACAGTTTACAAGGGGAGCTCTTGGGGAGGATTTGACTGTATATTTTAATACTTGTGCATTTAATATGCAAATATCACATGAATTGATTCATCATTTAATTGTGAGAATTAGGCAAAAGTAGTATGTGGCACCTTATATATTGACAAAGAATGTCTAGAATGTATGCACAAGGAATTCATTAAAAATCAATTTTTAAAAATGTGCAGAACATGGAAGCAAGTTCAGTTAATTGATAGGGAACATAGCAAAGTCACTCCTTCCTTCAAGTAGACAGTTAGGGGTGCTGACATTTAGAATGAGCTTTATACTAGAATCAATAGAATCACAGAATCACAGAATTGAAAAGGACCTCAGAGGCCATCTAGTACTTCAAGCCAAGCCTCAAGAATTCCAATTGATTTGGGCATCAAATTTTGCTTGAAGACTTCGACTGAGGGGCAGCTACTATTGTGTGAATCAGCCAGTTCAAATTTAGATAACTCTAATTATTAGGATTTTTTTTCCTTACATCAAATCCAAGACTTCCTCTCTGTAGTTCCTAGTTTTGTCCTCTGGAGACAAGTAAAACAAATTTAATTCTTTTCCACATGGAAACTTGAAAGGTAAGTTTCCTCTCCATGTAATGTTTTCTACCTGCGCATATACAGCTACATTTTCTAGTCTTTAAGTTAATGATCCGCGTACTAGGCCCGTGCTTTCCTGACTGGTGTAAACCACTGTATCTAATTGTCTCTGGCCTATAACTGGGCTTTATCCCCACCATCTACTATCAGATTGCTGTACCACCTCAACCGACGGTTCAATTTTGTAATAATGTTAAAAAGAGTTTCCTACATCCTTGTTATATGTAACTCAAGAAGGTCAAGATCAGAGAAGCACAAAATCATTCATATCAGTGCTTTTTGTTGTAGTAAAGAATTAGAAGCAAGGTATATGTCCAAATACTCAAGAATGGCTAAATAAATTGTGGCACACAAATGCAATATTATTGTGTTGTAAGAAGCGATGTCCATGAAGAAGCCAGAGAAATGAGAAGGATTCATATGTATATTGAAGTAAGTAGCACAGCAAAAACCATATACACAAGCATTTTATTGTTGCTCAGTCACGTCTGACTCTGTGTGACCACATGGACTTTACCTCATGAGACTTTATTAGCAAAAATGGTTTGCCATTTCCTTTTATAGTGTGTCCCCACTTTACAGATGAGGAACTGAGGCAAACAGGTGTTAAGTGACTTGCCCTGGGTTACCCTGCTAGTGAGACCAGATTTGAACTCAGGACTTTCTGCCTCCAGGAACAGTGCTCTATATCTTTTCTTCACAAGCACTCCAACAGTGTAAATGGAAATAATACTTTTAAAATGAAACTGAGAACTACATAATTATAATGACTGAAGAAGAGGTGAGAAAAGGCACCTCCCTCCCATCTTTACAGAAGCAGGTGGCTCTGTGTATGGAATATTGCATGTACTTTCAAACACATTTCGTGTGTTAGTTGTTTTTGTTGTAATTCTTTTTCTTCCCTTTCTGTTCCTCATAAAGTATGGCTCTCTGAGTAGAGGAATAAAGAAGAATATATTTGAGAAAGGTGATAAAAATAAAAATATATTGATAAATGGACTTAAAGAAAAAATCTTAGTAAATTTGGCCCAGTGTTCCAGCTCATCAAGATCTTTTTGAATCATGCTCTATGTTATCAAACTTGATAAACCTGTCACTTATGCTCTTATCAAGTAACTGTTAAAAATAGCTGGGCACAAGGTCAAGTGCACATCCCTGGGGCATGTTTTTGGAGATCTCAAAATTCAGTGTTGAACACTGAATGATTACTCTTTGCTCAGCCACTCAACAACATCCAAATCCAACTAACTACACCATAATTGTCTGGGCCTTCTGTAAGGAGAGACAGGACTGCCAAATTCAGACAAAGGAATGTTAAATGATTTGCTTAAACCTGAATAAATATCCTCTTTACCTACTACTCTAATAAACCTGTTTAAGGAAAAAAAAAAAAAAGGAAAATAATGTTCTTAATGGAACTGTGTCTACAACTTTTGTAATCCCTGCAATCCTTACGTTTGGTCTCATTATTAATGATATCAATAGTAGAATATCTGAAAATTTGAAAATAATTCCATCATTTTTTTAAAGTCCCGAAGCAAAATTTTCTTTGGATAGTTCTTATGTGTTAGTTTTCAGATGGACAATTTTCTGTATATAAGCATTAAAATACTGATGAAAGAAAATCGTACAAAGTAGAACTTCAGGTCAGCACTTTGGGTAATTATTTGTTATTTGCCTGACAATGGGGGCACAAATACACACATTTCAATTTTTTTAGACTGTCTTCTGTTTCAGCACTTAGATACACTCTCTATTTTGGATTTTTGCCATTTGAAACTTTTTTAAAAAACCCATCCTTTTTAAAAAATCACTGAACATGACTTTTGATGAAGGATTTTCTTAGAAAATTTAACAGGGAAATTGTAATTCTGTTTTAAGTTTCCAGGTGATGTTAATAGTGGGTGCAATAGATCTATTTTCTTTTTCTTTCCTTGACAAAGGAGTTTTTCTCTAGAGGCAAGGCTCTTCCACCAGCTTTCTCCACATTTCAAAAGTTTCAAGATTTGTCACAAGCCTGATACAAATAAAGGGCAAAATATCTCTGTGGCACCTGGGAAAAGGAGGAGGTAATTAACTGCTGAATTGAGCCACCTTCCCAATCTAGTTCTTATAGTGCTATTACCTAATTTACAACACCTGCCTAAACACCTTCTGTTACTAGGCAACAAGCTCCTTCCTTGCTCATAGATTCCAGCCTGGTTTTTACAGGACTCAAGGTACATTAATAAGGTCTCAGTATGATGCCAGTTTTGCTCAGCACAACCTATAAAGTTGTTGGATGCCTTTGAAGAGTAGGTCATTCCTGGGTGTGCTGATGAATTGCCAAAGCCTTTGTGAGTTGTCTTGATGGAGTTTTTATAGCTGTGGGTCCATTTGTGATTTTTTTCTTTTTTTGTAGTGGTAGCATTTCAGACAGCCAGGACTTCACTTGAGTTCCAAAGAATTCCTAACACTATTGTAAAATGGATGGCAAGGCTCCTAAGCACAATTGTGATGTGACTTTGGTGTCCTCACTCTCCCAATTCAGGGTAGTGGTTGGCCCTGTTTTTTTTAAAAATTTGTTCAGTGACTAAGAAAGTAGCCCAGAAACATTAACACTAAGATTTAAATGATTAAAACACCTGAAAGATTTGCCTTTAACAAGGACCAAAGCCCTAAGACAAACAAATATATAAGTAAATGAATGAATAAGGCTCCTATTCTGGGCAGGGTGGTAGTGGTGTTCTTTGGTTATGAGCCCCAGGGATGGGAGGAGTTAGTATTTAGGACAAGCTGATCTTTCTGGTTCCCTTTAGATTACATGGTTTCAGTTATCATCTCTAGGCAGATAAGTCTCAGGGCCACTTGTCCAGCCCTAACCTCTCTTCTGATCTCCATCCTCACATCTCCAACTCTTTATTGTCTATCTCAAAATGCATGTCCCACAGACATCTTTAACTGAACATGTCCAAAACTGAAATCAGCAACGCCCTCCCCAACCTCTCCCCTCTTTCTAACTTCCCTGTTGCTATCAAGGACTCCCCTGTTCTCCTAGTTACTTTTCTCTCCCATCCCCCCCCCATTCCGATATCCAATCTGTTGCCAAGGCCTGTTGAGTCCACGTTGGCAACATCTCCTGAATACTCTTCCTTCTTTTCTCTGACACTACCACTCTAGTGTGGGTCCTCATCATCTTGTGCTTAGACTATTCCAAAGCCTTCTGGTTAGGCTCTTTGACACAAGCCTCTTTCTACTCTAATCTGCCTTCTATTCAAGTGTCAAATTGACCATAAAGCCCAAGTCTGACCATGTTATCATTCCAATCAATAAACCCCAGTGGCTCCCTATTGCCTGTACCATAAAGTCTTCTGTTTGGCATCGAAAACCCTTTTCTGCCTTTCCAATCTTCTTTCCCATTCTTTCTCTCTCTACCTTCTTTGGCTTTTATGTGGTTCCTCACATACTAACTGCTTTTTTTTACTGGCTGTTCTCCATACCTGGAATTTTCTCTCTGTTTTCCTGGCTTCTCAGGCATCCTTCAAGTACCAGTTGAAATCCTGTCTTCTATAAGGAAACTTTTCTGATCTGTCTTAGAAGGCTGATGCCTTCCTCTTGTTGATTATCTCCAATTTAGCCTTCCATATCTTGTTTGTACATGATTGTTGTATGTTGTGTTCCCTATTAGAGTGCAAGTGTCTTGCTTATGGGGAATATAAATAAATAAATAAATAAATATATGTGTGTGTGTGTGTGTGTGTATACATATATATGTATGTCTTCCCTTGATTCTTCAGTACTTAGTACAGTGTTTAGCATACAGTAGGTGCTTAATAAATTCCTACAGACTTGCCACGGACTCTTCTTGTGCCCAGGTTTTTGTCTTCACATTTTTGTATAAGAATTTAGAATTAATATGTATTGTGACAGTCACTTATAGTGAATAGCAAATGAATCTATATAGTCAAATTGATAGCAAACAAAAATCATTGAAGTTACACAAATGAAAGCAACTCTGGGCAATTATAATGGTAATGTAAATGGAAAGATCTTTCCCATCCATCAATAAGCCCATGTGACCTGCTTAAATCACATGGAAGTCTAAGTCACATGAGTTTGAGTCACATGAAGCATGTGATAGGAGGAACTTGCTGAAGGGGTGGAGCAGGAAGGGTAAAGAAGAGCCCATAGGAAGTTGGTCAGAGCAATTGGAGTTGAGGGAGAGAGAGAAAGCAGGCAGCAAGCTGTGAGTGTTCATTTGTGTGAAGGCCCTAGCAGGGGAAGGCTTGGGGATGGTGGTGTCCCCTGCATTGTTATTATGTATAGATTCCTTTGTTGTAATGATGGATTCAGCTTTCTGGTGTTTGAATAAATGTTTTGGTTATGTCTTCCATGTGGAGAGTCTGTTATATTTTACAATTCAGAATTATGCCAGCATATTCATAGCTGGTATAGGCGCTGTGATCAATTTCTATTTTCCCCAGTTTTCTCATCTGTAAAATGGGAATAATAAGAGCACTTACCTTCCAGGTTGTTTCAAGGATCAAGTGAAATAATTACAAAGTGCTTAGCACAGTGCCTGGCACATAATGTCTATAAAGGTTATATATAGACTATATAAATATTAGTTATTATTATTGTGATTATTGTGATGATAATGAAGACGGTGATGATGTACCAGAAATATCTAGTGAATGAGTTTTCCCACTGGGAATAAGCTATCTCAGTTCATCCTATATAAAGCATTCCCTGTCTCAATCAAGGGGGAATTTCCTGAAGTGTCTTATATTTCTTATGCTAGAGATTGTATCTTTTCCATGTCATATTTTTTTTTCCTTGAGTCTTTTCCTCCTGAGACATCTGTATGAAGAGAGCTTAAGCCATGATTCTCTCTGGAATCCAAAAGACCAAGGATCTCTCTTATCCTAAGCTTTTGCCAACTTTGTCTGCCGTGCAGGTATGGAGCATAGACTAATCATCCCACCAATGAGGAGAAAGTCTTATTATGCAAATGTCATACTTGAGCCCCAGATTACACTAGCTATTATTATTATTACTGAAGAAAAGTCTTTATTAATAAAAACTTAACACATGACCTGACAATGATATTTACAACAGGGATTCACTCATTAAAGTGAATATATTCTTTGCGGTGGACAAATGCAGCAAAAGACCCTAGTACTGACCTTCCCTCCCATATCTCTCCCAGGTAAGGGAACTCCCAATTGAACACATAGGAAAGACATCTCATTCATTTCCACCCCCAATAAACAGGCAAAAAGACACGGTAGAGACCAGAAGCCACAAAAGATAGAGTCTTAAAGAGAGATGCCATCATGGTTGGGGCTAGGAGGAATGAAAACAGGATGGGGCAGTAGCAGTGAGGGTTGAGGGTTGGGAGGGATGAGCTTATTTAGTTCTCCACTGACTTGGTTATGATTCTGTACTACATTCTTTATTGTGTAAATAAAACCTGCTCTATGTTTGATGGCTCATTACCTTGAAATCTTATAGAGGAGATAATGGTTTCTCTAGAGTTAGGGGTGTGCTGGAGCCAGCTCATACTGGCTAGAGTTAGTGTGAATTCAGTTTGAATATTTATGCCTTTGAAATGGGCAAACACTACAAAAGAGGACTTGTTTTATTTTGGTGATTGTCTAGACTTGAGATAAAATGATGGAGAAATGTTTATAAAACATATTAAGCTTAAAAGTATGTCATGGGCACATTTTTTTTTCCTTTGGAGAGCTGATTAAGCTTTTGTTGGCCCAGGACTGCCTAAAGCCATTGCACTTTGGAAGAATGCTACAGTCTGAGGTTAACAGGTGAAAACTGGATGGGGGAACGTAAGCCAATTCCTCACATCTGTATACTTGAGCAGAGGCAGACACATTAAAGAGGAGTAAGAAGTTCTCAAAATGACTAGGACCCTTGTTTGTCCTTCATACTCAAAGAGGCCCATGACATCAGGAAGGGGATGCCATTACTTGTAAGTGAATTGGTTTGAGTAAAGGAGGGCTGTTCAAAGTCACCAGCCCCATTCTTTCCTCCAGAGCCATTTGGGACCAGTGGCAAAACATAGATCAGGACCACTGGACATGACCCCAGATGACTGGGACCCTTAAAGTCAAGAGGAAGCCTCTGACACAAGTATTAAATATTAACAAGCCTTCCACTTAAGATAAGTCTCAGACTATACTTGAACTCCCAAAACTATACAAACAGTTGCATATTTAAGTCTATTTCAAAGCAATTACTTGCTTCACTGTACTTCTATTGCAAAGTCTTTCACTCCATAGAAAATAAGTCATTTTTCCTTGTGCATCATCCAATTTTTGCATATTTTCCTATAGGATCAACTTAAATTGAATTTAGAATTATTGGCTTGAATGGTCCTCAGACTGTGTAGTGGAAATGACTTTTATTATTTTTCAACCTCTATGGGGTTCTGCACGTATGTGAAAGTCTTCTATATGCTTTTTTGGGTGGCAATTGGGGGTAAGTGACTTGCCCAGGTTCACAAAGCTCCACAGTATCTGAGGCCACATTGACATGACAATCCTTTATACTTGAAGATAACTCTCAAACCCTCTCCCCACCCTACCCCACCCCTCTTGTGAATCTTCTCCCAGCTAAATACAAGTTTCTTCAACTAATCTTGACATAGACTCAAAGTCTTTCACCATCTTAATTGCCTTACTCTGGACACTGTCCAGTTTATCAATGTCTTTCTCAAGTCATGGTGCCCATAACAGCACATTGCTCTAGATTTTTTTACCAATGGTAGAGTAAAGGGAATTAGCACCTCTCTGTTTCTGGAGGCTATGCTCCTCTAATGGAACCCAAAATTGTATTAGATTGTTTGGCTGCCAAATCACACTGCTGATTGATATTAAACTTGCAGTTCATTGCCCCACCACATCCTGCAACCTCTGAATACTTTGAAAGTATCTAGGATGTTCATCAGACTATGCCCAGTTTTCATCTGCTTCTTTATTACAAACTCTAGTAGGGAATGTCCACTCCTTCCTCAGGGTTCCCACCATTTCCACTCCAGCCAATCCCTCCTTGTTTCTGAGAATCAGATGCAGAATTAATTTTCTCATTGTTACTTTATTTTTGGGAAGGTCGAATTAGTACTAAGGCAAGTGAAAAATGTTAAGTTCTGTATTTCACTAAGAGAAGTTCCAAAATATGTCTGAATAATTGAAGTCCTTCATAGCTGCTCTTTTATGCTTCTATATCAGGCTTGTAATCTGTTTCCCAAATACCTTATCTGCTCCCCCTTTATTGTCTAGGTAGGCAGATGGAGTGTTCCATTGACAATATCACTTCTGTGTATCTCCCAATTGATTTTCATTCACTCTGTCATGTATCTCTCCTGCATGAATTTCCTCACAAATTTGCTTCTTAAAATACAATGCCAACCTAGCCTTTGCTGCCCTTTACCAGTCTCATTTACTTTGAATGGTTATAGTCATGCAGATCCATAGTGTTGTCATGAATTTCATCCAGCAGTGTGCAGAAGCCAGTTTGAACTGCCTTGCAAGAGCTGATTAATTTGTTTTCATTGTGATCATTTTCACCATGGAAATATAAAAATATGACAAATAAGGGCTTAATTTATTGTTTTATTGATTGTTTAGATGTAATAAAGTGATGGGAAAATGTTAATAATGTAGATTATACTTATAATTGTATAGTGCAAACATATATGCATACATATATAGTATATACATACATGTTAGAGATGTATGTATGCATGTATATAATGTGTGTATGTATGTATCTAGGTGATAGGGCAGGCATTAAGAAGACTCATCTTCCTCAGTTCAAATCTGGCTTCAGACACATACTAGCTGTGTGACCCCAGGCAAGTGATTAAACCCTCTTTGCCTTGGTTTCCTCATCTGTCAAATGAGCTAGAGAAGGAAATGGCAAATCTTTCCAGTATCTTTGCCAAGAAAACCCCAAAGGGGATCACAAAGAGTCAGATACAAATGAAATGACTGAACAGCAAGATTTTAGAGAACCAATTGTTCAACATTTCACACCATTAAGAATCAGTGATACTTGAGGCAGTTAGGTGGCACAGTGAATAGAGCACTGGCCCTGGCGTCAGGTGGACCTGTGTTCAAATCTGGCCTCAGACACTTAACATTTACTAGGCATGTGACCTTGGGCAAGTCACTTAACCCCAACTGCCCCTCCAAAAAGCAAAAAAAAATCCCAAAAGCCTAAAAGAATCAGTGGTACCTATTGGGTCAAATGCATCTCCTTCCATTAGAACCTTTTGCTCCTCTTTTTTGTTGCCTAGGACTTTTAGATATGAGGGAAATGTATGAACTGGGAAAGTATTCAGGAAAATAATGTGCATATTATTCTATCAGAGACTGGATAACTACTTGCTGGGATAATGTAGATGAGATTCATGCTTTGGGTAGCAGTTGAGCTATATTACCTCTGGAACTACTATCAGCTCTGCAATTCAATGATATTGCAAGTACCTGTAAGTAGTTAAGGCTGCATCATGGCACTGATTGCTATTATATAGTACAGAAAAACCTTCAAAAGGCATTTGGTTTGTTGGAACACAGGCAAAGTTGGAAACTTTTATCCCCTGCATTGAATTATCTACCAGAGGCACTGAACCATCACTGTAATACATGTCACTTGACATAACAAAATAAATACCCACTTCCTACAGAATATAGGAATTTTTGTCATGGAAATGTGTGCATTTATGAAAAATAATCTTAAAACTGATTGCCCCCTGTCCCCTTGTGTTGGCCTAAACAGCTGCCTGCTTTGTATAACCTTAGTCCTGGCTCCAGGTGTACCTCACAAAACATGGAAATTTCTTTCTGGAAAAGAGTCTAGGGATACTTAATTGAAAAAGGAACTCTAAAGTAATACAATTGTAACAGAACTAACTATTCCCTAAAGTATTTGTGTGATAAATAAGTTCCTTTGTTGAATGAATGAATATTTGTCATACATTAGCTTTCTTTAATGAAGAGAGCAGCTGGGGGAGAACTGATTAGTTGCATACATAGACTTGGGCACGGGCTATAGCCTGGCGTACACTTATGTGTTTAAAAAAAAGTGGTGCAGAATTAGTGAGGGTGCATACTGTGACTGAATGTAGTCTTTCTTTACATTTCTGCATCTATATTATGTAATTTGGTACTCATTGCAAATGTATTATGCAAACTTGTAAGTTTCCAATGACTATATTCAGCAAATTCTAAATTAACAGACTGTTATATAGATAACAAAGTAGTCACTCTTTCAAATTTTGTAGAGGTTTACAAATGTATAATGTTCCCATCTGTTAAAATCTTTCTACTAGGCAGTCTGAATAAAAAGAAAATCAAATTGGAAGACACTGAAACAGCCTATAATGGACATTCCTGAGTAGGTAGTATGTTATGTGATGCTATAATTAAAAAAAACCTGCCATGATATTAAGAAGTGTAATCTGTTTAAGAAGGAAATAGTTATCTTACAATATGTAAGTAGCTTGATTTTTTATTAGAAACTGAGACTGAAAGAATTAGTAGGGAAATTAAGAATATGTCTCATTCAAACCCTTCATTTTAGAAAAGTAGAAATGGAGGTGATTTTCCCAAAGTCAAAGAGTTAGTTAGTGGGTTAAGTGACATATTGAGTAATAAAGACACAAAACCAGAAAGCAACATATATTCTTGGTGTGGGTGCTCACCCCTGTGGTCCAATATTACCAGTTGGTCTTTCACTTCTTGAAGATCAAATGTCAAATTCATGCTCAGTGTAGTTACAACTCCAACTCTCTAGCCCTGGGTTCTAATAAGTAAAGAAGGCAGATTGGGGGAGGTTGACTGTGGGAGGGGGGAGGAGAAAAAAGAGAAGGGGAGAGAGATGGGGGTAGAAGGGGAGAGGGGGAAAGGGAGAGAGAGATTCTCATAACTTTTCCCAAAGATTTCATTGCCTTTGCTGGAAAAGAATCCTTCCTTATATTTCATTTAATTTTCTATGATTTAAATTTTGTTAAATTAAATTAAATTACTTAAATTAAATCAAATTAAACTAAATTTCATTTTGTATTCCACACAAGAGGCTATGTGATGTAGTGGATTGAGAACGGGCTTAGGAGTCAGGAAAACCCAAGTTAAAATCCCACATCTGTCACATGCTGGTTGTGTGATCCTGGACAACTTAACCTCTCAGTGCTTCAGGCAACTCTCTATGTCTATACAAGTGGCAGAGAAGGTGCCAATTTATATTAGAAGGGAAAGTTTCTTACTGGGAGCTCCTTTGTTGTTGTTCAGTCATTTTTCAATCATGTGACCTTTTTGTGACCTCATTTTGGAAGGGGGCAAAGATACTAGAGTGGTTTGCCATTTCCTTCTCCAGTTCATTTTAGAGATGAGGAAACTGAGGTGAGTAAGACTTGTCTAAGGTCACACAGCTAATAAGTGGCTGAGGTCAGATTTGAACTCAGGAAGATTAATCTTCCTGAATCCAAGTCCTGACACTCTATCCACTGTGCCACCTAGGAACTCCTTATCTATAAAATAACAGGGTAGACCATAAATATATAAAATAATTAAATGAATGTGCATTTACAACATAGAAACATATAGGTTGTATATGTGTGCATATATAGGGAAACTAATAATTTAATTCTATATATTCTATAAATATATTTGTAGTATGTGTGTATACACACATATATATGTGTATTACATATTTTATACACACACACAAATTCCTCCAGTAATATGCACAGTAACTGTTTTCCAGTTCTTTATGAAAACCATTATCGTGCCTCATCTTTGGATGGTCTTACTTTTGAAGGGAGGCCCAAATTTGGTACAGAATTGCACAAGGGAGGAAAGTGCTGTAATACAATAAACTCTGGGATAAGAGTCCAAAACCTGGCTTGGTTCTGTCATTAAGTTGCTATGTGATTTTTGGGGAAAACCCCCAAATACCTCTTTCTGGGTTTCATCTCTGAAATGAAGAGAATGATTTATAAAAAATCTACCAAATTCCCTTCCAGCTCTTCCATTCTATGATTTCTAATTAAAACCAAACCATGGATGTAACATAATGTAACTTCCTGGTTTCTGCACCTTATATATCATTGTACTATGGAAGGCTTTTTTTTTTAATGATAGCATCATGTTACATAGTCAGGAATGTCCATTACAAACTGAGAAGGTGAAATGCCTTCTTTTGCACTTTCCTCTTGTTTCAATCTGCTACCAGGAAAGATTTCAATATATGAGTTCATTGCATACTTGTAGCCTTTTCACAGTTGGAAAGAATGACTGCTTTTGCCATCTATATGTAATAATATGTTTAAAAATAAAATTTTGTGAAACTTGAGCCTGAACTTGTGAATGACCACAACAGAATTTGCCATAAAAGGAACCAATAAGTAGTCTGTAATATGGGTGAAACTTAAAAAAACTACAAAAACAAATGAACAATTAAATCAAGATAGTATTTTTTTTTTACTTTTGTAACCAACTTTCTAACACTTACGTCCTTTATTCTGGTTGGTTGGAGCTCCATAATGAAAGAATTGGAGCACATTAAAAATTTATTAAGAAATAATGAAAATGTATCTCTCCTTTGAAAATAGTACAGATAGGATTATCAGACAGTTTCCTGAAAATAGAGCCTCTTTTAGGTTATATTGAAAACAAGCACAAATGAGAAACAAATGGCCATTGAAAAGTGACAGACCTTAAGTGTTAAGCAAGGATGATGTGAATATATTTGTATGTCTAGCTGCCCTTCACATGGACTTTTCAAATGAATCTTAACGTTTTTGGTTTGAAAATGTTTTTCTCACTTTTCATTTCATTTATACCTCTGGTTCTTTGGGTTCATGTAGAGGTCAGAAACATAAACAGGAGAATGCCAGAAAAAGAGGCTTTTCATGTATTATGACCACTGTCCCACTGATATGTGACTCTCTACCTTTTCTTCTAAACATTTTCGGTCTTCCCCTCCATAAAATCCTTCAAAGTTGTTTTATGTAAATGGAGAGAGAGGGAGCTTCTTCTCTAGGACACAACCTGCCTGATTCATAGCTATTCTATGCATCTTCACGATTTTCCTTTTAAACCGAGAAGAGCTTAGTAAAGACAGAGGAAGGGGCCCTTGAGGATGGTTATCAGTTTGTAAGTCTGAGGTTTGGGAAGAGAAATCTGTCTATTATCTTAATGGGTTTGTGTCTTGTCCAGGTCATTGCAAACAGCTATAAGGAGTCATGGCTTATACTGGTAGTATAGGCCTAATGGTTAGGTTGCTCTCAGAATAAATGACTAAAACTCAGAGGTATTCTAAATCATTTGTGGGCATTTAGAAATTAAAAGTAGAACAATTTATTAATTTAATTATTCATTAATTTAATTAATAATTATTTATTAATTTATTAATTCACTTTGATAAATGTTTATGTACAACTACTACATTCAAGGCATAGAAACAATGAAAACACAAATTCCATCTTTTTAACACCAAAGGATAATGTGTGGTTATTAGATAAGCTTGGAACAACACAGTCTCTGAAGAATCACAATTATGGATAGCTTGAAAGGCAATGCTGAATGTCAGAAGCACATAGAACATATCCAGCCATGACTTGGGCAAAGCCTTAAGGCAATATTTGATCAGAAAAGGAAGTGGCTCAGCCTATAGGGAGAATGAGCCCTAATAACCTGAGAGCCTGAATCCTATACCCACAAAACATAAAAAAGAACAAGAAAAAGGCCTCCAGAACTTTGGGTAGAATTACTATAGGGGATCTTTGGGAGAAGGAGGACAAGATTCACTCAGGATGAAAAAGCATGGGATATATATATATATGTGTGTGTGTGTGTATACACATACACACATACATATACATACATGATCACACATATATGTATATATATGTGTTATGTGTGTATACACACATATCTGCCTGTCTATATGGAAGAAAAGGAGAAGGGAAGGGTTGGGGAAGAAGGGAGAGAAAGAGAGGAAGAGAGAAAGAGAGAGAGAGAGAGAGAGAAAGAGAGAGAGAGAGAGAGAGAGAGAGAGAGAGAGAGAGAGAGAGAGAGAGAGAGAAGCAGAGGGGGAGAGACAGAGAGAGAGAGTCAGAATGACACTGACTTGGGACTTTTTCAGTTTTTATATCTATATCTATTTAAATAAATAGAATCCTACATTTTGCTTAAATGTTATTTTCAGCAATTTCAAGTAATTTCCTTTTATATTTCACATGAAAAGGCAGTATGATGAAATAATTGAGATTCTTGCCTACTATGAAATCACCTGATGCGTGGTCATCTAGTCTAGCCTCTTGTTTTCAATACTATATTTTTTCTTTTTAGATATGTTTCTTTTTTTGTATGGGAAAAATGATTACATCTTTATTTCAATATAATTGATTTCCTTTGTAATACTGTTTCTTCTTTTCTTTTATGCATTTAAAAACTTTATTCTGAGAAGGAGTCCCCTGGCTTCATCAGACTACTAAAGGCATCCATTGCATAAAAAAGGTTAAGACCTCTTATTCTGGTCCAACCCTCTCATTTTATAAATGAGAAAGCTAAAACTCAGAGAAGGTGAATGATCTGTCTAAGATCTCACAGCTGATTAGAAACAGGGCCAGGTCTAGAATGAGGTCATTTTACTTTCTAGTTACTAGTTTTTCCATCAAAAGAAAATACTTTCTGGCTGCTAGCTACTTTATTTTCTTTCTTTTTTCCCCTTAATTAACTTTTGTTTATTTTTAGTTTACATTATTCATTTCCATAAGATTTTCAGTTACAAAGTTCTCACCATCTTTCCCCTACCCACCACTCCAAAACAGCAATCCTACTGTATACCTCCTGCCCCAGTCTGTTCTCTCCTATGTCCTCCCCCATCACCCCTTTGACTTTCCAGTAGGGCAAGATGAATCTCCCTACTCTATATATATTTGATTATAGGACTTTAAATTCTAGATTCTTTCCCTTCTTTCCTCATCACCCACCCCCACTGGAAAGACAAACAATTCAATAAAAGGCTGTACTTGTATAGTTACACAGAACATCTCCATAATGGACATATTGTGAAAGACTGACTATATTTCCCTCTGTCCTATCCTCCCCCACCTTATTCTATTCTCTATTTTTTCCCTGACCCTTTACACAAGTGTGGGCTTCTAACAACCCTTCCCCCACCCCACCCTCCCCTCCATCATCATCCTCTCCTGTAGGGCAAGATACCCAATTTAGAGTGTATGTCATTCCTTCCCTAAGCCAAATTCAATGAGAGTAAGGTTAACCCATTCCCTTTTGCCTTCCTGTTCTTCCTCTCCATTTTAACAGTTATCCCTTGCCTCTTTTATATGAGATAATTAACCCCATTCTGTCTCTCCCTGTCTCCTCTCAATCTATTCCTCTTCCACCCCTCAATTTCACTTTTAAAATATCATCCCTTCCTATTCAATTGATCCTGTGCCCTCTGTCTATGTACACATATATACACACACTCAGATATCTATTCATATG
>CM053593.1:322436176-322454383 GCA_028646575.1 Pseudocheirus occidentalis | reverse complement strand
ACACACACATTTATATTCCCTTCACTTATCCTCATACTGAGAAAAGTTTCATAAGTTACAATGAATGTTTTTCCATACTGGCATGTAAATAGTTCAACTTTGATAAATTCCTTATGATTTCTTTTCCATGTTTACCTTCTCATGCTTCTTGTATTTGAATGTCAAATTTTCTATTCAGTTCTGATTTTTTCATTAAGAATGCTTGGAAGTCCTCCACCTCATTGAATGACAATATTCTCCCCTGGAACATTATATACAATTTTGCTGGGTAGTTGATTCTTGGTTTTAATCCTAGCTCCCTTGATCTTGGGAATATCATATTCCAGGCCCTTCACTCCCTTAATGTAGAAGCTGCTTGATCCTGGGCTATCCTGATTGTGTTTCCACAGTGTTCAAATTATTTCTTCTTGGCAGCTTGTAATATTTTCTCTTTGATTTGGGAACTCGGAAACCTGGCTATAACATTCCTAGGAATTTTCTTTTGGGGATCTTTTTCAGGAGGTAATAGGTGAATACTTTCAAGTTCTATTTTGCCCTCGCGTGCTAAAATATCAGGGAAATTTTCCCTGAGAATTTCTTGAAGGATGATTGCTAGGTTCTTTTTCTGATCATGGCTTTTAGGTAGTCCAATAATTTTTAAATTGTCTCTCCTGGATCTATTTACCAGATCAGTGTTTTTTTCAAGGAAATATTTCACATTGCCTTTTATTTTTTCAATTTTTGTATCTGTTTAATAGTATCTTGATTTCTCATAAAGTCATTTGCTTCCATTTGCTCCACTCTAATTCTGAAGGAATTATTATCTTCAGTTAACTTTTGAGATTCTTTTTCCATCTGGCAAATTTGACCTTTTAAGGGCATTCTTCTCTTCATTGCCTTTTTGGGTTTCTTTTGACATTTGAGTTAATATATCTTAAGATGTTATTTTCTTCAGTTAGGTTGTTGACTCTCTTTTCATGATTTTCTTGCATCATTCTCATTTCTCTTCCCAATTTTTCCTCCACTTCTCTTATTTGGTTTTCAAAGTCCTTCTTAAGCTCCTCTTTGGCTAGTAACCAGTTTTAATTTTCCTTGGAAGCTTTTAGTGTGGGAGTTCAGACTGTGTTGTCTTCCTTTTGTTCTATGCTTTGATCCTTTTTGTCCCCCAAAAAGGAATCTAAATTTGGATTGCTGAGCTTGATTTGCTTCCTTTGTCTGCTCATGTTTCCAGTCAATTCACTTGATTTTTGAGCCATAGTAAATCTCTGCTTCCTGGGAGAAGAGCTTTGTCCCAGATCCCTGGGGTTTTCACAGCTGTTGGAGCTATTAGGAGGCTACTGTCTCTGTAGCCCCTACCAGCTTTGGCTCACTGGTCACACACTTCAGGACCACCACTTAACGCTTGATCCCGATCCAGGCAGGTTAATGCTAGAGCACTTAGCCTCTGAAGGATCACTTGCCCTCTCTGCAATCTGCAGGCCAGGTGCTCTGAAGCCACGTGGAGGCAGATGCAGAGGCCCTGCTTCTACTGCTTTCTTTCTCTGTGGGCCAGGGGCCAGACCCGCTTCTCTCCTCCAAATTTAGCTAAGTTCCTCTGACCTTTCACTTTGTCCTTGGCTCTTATGTGTTGATAATTCTGGAAACTGCCACAGCTAACAGTGATCCACCCTCCCAAGTGCTCCAGCAGTGGCTTGTCCAGACTGCTGTGGGGCTTAGCCATGGTTTCATGCCCAACTGGTTTTGGCTCCCAGTGCTGTTTGATGAGCTCTTCCTGTCCACTTGCCAGGTTGCCTTCAGTGGGAGATGTGTTTTTCTGTAATTTTGTGGGTTCTGGGCTCTAAAATTTGTTTAGAGTCATATATTATAGGTATTTGAGGTGGTTGTGGGGGGAGCTGAGGAGTTCTCCTGCTTCTATACCACCATCTTGACTCTCAGATGTGTTTCTTATATACAGCAGATTATTTTTTTTCCTTCTCTATTCTCCTACTCTCCTTTTATTAGATAGTTTAATCCATTCAAATTTATGACGATGATGATTATTACGCTTGTGTTTTACTCTATTTCTTTTGTGTTGACTTTGATCCCATTCCTCCTTTAAGTCATCCCTTTGCCCTACAATTTAGTTTTGTTCCTACTTTTTCAATAGTACTCACGTTTCTCACAGGTTTTCATTCAGCAGCCCTATCATAAATTCCTTGAATTTAATTAAACTGCTAAGGTGTCTTTCATTTATCTATTTCCCCTCTTTTCTGATCCTTCCCCTGTTCAGTTAAGTACATGCTTCGAACTCTTCCTTCTCTTTGCCCCCACTTTTAAAAATAATGAACACTTTTAGAAAATAAGTTTCTTTTGTTATTCCCATTTTCTATATAACTTCACCTCACTTTGGCAGCATCATTTTTTATTCTCTGTTCTGAATCCTATTCTACAGCTCATAGGCTATATAACCTTACTTGTCCAATATCTATTTGTCCTGTGATCTTCATGAGAGTAGAGTTTCTGGATACCACACTTGAAGTCCCTTGTCTAGCCCATTTGTATGTTATTAATTTGAAACTTTTACTCTATTCTATTTTTTCTTTTTACTTTACTCTTAGTGGTATCAACTCATGAAGAAAAAAGTTGAAAAATGAAACAGTGTCGCTGGGTACATTCCATTTGCTCCATCCTGCTGTTTGTGTTTTTAAATTCCATGTTGAGAGCTATGATTTTTAATTTAGTTTCATTCTTCCCATGTGTGTTTAAAAGATTTATTTTTCTTTTACATAACTCTGGACTTCCCTGCTGCTACTGCATGATTTCTGATGACTTGATATGTTTCATTTTTTCATTGGAAAGTTTTTGTTCATTTTCTCTGATGTTATTTCATGAGATTTGTACTTGGTGTGAAATTTCTGTCTTTATATCTTGTGGATTCAGGAAAAAACAACAATACTACCATCTTAATCATAATGATCAATATCTATCTACTTATATTACTGTCTATTTATTGAATTGTGTTCATTTTGTATCTTCACAATAGAATGCAAGCTTCATGAAAGCAAAGATTATTTTGTTTTTGTTCTGGATCCCCAGCACTACCATAGATATTGGCATACAGCAGTATTTAATAAGTGCTTGTTGAATTAAATTGAATTAAATTGAGATAATGTCATAATCTCATGCTTAGGGATCAGAATGGCATCATTTTCTGGGGGCACAAATGCTTCCAATTTGTTTCTGAATACCAGAATACTCTCTTCAAGCTACTCCTTCTAGACAATTCTATCCCCTCCTTTTTTTAAGTTCCCAAAAAGTAGGGAGAAACCACTTAGTATTAAATGACCTATGCATGAGTCAAATCAATAGCAATGAATCTGGATTGGTCTCTTAAAATGCTAGATATTTGGACAATATATAGTTATTTTAGGAATTTTAGATGAGAAAGAAATAGAATACTTCCATGGGGAGGGGCAGGAACCTAAAAGCCCCATTAACTTGTCAGTGTCCATTTACACTTTTTTATTCACTTGTGCTGTTTCTCTTACTTTAAGTTGCTTACTTAAGAGATCATTCAACACATCCTTTGACAATATCTACTTTCCAGTTTAGATTCTTTCTTTGCCCTTGGAAGTTCTCAATACTGACCCAGGAGCAAAAAGACATTTAAAAACAGCTTTGATTCTTCTTTAGACACATCTTTCATTTTGATGAGGGTTTTTAACATAGAAATTGAGAGGCAGAGAAGTTAATGTTCTAAAGCCTGGGGAGGATTATTATTGGTGCTGAAAATGGAGCCTAAAATGCTCAGAAAAGACTAATTTAAGTTTCAGTAATGCTTCCAAATGGAATGTATTTCGCGTATAAGACAGTGGAGTCTGTTAATAAGGAAGTTTTATTTTGGTACTCCCCCAAATCAGCTTTTCTATTCAGTTCCTATCAATCATGTCCACAAGGAATATGGTGAATAAAGAAAGAGATATATTGAGGTCAATAAAATAGAAAGATATTGTTAGAGGCAGAAGATAAAGCTTTTGGAAAGAAACAATTTAGATATATCCAATAGGTCTGAAGGGATATATGGAAGTGGTAATCATCCCACTTTCTTGGATGAATACATAGTGCATCTCAATTGATATTTCACAAAATTCTTATGATCCATGAAGTGTATTTTTTTAAATAGCAGACTGACAAAATGTGAAATGCTAGAAAAAAGAACATAATCGAAATTCAGAGATGTAAGTAAATCACAATGCCTACTTTCTCTGGTCAGTCAAAACACATTTATTAAGTGTTTTTTGTGGTCAGAAATTTTTCATTGGTCCTGGGATTAGGGGTGTGTGTGTGTGTGTGTGTGTGTGTGTGTGTGTGTATTATATGTATAGAATTCGAATATTATATGTGATTCCTGAATTTTTGTGATAGTTAAACACATGTGAAAAATAATAGCAGCCAAAATAAGGAAAGAGAGTAGTTCATTCCCAAGTGCTTACCAAGCAAATTTCAAACTCTTTACCCTGATACCCATGGTGGTTTCTCTCTCTCTCCAAGTCTCCCTTCCACTTCCTTACTACATATACCTTCTTCTGTCTCTGCCTGTTTGAATTTTTAACTGATTCTTTAAAATCCAACTCAAATAGGGAGTGGGTCAGCCAAGATGACAAAGCAGTAGGAAGAAGTACTACCTGGGACTCTTTTTCAAAACTAATATACAAATTAGCCAGACGCATTTCTGACTTTAAAATCCAAGAAGAAAAAAATAACAGTGAATCATTTTGACTGCTTAGGCCAGCCTAGGATAACAGAAAAAGAGATCTTCTCTTACTGGAGATGCTATGACCAGGAGCAGCTACATAGAGCCTTCCAACATGGGAACTGAACCAGGATGGGCCCACTAGTCATCAGGGCAAGAAGAGACACCAGACCCACAAGGAAAGTCCTTATCATGTGTTGGGAGCAGAAACGGGTTTCATCTGTAGCTCACTAATCAGAACTGAGTCACAGATACAGGACTGACTATCGAGAGCATCAGAACCTATGGCTGATAGTCCAGGGCAAGGAGCCATCAAGGGCCCTAGCTCTTTTGCCTGAGTAAGGAACATGCACAGAATCAAGCAAAAATTGTATGGTCTGGATATCAGGATTAGAGTGGACATCTCAATCTCTATCCTAATCTAAAGTTTGCCGCAAAATAACCAGGCCAGAAATCCCAGAACAAAGGAAAGCTTAGAGTTCTGTCACTCTGAACTGCTCCAGCTGGCTAATAGTGGCTGATTCAGAAGTCAGTCTATTAGAACTTCAACCTGAGGCAAACCCAAAGTTGTATTGCTCAGACCCCAAACCATTTCAGGAGTTTACAGATCTCAGCCTGGAAGAACAGACACTCAGATCCTGCCTTTGTATTTGTCCTGTTTGGTAGTTCTGAAAGTTTGCATGTACCTAGGTTCAGCTGTTCCTGAAATTCTGAAAAAAAACCACACTCAGTACCTTAAGAAAGCAGCTGCAGAGCTCAAGAGGACACAAGTAGAGTTCAAACATTCTACCGAGAAGTACCTGGAGCTTGGATTGTAACATACATTCTGAAATCAGGAAGTAGCCTGGAAGAATGAGCAAACAAAGAATCTCAACAAAAAGACTTCTTATAATGACCTGGATATTAAAGGCACAAACCCAGAGCAAAAGACTGAACCAAAAATACCTATAAGCAAAGCCACACACACACACACACACACACACACACACACACACAGAATCACAACTTTAGCTTGGGTACAACTTGAACTAGATTCCTGGAAATGATGGAGCAATAGTTACAAAAAAGGGTTAAAAAGATTTTGTGTGAATGAAATGAGATTCCTAGAGTAAAAAAATAGAAAAGAAGTGAGAGCAATGGAATGAAAGCATTGGAAATAGAATTAATAGTTTGGCATAAGAGGTATAGAATCTTACTCTAGCAACAGAATTCCTGATAATTGGAATGGACCAAATGGAAATTAATAACTCCATAAAACAAGGAACATTAAAACAAAGTAAATAGACTTAAAATAGAAGAAAATCCAAGAAGAAGCAAAAACAGCCAAGCTGGAAAGTGAATTGAAGAGAAAAAGCTTAAAAATTATTGAACTACCTGAATGTCACAACCAAAAAGAATAGTTAAAAAGAATCGTCATGTTTCAAGAAATCATAAAATTTCCCATATCTTTTAGAACCATTGGACAAAGTGTGAGTAAAAAGGCTCTGTAAGTCACCTCCTCAAAGAAATCCTCATACAAAACCTCCCAATACCATTATAGCTAAAATTCAGAACTTTGAGGTCAAAGAAAAAAATACCGAAAAAAATCAGAAAGGAAGAATTCAAGTCTATGGAGCTGAAGTCAGTATCACACACGATTTATCAGCCACCACTGGATGATGGTGGAATATGATAGTCCAATATGACTTTTATAATCAAGCATAACTTACCCTGAAAAGCTGAACCTAATCTTAAAGGAGAAAACAGACCGCTTTCAATGAAATAGGGGACTTTTTAAGCATTTCTCACGAAACGGTTAGAGCTACAGAGAAATTTTGAAATACGAACATAGGGGTAAAGGAAATTATGAAAGGATAAATGTGGGTGTTTAAAAATTTAGGTCTCTAAATATAAGGGACTAAATAAGGATATGTTGTTTGCATTTTAATATGTAGAAATGACATGTGTCTCCTCAGAAGCCTATTATCATGTGGGGTTATTGTTCAGTTGTTTCAATGCTGATTGACTCCTCCTGACCCCATTTGGGGTTTTCTTGACAAAGATACTGTAGTGGTTTGCCATTTCCTTTACCAGCTCACTTTATATATGATGAAACTGAGTCAAACAGGTCACAGAGACACTTTGATAGGACAGAAGGCCCCAAACTGTTTTGTATATTTTTTGATGCCCTTAAAAGAAGAATGGCAAACAAAAACAAAAACAAAAAGGGGCAACTAGGTGACACAGTGAATAGAGCACCAGCCCTGGAGTCAGGAGGATCTGAGTTTAAATTTGACCTCAGACACTTAACACTTACTAGCTGTATGACCTTGGGCAAGTCACTTGACCCCAATTGCCCCCCAAAAAGCAAAAAAACCCAAAAACAACAACAAAAAATAATGGTCAGGGAAAGGAAAAGGGATATATTGGAGGGAGTCAGAGTAGAGAAGAGATGGGAACATTAACTCACATAATCAACATGTGAAAGTAGAAGACTATATAAACAAACAGGAAAGTCAATATTTGAACCTTTCATCTGAATTGTCCAAAGGAGGAAAGAATATATATATATATATATACCCACACATATAGTTGCAGAAATTCATTTCCCTCAAAAGAGAAACAAGAGGGAAGGGGGAGAAGGGAAAGAGAAACGAAAGAAGATAACGTAGGGTAGGAAAGAAAGGAGGGTAGATTAAGGGAGGAATTACCACTAAGCAAAATCAATTCTAAAGTGGGTGTAGCGTGAAGAGGTATTGGAAAAAAAAAGAGTTAAAGGAAAAGAATGTTGATTGGACTTTGAATAAGGAAAGAGAAGAGGATGGTGGAGTAGAAGCAGAACATATTAAATCTGAAGCCCTGATGCTGAGCATGCTCCTCTTCTGCCATCTTTTTCTCATCAATAAAGAGGAGGCAGAAAACAAGGACAAATATAAGATGATATGAGATGATATGATAGAGAGGAATACACAATGATTGTAACTGTGAATGGGATGGATTAATTGATAAAATGGAAGATGATAGAATAGATTAGAAAAAAGAATCCAACAAAATGTTTACAAGAAGCATATTTGAAACATAAAGATTCAAATAAGAGTCTGGAGCAAAATCTACTTCAGTTGAAGTGAGATAGAAGTCTTGAGTAACATTTATGGTCTCAGATCATACAACTGAATTGAGAAGGTGAGTGAATTCAAAGTACTTGAATAGATCTGTGATGTCATCAATTTGAAAGTTCCCTCCAATGATGCAGATAGCAACCCATCCACCTCTCTGCAGTTCATGCAACTTCTATTCAGATCCTCTCATTAGTTCATCTTAGTTCATCACTATCTTGGGGGTGTGTCCAGTCAAAGTTCTGGAGGTTTTCCTGTGACATCACAAGGCTATCAGTGGAGTCCTCATATTGTCCACCTATTTATCGTTCCTTATGTATGACCCTGACCATGGACCAAGTGTGCTTTCTGAAGTAGTAAAGGCTCATTATCAGTAGGCTGCCCACTCAGTGATGAATATTTAGACCATTTAGACCATGACAACCTATAAAACCAAGAAAAATGGAAGCTGTTTCTCAGTCTCTGTAGTCCCATTCCACTTCTGCAGTGATTCTGACAAAGTGGCTACAATGGGGGAAGGGTGCTATGAATCACATTGTTTTTATGTTGTCCATAAACTTGAATGTGATTATTGGTGATTGCATAAAGAATGAAAGAGTTAGGGATAAAAAAATTCAAAACTACACTTAAAAGGCAGGATGAAAAAGTTTAAGTGAAAGAGATATATTAGTAGTATAATAATTAAATTTTAATTATTATTAATTAATTTTTCTTATGAATACTCATTTAGCATAGTTTAATAATTAATTTATAGCATAATAGCATTGATAATATAATAGAATCCACTTAATGAGCACAAGATGAAAATCAGGATGATCACTTTTAAAGCTAGTACGAAGAATAATTGAAGTTGAAGGAATAAATGTAATGTATCGACTGGCAGGCTCATTGGGCAATATGTATTTTCATCCATTTTGCTTTCTTAGAGTGGATGGCTACCAGGAGGGTATAGTGGAGAGAAAATCTTTGGAACTAATATGTATAGATCTTATTTAGTGAAAAAGATGAAAATAAGAAACATTTTAGTAGTATACAGGTATACACGTACAGGTATAACTCTGATTCTACAGTAACCAAACTGTTAAGTGAAAAAAGTATACCTTAATGCATTCCTTTCCAGCCTAATTTTCCCCACTCTAATCCATTCTAATATTTTGCTAAGAGAAGTATTTGATTTGGCGCGATGTATGTCTAAATTCATGCCTTACCACATCCAAGGGGACCGTAGGCAAGACTTTTCCAATGTACAGTGTTAAACTGACTGTCGAAAATCTATATAAGACAAAAGATTCAATGAAACCAGTACTTTGTATTATGATTACATATCTATAAAGTCACAGGAAACCATATATCCCATACTCCATGAAAATTTCTGCTGCCCACTGGCCTGTTCTTTGTAATGTTAAAAGACAGAACCCAAAGACTTGGTGAAAAGCTATTTTCTAATTATGGTTTCAGCATGGAAGATGTCAAAGTTACAAAAATATTTATAGTAATATAAAATTGGGGAAAAATGAGTGCTAATTTAATGGGGAATGGCTATGTTAGTGGTACGTTATTGAATGTGTATTGGTATATTATTTATATTATATATATATTATGGTATATTAGTGAAATATGTATTAATTCTGCCCTAAGAATGAATTTAGAGGAAATTTGGAAGAGTTATATTAACTGACACAGAGTCAAATGAGTAGACATGGAAAACCATTTATACAATAATAACAAAAATGTAGAGAAGAACAACTCTGCATATATATACACAATTACTGCTTGACGGAAGAATGACTCATGTTGACTTCTGAAAACTCTAGGATCATAGACTTAAGCTAAAAGGGACTTGAGAGGTTATCTAGTTTAGACCCATCATCTCACAAATGAGGAAACTGAAGCTCCTAATTGTAAGCCACACAGCTAGAAAGTATCAAGAGGTGAAATATGAACCTAGATCTTCTTGACTGTAGTCCACATTGTTTCTGTCATCCTCCAAATGGGTGTTTGGCTTTAATGAGATCTTCCCCAGGTTTCCTGGAGATATTGGAGTGTTGAGGTGGTATATGTCTGGCAGAGGAGTAGCCAGAGAAGAAAAAATAGGAAAGAAATAACAATATCCTTTAAAGTTTCTTGAACCCTTCTTACTAAGAGAGTCTTTTATTTATTTTTTGACTTGATTTATAACTTCATTCATGATCACCTAATAATCCCTCCTTCTTTTGAATGTTGGATGAAAAAATAGAAATCATAATAACACCTAGGGAAGTATGGAAGTGATGCAAGGACATAAAATCTTCCATGCTGTCCCTCTATGTATTTCCAGCGTCATTATGAGTATGTACAATTGTAGAGTCATTCACTCTGGCTTCTTCTAAGGGTCCTTCTGCATCAGGGATCTCAACCTTGTCCTGTCCTCTCTTGTTTCCTCACTAAAAGTGAGTCCGTGGAACCATTGACCTTCATGACTACCTGGTAAATAATCAGTGCTTGCCAATAGAGGGGCAAAGAAAGATCTTGGAGATATTATGACTTCAATTCCACTTACCCTGTTTAGCTCTTTTTCATTTCTATGTCTCAGACAGGCTTTGAAGCCACCTCTCTGGGACTCATTTTCTGTATATCTAAAATGAACAAATTTGACCAGATGACTTTTGAGATCTCTTTGACCTCTAATACAGTGATTCTGAGTCATCAGATGCCTTTGTATTTCTTTTTAAAAACTGGGAAATTTCCTCCATAATAGCCACAAGATGGCAGGGCATGCTGTCTAAAACAGTCTTAACAAGTGTATAGTGCAAGGCTAAAATGCTGTTACGATTGTTAACAATGATTGTTTGACATTTTGCCTGATCAAAACCCCCTGTCTAGAGGCAGCCTGAATGAGAGGGCAATCCACTTCCACCAATACCCTGAGGCCGTGGCTTGTTTGTTCTTAAGTCTGTGCAAAAAAGCATTATTGTCAGATTGACTTTTGTGTTTGCATCAAATGCCAAACCATTTTAGTGAAAGGCATTCAGAGTGGCTCAAACTTGTAAGCAGCAGAATAGCATTTAGCATACTCTGCTATTTACTGATAACAGCAGAAAGGTCGATTTCCCTATTTTTATTTTTATTTATTTATTTTTCCGTTGGATGTGTGTTTGGATTTATGATGTCATTCACTATAAGGGACTCTATAAGGAAACTCCTTCCACTAATACAGATAGGCAAATTGTAAATTATAATGTTAGGGAATATTTTGGGGATACTAAAGGTTAAGTGACTTGTTTGGGGTCATATAGCCAGTATGTGCCATAGTTAAAATTTGAATCCGGATCTTTTTAACTAGAAGGCTGGGCTACTATGCCACATTGTTTCTCTTTATGCTCTATCTTAAAGGTGGAAGATAGTCATTTCAAACTTGATCATCAAACTATAACCAAATTTATGTTACGTATCACTTTAAAGATTATGAAGCACCATAGATACATTATCTCATCTGAGACTCACAGTCAATCTTAGAGGTAGATTCTATATTGTATTAATATTCCCATTTTACAGATGAGTTAAATGAGGCTTGGAGAGATGAAAGGTCTCACACTAAATGGTCACACACTAAAGTTTCAGAGATGGGATCTGAAGGTAACTCTTCCTAAGTATCCACTCGGCCATGCTATCTCAAGACTATGGTTCATGTCAAGGAGATGACATAGAATAAGGGATTCCCAGTTACTTGGTCTACCTGAAGGACTTGGACCCTCTGTCTTATAAACCCCACCATCACCTGTCTGGTACCCTTCAACAGTGCCTTTATCATTCACTTAGGCAACGGTGAGCAGTTGAAGCAGAAAGACTGACTGTGTACCCCTAGGTCTCCTCTTCATCCTTCTGGTTTCTTCTTCCCCTGAACCAAGAAAGGTTTCCATCACCTTAGTGGTAGGTTCCTCACTCATTTTGATGATGTGTTCAATGTAGGAATTCATCAATATGCTTTATTTGAAAGGTCCTGGGAATGCCTCCTTGTTTCTAAATGTCTCTTTCCACAAACTGTATGAGGTTTGTAACAATTCACATTGATAATGTACTTTAGGGCTTACAAATAATAAACCTGGAAGGCAGGTAATGTGAGTATTGCAAGTATCATCACTTCTATTTTACAGGTGAGGAAACTGAAACTTAGGCAAATGAATTGACTTGTCTAAGGTCATCAAGCTAAAAATAGCAGTGTCAGAATTAAAATCCAGATTTTTTATTCCCAGGACATGTTTAGTGTTCTTTCCATTTTTACACCAGAAATCATTTACGACTGGAGATTTAGGTTAAAGCATTATATCTGTAGGAGTCCTGTTAAATATTGACATTATCAATTATTACAAGAACTGGGTCTTAGTCTCTGCTCCATCACTAATTTTTGTGACAGGTGATGTTACTTCATGTCTTTGGACTGGTTTCTTCACATGTAGTATGATGAGGCTGAATCTAAGAGCTTTTGACATTTTAAGTTACTTCAATTACTCTTAGCAATTTCTTTTCTTATTTTGAATCAGTTTGTCATAAATTAGTTTATGAAATGATTTTCCAAAGAGCAAACTGAGAGCCTGAAGGAATGGAACAAAGGATGGTTAAGTTTTGATACAGAAGTATAAGTATGTAGAATGGAGTACTCAACATTCAGGGACAGTAAACCTAGATGGAGCAGGACAGTAAGAAGCCAGGGGAAGCATGAGGGCCCTGGGAACCTGGAAGATGATTGTTGAAAGGAGAGGTAGGGGGGACACCTATGTCACATTTCACCTTCTTTTCCCTTTCTCCCATTGTTGGCAGCTGGCCAAGATTAGAGGCACCATGGGATTAGGAATAGGGAACGATCCAAATGAGTATATAAGAAGAATCTGGTTTTATAAAGTTTTGTCCCCCATAAATGGTCACATTATAATCGGTTTCTCCTCAGTCTGACAATCCCTTTAAGGTACTAAATCTTAGTCACATCCAAACAGATTTGTTTTTCACACATTCAACTAATAATCATTGTCCCCTGAAACCCTGCCATTAGGATTTTAAACTTTCATGTAGAATTTAGGAGAAAAACATTTTCTAAGTTAAAATGCCAAAGCTAGTTGGTTCTTTCACTATTTTACAATGAGTAATTTGAAGGACCAAATAATTGATTGATTAATTTTTTTTTTGCTGATCTTCATAAAACATTAAGCCATTTGAAAGGACTTTTGTGTTTGTTCCATCTAAATGTTAGTCACACCATTTAATTATTTAAGCTGATGGCTAGAAAAAATATGTTAATTATGTATTTCCTAGATTCAAAAAGAAAGGGGGTGATTAAAATAGGCTATAACAACATTCTGTATGCATGAGAGTTAGCATTTAATAATACCACCAAGAGCATTTATTTTAAACGTTTCCATGTTCCATTTATGTCTGATTAATATTTAATTCTTAATGGATTCATTATGCATTTTTCTACTTTCAATTTTGGATTTGAAGTTACTTACATAACTGGGACTGTTACCAGTGCTGGCAGTTTCCAGCAAAAACAGACCAGCAGGTGATGTCCCCTCTCTATTTGCAAGTCTTTAGATACAATGACAGCAAAACTATGTTCAATGAGTGAATTCACAACAGGGCTCCGCCATTTATTAGCTGAGTGACTGCGCAAGTCGCTTCATTTATTTAAATCTCTGTTTTTTTGTAATTTGCAAAATGGTGATAATAATAATCATGCCATCTTCCTTAGGGTTTTTGAAGAAAGTGCTTTGTAAATGTTGAAGTACTATACAAATTTACCAAGATGAAGGAACGAGGTGTAGTGGGAAGAATGGTGAATTTGGAATCAGAGGATATGGGTTCAGATCCTGGCTCTGCCCATCTATCTACAAGACCTGTGTAATTTTGGGCAGGTCATTTCTGATTCCTAGACACGTTCTCTCATCAATACAAGGCAGATTTGAGGTGGATGAAGAGCTGTCACTAGTTCTGACATCTAAAATAAATTCAGGGTTGGGACAAGGTAAGATTTGAAACATGACCACTCTTGTTCAGGATTGAGGCAGAGGTCGTGGGAGTTGAGGAACTGGGAAGCCAGAGTGAAGGGTCAGAAGGCGGGACTGTGGGGTCAGGTACTGAACTTAATGGAGAGGAGGTACAGTGGCCTGGAGGTCCTTAAGTGATGACCACAAGAATCTGAATAGCATGGGATTAACTTTAAACAAGGACAGGTGGGAACTGGGTGATAGTAGTAGACCAAAGATCTAAAAGTGGCATTGAGGAGCAAGGAATATGTCCCTTGTCCTGTTCCTTTGAGACAGGGGGCGTGAGAAAACACTGCAGCCATATTTGGAGAGGGTGCCAAATGATATAATATGTTCAGGAAAGGGATAGGTTTCAGTGAACCCCAGAAGAGGGTAGGAATGTGAAAGGGAGAATTCTTTGATTTAGAAACTACAAAGTACCTTAGAGTTTATGTGGTCTAAGCCCTTCATTTTGTGGAAGAAGAAACTAAGGCCAAGAGAGGTAAAGTTACTTGCCGGAGTCAAAGAAATAGTAAGTGGAAGGGTCAGTTTCCAAATCAGATCCTCTGACTAACTCTTGGGATCGCAATAGAACTGGTGTGGGAACTGTGCCCTCAAGGGACAGCAATAGTGCCCCCTCCTATTCCCATCCTTGTGTACCAACTGGAATAGAGCACTCCCCTTCCCGTCCCAGATACCCCAGCTCCACCAGACAAGATGACCTCTAAGGTCTCTTGCCTCTCTAAATATATGATTCTATGAATTTGAAATTATGATTATTTCATGTTCATATTGATGCATGACATATTAAGGTGAGAGAAAACACATCTGAGAAGCGATATTGTAATGAGAGGGTGAAGTCAGAAAGCGTATTTCAGGAACGAAATATTATTGGCATAGCAGTTCTGTTTTACTGATATAAGTTTTACTGATTTAACCATTCATGTAGATGGCATAAAAGTTGGGTTTTCAATTCATGTCTCTGTTTACACATAGTGAATTTGGATTTGTATAGTTTTATTTACTGGAGCATGTTTATGACAATCTTAATGAAATAATAAGAAATAATTTCTCATCCCCTCTCTCCTTTCTTCTCTTTCCCTTCTCTCTGTCTGTCTCTATCTCTCTGTCTCTCTTTGTGTCCCTGTCTCTCTGTGACTCTCTCTCTGTCTCTCTGTGTCTCTATGTCTCTCTCCCCTTTTCACACAGTCATTGTTATTCTTTACTTGTTTATTCTTTTAACATTAATGCAGAATGTGTACACCATTTAAATGCTAGAAAAGTGATAGCAATGTCTAGGTAAAATTTAAATATTAATGGGAAAATTGTTGTTTTAGTTCTGTGTATGAAAAAGTTAGATACCATTCCTGAGTTAAGTTAATAGATATAATTACTTGTAGGAGTTTTAGGGAGATTGATTGGAATAGGAGGTACATTTTGAGATAAGGATAAATGTTCTTTCTCATAATAGTTTATGTAAATTTAGTAGTAATTTATACAAAAGAATTTTGTAAAGCAGAGAAGAGGTAGTTTATATACAAATTTATTTCTTCTGTACACCTGTATATAAAACTATAATAATTGATTTTGGTTCATTTTTATTTCAGAAAATTTTTCTTAGTATTGATTTATCATTAATAATGTGCTATATGTTCATAAGTAAATAATAATGATCAGAAGATCACTCCAGGAAAACTTATGCAAAATAAATGGTTGAACCTTGGCAGCAAAGCCAATATAATGAGCTCTTAGAAAGCCCTCATTCCTCCTCCACCATGTCAGGTTACTTTCTCTTGAGAGATGGTATGTGGGAGGATGGTATTTAATGACCTAGACTTTACAAGAGCATGTATTGATAGACTTGAGCTGTCCTCTAACCTCTAGATTGGACTTTGGCCTTCAGGTTGGGCTTGGTCTCTCTGAACAACCCTGACTTGAATAATGTTCAAAAATGTGAGGCTTCATTTATTAACTCATTTCCTAATAAAAACCAAACTAGGCGTTTAGTTCAAAATCACAAAATCTTGATAGTAACGAAAATTATATTCCTCACACTTACTTTATAAAAGTAAAGGAAATATCTGATAAGTTTAAGAATCATGACAAGGATTATAAAATGAATATGAAGCTGATTGCTGGTGCGTCAGGATAATGAAACATATAATAAGAGTTTCAACTGAAAATATAACAGTTTACTTCATACTTGGTCACTCCACTCCTTCCTTCCTGCCCAACCCAAACACACAAATTTAAATAATTTAACACCAGGATGCTTTTATTCTGAATGGCAGTCTTGTCTATCCTAATCTCTAAGGCTATATCTCATGCCAAAGGCTTTATCTTGACTGTGCTGAGTCTCATGGGAGTACTTTGATCTCTGATAATCCCTAACCTATACAAATTGTATATTCCTTCCTTCCCTTTGGTGCCCCCAACCTCATGGCTATATACTGCCTACTTTAGCATTGTTTTCTCTTTTCCTTAGTTCCTAAAGTTTTCTAGCTCTCAAATAGTGACTGTGGGGGACAGGCCCCAGTAATTATAAAGGTACCAGATATTGCCTTTCATTTTTAAAGTAAAGAAGCACATATTAAAGTAAGAAGTAAGTATAACAACTCAGTAAGCATTTTTTTCATGCCTACCATATGAGAGGCACTCCAAGTTCTAGGGATGAAAAGAAAGGCAGAAACAGTCCTTGCTCTCTAGCACCTCACTTTCTAAGGGGGGAGACAACATGCAAACGACTGTATAAAGAAGATATAGACAGAATAACTTGGTGATAATCAAAAGATAAGGAATTTATTTAGTATTTTCTGTTTCTAACCCTTGTGTCAGAGATGACCATGGCATGAAAGATCCAGGTTGCTCTTTGAGGATACTCCTAACAACTAAAATTTTGTCTAGAGCTCCCATTGAAAGAAACTGAGTTTAGCTTTGCATTGGACAACCTAGTAGAGTGAGTAGACCAACACCAGTTCTACCCTGACATTGGATTGGCCTCAATGAATTGAAAGAAATTTTTATTAGAAGGGAAGAAAAATCAACAGCCGCATTAAATATATGGTCTTGGGATCCTTCATCCTTAATTTTTTATAGATGAACTCCAAGATCATATCTTCTAGCTCTCCAAATGTGGTATAGATTTGTCTTTCAGATCTCAGCTCACTCAATAGCTCAAATGATAACTCATATTTAAATAGCATTTTCTACTTTATCAAAAGTAGGGATATCTTTTTTATATCTGAAATGTTTCCCATTGGCCTATACCTCAACTGTCTCTGCATAGACACAAAGACGTATGCAGGAGAAAAGTCTTAGTGTCACTGCCTTTCCAGGGAACTCAGGGGTATGTTGGAGTCAGCTCATCTTGGAGCCACATTTGACCCTTGGAAATCTGCAAATGCTACCTAATGGTGCTTAGATTTATTGCTTTGTTGACTGACTAAACTTAAGAAAGTGAGGAAGAAAATGTTAATAATTGGCATTAAACTTAAAAGTGAATTGTGTATTTTTTTTCTTTTTTGGAAAGCTTGTTGTTAAACATTTACCAGTATATCCTTGAACTCAACACCTGATTCATGGATCTCTCACTTTTTTAAAGATACCACTTAAGGGGCAGAGCCAAGATGGTGGCGTAGAAGCAGCAAAGTCCCGCAGTTCCCACACTACCACCCTACACACCCACAAAATTTGAGCCCAGACAAAGTCTAGGACTCTCAGACTCACAAAAATACAGAGAACACATCTCTCGCTGAAGGCAGCTCGTCAGCAGGGGCTCATCGTAGCGACCGGGAGTGGAGGCTGGAACAGCCTGAAGCCGAGACCACGACCAGGCCCAGGGCAGTGGGAAGGAGCTGGCTGAGCTGAGCCGAGCCCCTCTGTGCTGCAGCCGGTCTTCAGAGGTTCTACAGCCTCCAGAGGCCAGACTAGGCCCCAGGGCAGCCAGGAGGAGTGAGCCTCCCAAGCTGCAGCTTGAGTCTACTTCAAAGAAAAGCAAAAGCACCTGCCTGATGGGGATCTTAAAATTCTCAGAGACGGTTAGTGAAAGTGAAACTTTGAAAATTAATTTGGGGATGGTAAAGCAGTTTGGCCAATCAGCCCCCAGGGCAAGGAAGCAGTGGGGAAAGGGAACTGCTAGAACCGGCTGCCGCCCCGACCAGGCTGCTTCAGAGCCCCTGGCCTGCAGATTCCACGGGGGGCTGAATCACTTGATCAGGGCCAAGTGCTCTTGCATTGAGTGGCCTGGATCCAGATCGTGGTCTTGGGTGGTGGTCCTGGGGTACACTTACAGCAAGCCAAAGCTGGGGGGACTTGCAACACCCCCTAATAGTGCCGGCAGTTGGGAAAACCCCAGCGATTTGGAACAGAGCTTCCCTCCTTGGAAGCAGAGTCCTCTTTCCTTTCC
>CM053593.1:322399907-322426135 GCA_028646575.1 Pseudocheirus occidentalis | reverse complement strand
AGAGAGAGAGAGAGAGAGAGAGAGAGAGAGAGAGAGAGAGAGAGAGAGAGAGAGAGAGAGAGAGAGGAATATGAACATGATCAAAATAAAAGAGGCAGAGGAAGCCTCTTGCCAGCTGGTGGCACTATCTTACCATTCAAAGAGCCGCGGTCCTGGCTCTAGGAATTGTGTGGGTCAGAGCAGTATAAAATTTCCTGCTGGCGGAGAAGGTGAAGTCAAGGGTTGTAATAAAGACCACTTTGAGTCTTTGAAAATGTCAAGTCAGCAGCAACTGAAGTTGACCCTTACAAAGAAAACAGATTAGGCAAAAGTGGACTGGAGTAGGGATACTGAAGCTGGGCTGCAGGTGAATACCCGGCTGATGCCGTGGGTAAAATTGGGCACGCAGAGCCCATCTGTTTATTCAGGTCATAAAATGAACGTGTTGTTAAGGTGATTGACAAACTCCTTTAATCATAAAAGAAATGGGCAAAAGCACCTTTACTAAACTAATTTCTGAGACAAATAAAATATAAGCAAAGGCAACCAGACAATACTCCTAAAAACAAATAAACAGCCTCCTGTCCCCAAACAAACACATTTTAATCTATTTTTCCCCTCAAAAGAATCTCTTTGCTTGGAATAGGAGGGACTGTTCCAGGGCAAGGTAGTGTGTAAGGATAAGACCAGATGGGAAAATTTTTCTGCCAGCCCTGATTCTAATTTAGTCCTTTTCTTTGTCTAATGCAAAATTGGCTCTGGTTAATACATCCATACTACCAACAGGACAACCATATATCTGCAGCATTCTGGTTTTTATCTGCATAATCTCTTTTCAAAGAGCCAAGAGTTGTTGGTTGCATGATGGGTGGAATTGCGTTGAAAGCTAGCAAGTTCCAAAAGACATTATAAGAACTTAAATAAAACATATATTAGACTGAAAATACTGTCCTGATCCTTCATAGTCTTAAACTGTACTGGCTGGCTTCATGAATAATGGGCTCTCTAGGGAGGGAAAATTGATACTTTGGGCTGGTGAGTTTTTCTTAATGTAAAGACAAGACCCTTCCAATAAGACACTTTGTCAAAAAAAAAATACATCAACAGTAATTTGTCCTGTGTTCTCCCCTGCCTCCTCCAAATATGAAGGCGATCTCCAGTAGAAATTTCAGGAAAACCTTCTTTCCAGATCTCTATTCTAAAGGAATAGAAGAATAATGGAATTGTGCTTGTGTTATTTTTCTAAAATGATGATTTAGAAAAGACTTTCAGTGGTGTGTTGCTAAGGAAAAGTTTAGTTGGTTTGATAAACATCAAGGATGGATGGAGGAGACAGAACTTGATGAAACAGGGAAGTTTTTGGAGTTACTATAGGATCAGAAAAGAAAGAGATGAGGGACAAAAAAGATGAAGTGGGAGAGAGGGAAGTAGAGAGAAAAGAGGGAAAGAGCCAAGGAGAAGGAGGAGAGAATATCCATTAGGATATGGGAGAAAAAAGACAAGAAGGAGTAAGAGAGATCATGGGATCACAGTCAGAGATGAAAGGGACCTTAAAAGCAATTGAATCCAAAATCTTCATTTCACACGTGTGGTTAAATGATTTGTTCAGGGTCTCAACAGCTATTGCATATTTTGAGGGAGGATTCAAACTTGGGTCTTTTTGACTCTAAATATATCACTATCGACTAAGCCACCTAGGAGAGAGAGGATGGAAGGAAGAATGTAGGAGGTGTTGACAAAGAGTTTTAGCACTTGGATATCAAATTTTAAGAGCCTCGTATCATCACTAATGTTCTGAACTACTAACTCCTACCACCAATTAGAAGCTAGAAACTGTTATCAAAGATAGTGACCTTCACTCTGGAGGGTGTCATTTCAGAAGTCATCGCCAGCACACTAAAATTCTGATGGGAACACTGAGGTATAATGCTGCATCCAAACCCAAGTCAGTGTCAGAATAACCATGACCATAGAGATTGCTTTCTTCAGATTCTACCAGCTGCTCACATCTTGCAACTGGGGGAAAGACATTTAGGATGCATTTATATGGAATTCAAGGAAGGAGATGGGGAAAGGAAACCAGGATGAGAGTTGGAGCCTTCATCCATCTTGAATTTCTCCAAAGGCTGGGATAGCTCTTCTTTTGGAGTTGGTTCACAGCTGTTTCTGAAGCAGCAGGTGGGGCTGTGGCTATGCCGACAGCCTCCTAAGTGATGATTGGTGAAACTCTCTCCATTCTCCTCCCTTCTTGCCTCTCAGTTGGGAGAGATATTGCTCCGGTAACTGGGAAATCTTGCTGAGATTCCTGTGCTTTCCTTTCTAGGAGGGAGAAAGATACTGAACAGGTGAAGTTGCTCCTGTTTATGCAGTTAGATGTATTTTGCATTGGCTTCTACCATCCTTTTCCCTTCCTTTCCCCTCCCCCATTTCCCTTCTCTCCTCTCACTTCCCCCTTCCCGTTTTCTTTTCCCACCTTGTCTTCCCCACCTTGTCTTCCCCCCTATTGTCTTCCCCCCCACCCCTATCTCTCCACCCTTCCCCTTCCTTTCAGATCCCACTATTGATTGACCAGGAGCCTTGACCTGACCTGGGCTGCTTTGCCTCTCCTTAGGTAGACTAGTGCTCCCCCATACCTCTTCCCACCCAGGCCCAACTCCTGGTGTTCACTACATGTGTTCTAGACTTGATGTGGGCATTTGATTGGCTTAGTCCACTGAAACTCAGAACTCTAGAATTCATGGAATCCACCAGCCTGAGCCTCCTAGAAGCCAGTTATCACAGGTGTACACCACCGTGTATTATATTGCTGTTATTTCCAATTAATTGTGCTAGTCAACCCTTTCATGTTCCTCTTCTTCCTGGAATTTTCTATTCATTCCTTTAATACTATTTATTCATTATTATGTAAAAGAAATTAGCAGCTCCTAACCTTTGTTTTATATTTGATGTTATTTATTATGATAGAGTGAGTCTGGAGAAAAGAAGTAGACAGATCCAGTTCCCCAAATGGGAGCAGCCTAGAGAAGGATGAGTAATGCTTTCTTTCCTTGAACATCATAAGACTTTGATAATTTTCCTTAGCCAGTCTAAGTAGGAAAAATATATGTAGGTAAAATCATATTCCTAGAAGTTAGAGATATTAATGAGTCAAAGTTTAGAATGAAGAGGGAATGGGAAGGAGATGGTCCTGTAAATACCATCGATATCAGCTGGAATGATATCAGATATACTCTTCTACATCCAATTCTCCTTTCTAGCATCTTTCTAGTAGATGAGGAGATTTACAGAGTGAGGGACTACTCTCACCCAATAACTCCAATCACTAGTGCTTGTTCTAAAATTTTCCTTAGTAACCAAGTTCTGTATCAGCTACAAGCTCCCTCCCAGCCTAACTTCTAATCTATTGCTTTATTTATTACAGTCATCCACAAGTACTTGCTCAAGTGTTAATTCATACACTTATGGCACTGTCCAGTTTAACTTTCCCCTTCATTCACCCATATCAGAGCTGTTTGAATTATATTTACTGTGGAATTTAAGGTTCATTGTGTACAAATTCTTCCTCATCTTAACATGACTTCAACCAGTGCTGGTTTAACCCCCTTTCTTTGAAATCTGACTCCCTTCCAATTCTCTCTTGAAGTGAGGCCATTTCTCCTTTTCCCCTCAGTTCCAAGGACAAAAGTCAGAATACTGGGCATGTCACTGCTGCTTTTTAAATATTGCCATTCCACTATCACTAAAAACTGAGAGTTGTAGGTCATCATCAGCAGTAGTAGCAGCAAAGGCAGCAGCATTTATATATTACCTACTATGAGCCAGGCATTGGGCTAAGTACTTTACATATTTCATCTCATTCCATCCTCACAGCAATCCTGAGAAGTAGGAACTGTTATTACCCCCTTTTTACAGTTGAGGAAATTGACGCAGAGGTCAAAGGATTGGCCCATGCTATGCCCTGCCCTCAGGGACAGCTAGGTCATGCAGTTGATAGAGTACTGGACTTGGAATCAGGAAGACCAGAGTTTGAATCCTACCTTTGACACCAGCTATTTGACTTGGTGCAAGTCACATTCTCTGTGCTTCATTTCCTTATCCATAAAATGAGTGTAGAACTCAATGATCATGTATGATCCTACCCACTTTTCATCTGTAGAAATCAATAGGTTTCATTTTGATAAACGGTTTGCTCTGTTTTCACTGTCATTTTGTAAAATACTCCCTTACCATCCTTAGCCTTCAGTGAACTGACTCACAGTCCAGTAGCCTTCAAAGAATTTGTCTCAATCCTCTACCATTGGCTTTGGTTATTGTTGTTGGCCAGTCCTTTTTCAGTCATCGACTCTTTTGACCCTGTTTGGAATTTTCTTAGCAAAGGTGGTGGAGAGATTTGCTGTTTCCTTCTCCCTGGAAACTGTCTCATTCATATCGAGGACCCTGATATATTTGGATCTCAAAGTTCTTCAACTTACTCTTATTAGCCACCAATTTAGGCATTCCTGGAACCTCCTCATCCTTAGGATCTCAAATAAGATCAGAGATTCTGAAATTTTATCCTTCAACAATTGTTATCTATATTAATCTCTTGCTTGTGGTTTCCATTCATTCCTGTGGTTTCCACTTCTACACAGATGATTTCTTGACTGACACTTGTCTTTCTTTGCCTTTGTCTCTTCCAAAATTCTACTGTTCTGTGTTGTTTTTCATGCTCTACGTCATATTCTAGCCTTTTGTACATGTGTGTGATTTCCTTTGCTATACTGTATGCTCCTTAGCTTATGTGTCTTTGTTTCTGCTTTAGATCTTAGCACAACAATACATATTCAATAAAAGCTTGTAGAACAAGCATATGGATAGATGGATGGGGGAATATGTGAGGACAAACTGATTAAATGTGCATTGGACTAGAAAAATGCCTATTCAGAGAATTTCTCTGCTAGAACTGACTGAGTTAACAATTCAGATGATGTTGAGGAAAACAGTTTGATCCTGTGAACCAGATAGAATAAAGGCTGGACTTCTCTGAGGACTCAGGGAACCAGGAGAGAAAGGGCGATGGCAATGATTCTAAATGCTAGAGCTAAAGAAGGGGCCTATTGACTAAAACTCTACTTTCAAAGGTCATCAAGTTTTACTAAGTTTGATATTTTCTTTTTTATTCTCCATTCTTATTTTAAAATTTTTATTTAATTTTAATTTATGAAATGAAACAAACCTATTAACAAATTTATTATGTATAATTTGCTATTCCTTTCAAGTATATAATAATGTTATCATGTAAATTTCTCCCCCTCTCCTCCTTTTTTTCTTCATTCCCCTCCTTATCCTTCTTCAACTTCAACAAGATTATTTTAGTACTTGGATGCAGAGGACCACGTTAGGTCTGCCATATTTGACATGAGTGACCATGACTAATTTCCAAAACTCTTACTTCTCTAATCTGCTTTTTTCTATTTCTCTGACCATTACTTTTCTGTAGATTTGTAACACTTAAAGTGACCAGAAGTTTAGTCCTATCCTCCTAGTTCAGTTCTATGGCTCTCCTGTGGCTCCGAGAAGCTGTAGCATGTTAGGTAAGTACACCCCAGTACAACCATTTTGGCAGACAGGCAAAACAAGGTCAAGGATAACCAATGAGCCTCAGACCCATTGGTGGATTAGGAGGATGTCTCTCCCAAGCAAGGTGGAAAGTTCTCCCAAAGGAATGGACAGATGAGAACAATTTGTAGCAATGGCTGTGAAGGTGGATGAAACAGGTGCTGTGGAGTACTTGTTGCTTGTCTTGCATTTTCAAAGAGGACTGATGACATGAAAAGTGATGTCTTGACTTGCAAGTGAATTAGATTTAAGTGTGGCAGATCCGTGCAAAGGCATCAGTCCCACTCTTTCCTCTAGAGGCATCTGAATCCAGTGGCAAAACATAAGTCAAGATGGCTGTCAATGGCACAGGATGTAGGGGAGATGTTGGCCTTTTTAAGCTAACATCTTTCCCAAGTCTCATTTTGTCTGAGGCAATGCCCATTCAGGAATTAAAGGATAGGTCAGACTTGAGACAAAAGATGGCCTAGCTTGCCTTCCCGGAGGAATCAATATGGGAGAAGACCCTCAGAGTTTCTGGCCAGAACAGAAAACAATTACTATTTGCACTTGCTCTTAGCCATCAAAACCCAAACAATGAGAAAGTGAAGCTTGGCTAGGACCAATTATTATTGGCCAGTCGATGAAAGCTAGCATGGTTTGGGTTTTAAGGCATAGTAAAGTAGTTCCATTTGAATCCCAGTGGGCTATATAAAGCCTGTTCTTTCAGAGCTACTTTTCAAGAAATCATAAATGAAACTACTTGAAATAAAAGTCTTAATTGGTCCAACTTTTTGAAAAAATAATGACTGAATGAATAAATAGGGGGAAAAATCTAACCCCTAATCCCAAGATACTTTGTGAAATATAAGTGATCAAACCCTATATTCCTTTGGACAAGGCACCTGTGCACAAGGGTATAACCCCTCACGTGGACAAAGGGACAGGAGGAGGAGGAAGAAGAAGAGAAGGAAGAAATAATAATGATAATAATAGCAATAATATTGTCCAATTTGAACCAGTCAGTTGGGTCCCCTTCATGGAACTGTGAGGATCAAATGAAATATTGTATGTAGAGTAGATGGCAAACTTTAAAATGCTATATAAATGCTAGCTCTTTTTTTCAAAATCTTTTTTTTTTTGCTTTTTTGTGGGGAGGGGCAATTGGGGTTAAGTGATTTGCCCAAGGTCACATGGCTAGTGAGTGTGTCAAGTGTTTGAGGCCAGATTTGAACTCAGGTCCTCCTGACTCCAGGGCCAGTGCTCTATTCACTGGGCCACCCAGCCACCCCTAAATGCTAGCTCTTGATACAGAAGGCACTTAAATCTTTGTGGAATTGAATGAGATGTTTGTTAAGTCTTAAATATTAAAATGATAAAAGTAAGATAAAAATAAAATAATAGAACAATATATATGTTTTCCTGAAAAAAAAGCTTTAAAAAAAGCCAAAAAAAAGCTTTAAAAAAAGCCTAAAAAAAGCTTTTTTTCTCTTCATTTTGCTTTAGACAATTACAAACTGTGAGGCAATGCTTCTAAAATTTTGGTGCTGAACAAACCCAGAGTATCATAACCTGCCCTGTACCCATGTCACAAATGTATAGTTACTTATAAGGAGGGTAATGTAACATTATGTTGATGGCTTTATTAAAACCCATTGTCACACAGCTCTCAGGTTGTAGGAAGGCTAAGATCCTTTAAATATCAGGGAGAGTGGTTTCTTTTTAAGTTTCCAGGGTGGTGAAGTGGTAGCTGTGGTCACCAAGGTGCATTAGTCTTGATTTGCTTCTGTGCGATATGGTAGATCTTTCTCATCATCTTGTTTTGTGTTTGAGTCTGACCTGTTTTTCTGACTTCCCTTAATGAATTTATTTTTTGGCTTGATGGACCTCAGAATATGATTTTATTGCCTTATGGCTTGACTTTCACAGCTCTGGAGAAATGATTTGGCCCAATAATTCCACAATTGCTGCCTGATATGGTTGTTGGGGCTCTCTTCTTTCCTCTGCAGAACGTAACCCAAGAGGAACATCTTTTCCAACTGTTTTAACCTGCCTAAGACAGTATCCTGGGGTCTTCATTAACTATTCATATCTTGTGTTTACTGGGGGAAAAGAACGTCAAAATCAATTTTTACAAATGATGGTTCTATGTGTCTTCAAATAACAAGGGCAGACCCTTTTTGGAGGTGCCTCTATCTTTGTAGCATTGTATAACTTATGACTCAACTAGTCAACCCTATCTAGCCAACTCCATGCTCTAGACCAGAGAGGTAACATGCTAGTCAGAAGACTATATTTGAATCTAAGAAGACATGAGTTTAAATCTTACTTCAGATATTTAATAATTGTATGACCCTGGGATACATCCCTTAACCTCTCTCTTTCCTGCTGTTTTCTCAATGACAAAATGAGAGTGTTAGAGTTTATGACTACTGAGATCTTTTTAGCTCTAAATCTCTGATCATATTCTTTTTCTATTCTAACCATGTTGCTAGCTGCCAGAAGTATCTTCAAGAGAAGAACCAGATACTTTAGGCTGGGCATAAATATGAGGAACCAGGTATTTCTAAAAATAGTCACTCTTATTTTTGTATCATGGATCCCTTTGGTAGGCTAATGAATCTTATGGATCTCAGAATAATTTTAAATTCATAAAATGAAATATGATTGCAAAGGAAATGAATTAGGTAGAATATAGTAATTAAGATATTGAAACAAAACTAAACCAAGTTCCTGGCCCCCAAGTTATGAACCCCACCTTTAAGGGGTTGAGCTCATACAAATGGTCAGGATTTAAAGAGGGAACCTGTGGATTGAAAATAATCCATTATACCATTAGCAAATTAATTGATTAATCTGAGAGTTGGAAAGATAAAAGAGTGATGGTATTCTGAGAACACCATAAATAACTTCCCAGAATCCTGGAACCTTTGAATCAAAAAGTTTCTCTTGTCCAACCTTCTGCTTTTTGAAGTGTGAACTGAAATTCCCTCACACAGTAATAAAAATTAATTGTGCATTTAAACATGCACTAAGCTTGCTATATTGCCATGGGCATGGTGAGTATTGCTGGAGAAAAAGCAGGAGAAAATCATGAGTGCCAAAAGTGCAGAATTTAGAGGAGATATTATCCTGTTTTTGATTCCTTGGGTAGATGCAAGGGATAGTTATTGAGATCAAGCAGTGGAGGTAAGGAGTCAGATGGAGTATGTTATTCTTATGGCTACACCAGAAGAATATGTAGGTCAGATAACATTCATGAACATCTCAGTATTTAAGGCTATTCAACCAGATGAGCTTTCCATTTGTGGATGGATTAAAAAAGAGAAGTACTGTTCTGCAGTAAATGCAATTGCCTTCACAAGAAGATTTAATCATATTAGTCTCTGGGTGATTAGAGAGAACCTCCATGCATAGATATTTAAAAAATCATAGTGGAAGTTTTGAGTCACTCTATTAAAACTTCTAAGATGAATGGCATCATCTTTGCATTTAAATGAGATGGCAGATATATGGTAATTGATGAAAAATCACCTTTACCCTGGAAAGTCATTACAATCCTGGACTTCCCATCCTAGAAGTATACTCCCCCTCTGTGGCCCCTTCCTCTCGTTGACTGGTTCCTTCCAGAACACCATTTCAAGAAAAATGTCCAGGCCAGCTATATCTTCATTCCTCTCTAGGCTCCACTCCTGACACTCTAGACCTTCTCTACCACACCCCTATGTTTGCATTTTTCCCTCCTCCAACATGTGACTCCCTTTTAGGTGTTGTCTTCTTCAATTAGAATGTAAGCTCCTTGAAGGCAAACGAGTACTGTATATTTTTTTATTGCATTACCAGTGGTCAGTACAGTACCTGGTATACAGAGAGTGCTTAATAAATGATGGTTCACTTGACTTCTGTTTGGATGGTGTTCTGAAGTTTGCTCCTTTCATCATGTTTTTAAATAAACATCCTTTTCTATACCAGGAGAGGCAAAACAGTATCATTCATACTTCAGAATGAGCCCTTTTTTATCATATTGTTTTCCTTGTGACAGCTAGCTGAGGTCAGACCACTGAGAGAATGGTAATTGTAATAGACAGCTAAAGATAGATAAAGCATTTAAGCACCCACCATGTGACAGACCCTGTGCTAAGTCCTGAGGGTATAAATACAAGAAAATGAGACGGTACCTACTCTCAAGGAACTTGCATTCTGATAGGGAGAGAGAGAAATCATAAAGGGAAGTTGGAAAGTGGGAGTGTGGATTAGGGGAGTGGAGAAGGCAGCTGTTGTGGAGGTAGAACAATTTAGCAGAAAGTGATCTGGATTCACTGCAGTGACCAGTATGATTGAGGGTCCTCTTGAAATGGGGATACAGTCCAGAGACTCACACATCAGGAAAGGAGGCACTACTTGATCAAGAAAGGCTTAGGTAGGTTGCCACAATTGTCCGTATGAAAGCACTGGGAACATTTCAAGGGAGATTTACGCCTAGTGGTAGAAAGGGTCTCAGAATATGGAGAAGGATGGTTAAGGCTAGGGTGCGGTAATGCAGAAAGGGAAGTGAAGAGAGTACCATACAAAAACTCTTTGCCCTCAGCTCCCTGTGTGTGGCTGTCTATTGGCATCTGAGTTTCCTCCTAAAAACTATCTCTACCTTCTTTACTTTTGTAAAACAAACAAACAAACAGAAGAAATATATTAATTGGAAAAGGTTATACTTGGTTTCATGGCTCTCCCCAACCCTGTTTTCAAGAAGCACTGTGGTTTTTTGTTGTTGTTGTTGTTGTTGTTGTTGCTTAGTAAACCCAGCTCCTTCCAATAGGAGAAATACTTGCATTAGAAGGGAACTATCCACAGCTAGTTCTCAGGCAGATGAAGGGCAGGGTTGGGGAAGGGAGATTAATTCCCAATTTTAGGGTTCAAAAAGGCATAGAAACCGTCTCTGTGTGGTGTGAGTTAAATTGAAAAATAAGCTATTTAAGATCAAGCCTTTTGGATGTCTGATTCCTTGCACTCTTTCTTGACCTTGCCGTTACCCTTTTGGATCCTGCATTACCAAATAGTATTTCTAGATCATCTACATACCCCATGCTCACTCATTTCCAAGTGTTCACCAGTCTTTTTGCCTAGTCTGACCCTTTGCTTACTTCTGACCTATCATTACTAAAACCTTAAGTAATAGAAATAGTTCTGCCCACCCCAGGCAGTCTACTATTATTAAAAGCTCAATCCATGAAACACTCTTGGCTCCATCCCCAGTTTGGCCAAGGGGGAATAGCACAGAAACTTTGACTCATTCTGTCTCAGATTAGACTCAGTGAGGCAAGCTTGATTACAGACTTCTGCCTTCTTAGTCACTCTGGTAACACAAGATCAACCCCAAAGGACCAGCAAACTCCAATCGTACATCACGTTTTGCATTACTGGGAAGCTACAATAGGATCCCTCTGCCTCAGGAATATGAATAATAGAACAAGCCTATCCTGAACTAGTGACTCCAACACTTCATTCTTACAAAGGGCAAATTAGAATCAAATACACTGATGTACAACAGAGTAAAAAGAGCCAAGGGAAAAAAATATACACAATGACTACATCAATGTAAATGGGAAGAACAATCATAACACAAGCAAAAGTGAATGTTATGAAACTACAAAGAATGCTCTTGTCCCCAAAGAATATTTTTATTTTTTGAAAATTTAACGGTATTTTATTTTTTCCAATTACATGTACAGACAATTTTCAGCATTAATTTTTTAAAAAAAGATTTTGAGTTCCAAATTTTCCTCCCTCCCTAAAATGGCAAGAAATTTGATATGTGTTATACATGTGCAATCATATAAAACATATTTCCACATTAGTCATGTTCTAAAAGAAGAATCAGAACAAAATGGAAAAACCTGCAAAAAACAACAAAAAAGTGAAAATTGTATACCTCAATCTTTACTCAGACTCTATCAGTTCTTTCTCGGGATGTGGATAGCATTTTCCATCACAAGTTTTTTGGAATTGTTTGGATCTTTGCATTGTTGAGAAGAACTAAGTTAATCATAGTTTACCACTAAACAGTGTTCTCCTGGCTTTGCTTACTTCACTCAGCATCAGTTCATGGAAGTCTTTCCAGTTTTTTTTTCTGAAATTCACCAGTTCATCATTTCTTATAGATCAATAGTATTCCATCACAGTGATATACCACAACTTGTTCAGTCATTCCCCAACTGATGGACATCCCTTCAATTTCTAATTCTTTGCCACCACAAAAAGAGCTGCTATGAATATTTTTATGCATGTAGGTTCTTTTACCCAAAATAATATTTTTAAAAGAATCAAATGTAAAAGGAAGTCATGGAAGTCATACAACCTTTAAGGATTTTTTGATGTATCACACATCTAGAACTTGAAAGGGGTTTTGGAGGATATCTAATTCAACTACTGCATCTTATAGATTAAAAAAGAAAATCCACTCTGGTTCAGGGAAATAAAGCGACTTGCCCAAGGTCACATAACTAGTACAGGAGGCAAAATGTGAACTTAGGCCATCCTGACTCTAAGGGCAGAGTTATTTCCATTAATTGATGTAGGGAGAAATGCTAACCATCAGTTGTTAGAACCCATCTATTTGTTCTCTAAATCAATACTGAGATGAATGTAGACACACTCTTCTAGTTCCCACTGACTAAGAGAGCTCTCCTGTTGGTAGCTAGGTTACTGTGGTTCTTCTTACTATCCATTGCAACTATGTGGTTGGTAATTAGCAACAGGTTGACCAAGCTGGAATGGGTGATCTGGAGGGTATACCAGACCCTGTTGCCTATATCATGTCAGACTCAGAAGGGCTGAAGTAAAGCCTTTTTCTACCAAGAAACATTTTAGCACTTAATTTTAAGAGAAAAGAAATCCCATTTTTGGATATAATTTGATAAATATTTTACAATCCATTGCTTTGATCATTATGGGCATTTTAATGAAAAGAACCATAATGAAGTCTAATGCTCCAAGCGTTATTTACCTTAAATGGCATGTTTCATTTCACTCTGCTTTCTCATCGCAAGGGGTGTGGTGGGGGACTTCTCTTTTCCTGAAGAATATTAACTGAACTGGCTTTACCACCACCCTACTGTAGTTAAGAATTGTTTGCCCTGTATGGACTATTAACAAAAATTGTGATGTTCTTAGGACACCCCAATGAACTCTACATTCATGCCAGCCTCAGAGAAAACATTTGCTTCTTTATCTTCTCCCCAAATCTCAATAAAATGATGTGGGGGTTGTCCACTCTGCTATACTGAGTATGCATTCAGAGGAGTATAACAAATCCACCTTTAGGGGCAGCTAGGTGTCACAGTGAATAGAGCACTGGCCCTGGAGTCAGGAGAACCTGAGTTCGAATCCAGCCCCAGGCATTTAACACTTACTAGCTGTGTGACCTTGGGCAAGTCACTTAACCCCAATTGCCCTGTCTTCCCCCCTCCAAAAAAAAGAAAAAACAAAGAAATTTACCTTTAAGTGTGAGCCATCAAAGGAAGTTAATCATATAATTTTTGTCTAAGTGCGCATAGGAAATACCAGAAGAATGACTGTCAAATAGGTTTGTTCTAAATAGAGATGAAAATTTCTCTTTTGTTCCTATTGAATTAGAATTCAACTTTGGAAATTATTCTAGTTGTTCAGAATCTAAAAAAAAGATCCAGATCCTCCTTTCTCACATTTTCCTGGGGGTAGTTCTGTCTGGATTTTTTCCCTTTGCTCTCATAGCTACTTACTTCATATTGTACAGGGTGTTCAGGTCTAATAACTTTAAGCTGCACTAGGATTGTGGGATATTACATACTCCTCCCCTCTTTTTAAACATACTTGTGATTTTACTGGTATCAGAAACCTTTTATATGGAAGCTTCCTTTATTAACATGGATTATTACCTGCCTTTTAACTTGAAGTCTTAGAAAGTAAAAAATAAAGAACCTTAAATGTTGACTTAGAAAACCACATATTAACATTATATTTTATTGTGCTATTATTTCTTTTGCTAAATATTTCCCAATTTCATTATAATCCGGTTCAGGGATGCTTTTGGGAATGTTGTGGGCAGGCTATTTAACACCTCTGACTGAGAGCACCTCAAAGGTTAGGTGCTTTTCCCAGGGTCGCAGAGCCAGGATGTGTCTGAGTCTCTTGACTCAGAATGTAGCTTTCTATCCACTGCTTTACTACCCCTCACATCTGGCAACATACTCTCACACTACCATAATTGGAATTAAGAAGACCTAAGTTCATACACCAACTCACATGCCTATTAGCTGTGTGACCCCAGTGAAGTCACTTGACCTCTGTCTATCCTCAGGTTTTTTTTTTCCTGTAAAAAAGGGATAATTAGAGTTTTTGCCTTCCAGAGTGCTTGTGAGAGCAAGTGAGATGATATATATATGTTACTTTGCAAATCTTAAAGCAGGTATAGAAACGTTATCGATCATGAGCTATGAGAACAAAGACACAAACGAGACCTATTACTTTCACCTGTATATGCTTGTCACATTCTCTAGTAACATAGATATAATAGAGGCTTACTGAGTGTTTCATAAATGGAGTTAATTTTTTAAAATTTCCCTAACCAGATAGATATTCAGATGACTCTTATCTCTTACAACATGCTCACTTTTATGATTTTCAACAGTATTTTGATTATGTTTTCTGGTGTAGTTACTATGTATATAATACAACATAGTCAAGATGGAGCAGGTAGCACTTTAGAGGCTAATGAACTAAATCTCCTTACATTCTCTCCACAGACCACTCTGTGGACCTTGCCTTAAAGTTGTCATTTAAATACATCTGAGCTATAACATTGCATATCATTTAAACTAATAAATATGGTAATAAGTATAGCAGTACTATCTGCATTCATATCAGAGAAGCAGCTGTGCTAATATGCACCCCCCCCCCTTCCAAATACTGTCAACATGGAGATGTTAAAAGGTCACAGTTGCTTACAGCTGTGATTCCCTGAGATCTTTCATTAAGATAACCAGTGTCTGTGTTCTGCCATCTGTCTTGGTTTCTCTCTGCAGAATCTAGGTTAGAAAAAAATGAAATGTCTACATGAGTTAAGTTTTAGGATAGTTATGAGCCAAGCCAAAATCTTCCTCAATTAGTTTGTTTCCAAGAGCTACATGCCATATCATGGATTAATATTTGTGGAAGGAGCATTTGGTTTGAAGCTAGGAGGCCTGGACTCACTGCTAGGTTTCCATGCTAGCTTGTGTGTCTTGGTGAAAGTCACTTATTTCCTCTTCTGTAATATGGGGGGGGAATACTTAGGCTACCTACTTCGTAGCAGTGGGAGGAAAGTATGTTAGAAATGTATGCCATTTATTTATTTAACACACAACTCTGCCACACACCCCACAAACATAATAATAGTAAGGGGGAAGGAAAAAAAATTAGTTTCCTTGGCAATAAGAAAATAGAAACTACTTGTGAAGCTGTAATTAATAATACTTTCTATTTCCTTGTGGTGTTTAATTTTTAAAACAAGTATAATAATGGTTAAAAATCAAATAAATACAACAAATGGGGGGGTAGAATCTTGCTCCAAATCCTTAGCGTATAACAAGGTAGAATTAATTAACACACACACACACACTCCACTAAGCAAAAACAAGTTTCCTTTTTTACCTTTTTCTAGTTTTGTTTCAAGTTTTAATACCATTTACTCCTTTCTTTTCCCTCTACTTTTCTTTCTCTTTCCTTCTTCCTGATTCTCCCTTTCCCTTTCCTTCTCCCTTTCCCTCTTCTTTCTTCCATCTTTCTCTTCCTTTTGCTCCTTCCCTTTTCCTCACTTCCTCCTTCTCTTCCTTTCTCCTTCCCTTCCTTTCCTTTATTTGCTTCCTACATTTTTCTCTCCTTTCCTCCTTTTCTTGATGAAAAAAAATAAAAGGAAAAAAAAAGCATTCACTGTCTCCTCTGGCCTGTACCCTTGGAAAGTGAATATTACCAGTTTGGTTCAGCCAGTCTTTTTGTTTTCTCACTGGAAGTTGTTACTCTCCAGTCAACACTCTAGAGTCTAGACTCTACTATTCTCTGCACAGGCTTGGGAAGAAGCAGAAATGATGAAAGCCAGTGACCTGACAATCCATCCTCCTTTCAGATATAAATAGCTACTTTAGCCTGAAGGCAGAAAAAATCCTTGATGCACTTTTGGTCTGCTTTTTGCTGTTCATACAAAATATTAAAAGATCAATGTCAGTTAGTTTGTCATTTGCTTAGAGCCACCAGGTTGGCTAGAATCTGAGTATTTTATTGTTATTTATCCTCTTTCTCTAATCTCCCAATGCTATGACCCTAGTTTATAGCCTCAGCATGTCTTATCTACACAATTGCAATAGCCTTCTAATTATTCTCCCTGCTTCTAGTTCATCCTTTCTCTACACAGCTACCAAATTGAGATTCCTTAAACATATATTTAATTGTGCAACTTTCAGATTCAAAAGTCTTTTGTGAATTTCTATTCCTTGTAGGAGTAGTATATGTTCAGTCTCCCATTTAAACTATGGATGATTTATCTGGGGGTGGTTATGGGGGGAATCAGTCCATGAATAGATATGAGGGGTTCCATGAAGGTGAATTGGAAATAAATTAGATATTTGTTTTAATTGATCTCCTATGGGAATTTAGCATTTTCTTTAATTATTTTAAAATATTATACGGAGAAGGATTCAAAGATTTCAACAGACTGCCAAAGGGTCCATGCCATAAAAAATATAGAATCCCTTATTTAAATCCTTTACAATCTGAGTCCCGTGTACTTTTGTAGTATCATTTTATAATGTTTGCCTTTACATCATCTGTATAGCAGCCAAACTGTTCTCTCTACATAAAATTCATCTTCCATTTCCCATCTTTACACAAGTTGTCTCCAATTCCAGGAACCCTAATTTAAATGCAGGATTTGTATCCCTCTCTGTCTCCCCCCCCAATATCAGTCACTGCTTATTTTTATGGAACACTCCATTCCAAAATAATGACGTAAGAAACAAAGAATTATGATTAATCATAATCTTATTTCTAAGGTAAGTTGACGGTAAGGCACTATTTAAAACACCAAGTAACCAGCTTTAAAGAACAGAAAAACCTTGAATTACGCATGGGTCACATTGGGCAATAAGAGAGGGGAGGAGAATGGAAAAAAGCACATCATCATCCATATGAGTATTCCAACATACTCCTTGCTCTGGCTATAGCTGTCTCATATGCTTTTGTGGACAAAAGCTTCATTTGCCATGGAAGACTCCATTCATACTCAATACCATCTATACTTGGCTTTGCTTCTTCATTCTGTCTCCTCCATGCCTCTTTCCCTTTAACAGTACATGCAATAATCACTTTTAATCTATGTGTCTCCATGCATATTTCCCATGAGAGTCTCATTTTTCTCCCAGGATGGGGAAAAGTTCTATCAGATCCAAGAAAATAATGCAGATAGACTCTTAGAACATTTTCCCATGCCTTCAGAATTATATCTCAAAAAGCCCATTTTCTCTGCCTCCTTACTCTTCCTTCCTTCTTTATTTTTATTCTTCTTTCTTTCTCTTCTTCCTTTTTATTTCCTTCTTTCTTTTCCTTTCCTTCCTTCCTTCCTTCCTTCCTTCCTTTTTGTCTTTCTGTATTTCTTTCTTCTGTTCTTCCCTCCCTTCTTTTCTTCTTCCCTTCCTCCATTTTCCCCTTCTTTCCCCCTTCCTTTGTCCTTTTCCCTCCTTGCCTTCCTTCTTTTTTCCTCTCTCTCTTCCTTTCTTCCTTTTTTCTTCCTTCTTTTCTTTTCTCTCTCTTCCCAATGTATATAATTTTGACTTATATGAGTTTGCTTTGAACAAATTCATAGAGGTCTTTCAATATTTCCTTGTATACCTCAAAATGATCAGTTGATATCTCCATAATATTCCATTATTTTTCTGGTATCTTTTGTAAGGAACAGTCTTAAAGTGGTGCCTTGACTGATTGTTCAAAAATTGTTGGATGTACCTATGAGTCAACCACATTAGAAGAGCAAAACACAACCCAGCTGGTCTATGTCAGCAGTACAGCACAGCTGGTATTTCTCTCCTCCCTCACCCCCTAAGGTGAGGAAGCTAAGAATGACTTCTAAAATTGAAACTGCATGAGGCGTCTTTAGGCCCAGAGAATGTAATTACTTGAACTGGAAACTGACCTGGTTACCAGGACTAATGCTCCATATCTTGGAAACATGTTTTCAGGGGTCTTTAAAAGAATATGCTCTCACTTGTGTTCACCCAAGCAGCCTGGAAGTTCACCAAATACAAAGTTCTTCTCAGCCTGGATGGTTTTTATTACAAATGATATTTTTGAATCAATTGCTTTGAATCCATTGTTAGTGGCAGCTGCCTCCTGGTTTAAAAGTTGCTTGTGACTACTGCTGATGGGGAATTGAATGCATTCCGTTAGAAATTGATTTTATAGTTTTATGAGCCAAAGATTTAATAGTGAGTTGGCCTCCTACCTTAGCTTATTATGGCCTCAGCTTTCCTGTTCCTCTAGTTTTATCCTTTTTCACCAAAACAAAGGTATGACAAGGCATAACAAGTATGATTTAAGAGATTCATCAAGTGGCCAAATACTTCCACATCTCCCTACCTCCATGAGAATTAATTCTTTGAATGAATGCAGCAGTAATTAAGCATTTATTATACTCCTGATAGATTTTAAATCCAGGGCGGGGTGCTCCAAATACAAAGACAAAAAAGTGAAACAAAAAGCTTGCACGCTAGTTGGAGAATAACATGTATGTGCATATTTACATGTATGTATATATCTGCATGAATATGTATACCCCCAAACCAGATACAATATAATTTATTTTGGAGAAAAATACTAGTTTCTGAGGGGATCAAGAGAACCTTCATGTAAAAAGTGGTAGTTGAATAAAACTTGCAACAAAACTATGGATTCCTAGAGATGGAGGTGAGGAAGGAGGAATGCATTCATACCATGGGGAAAAAGCCTGTGCAAAGGTATGGATACAGAAGATGGAGTGAGAGAAATAGCAAGCAAGCCACTTTGACTAGACTGAAGGTAAATAGTAAAGGCTAAGAACTGAAAGTTGCGAAAAGCTTTACATGCAAAATAGATGAGGTTGCATTTGATTCCAGAGATAATAGGTGGTGGAATTTATTGAGCAGAGAATGACTGAGGTCTCTGTTGCAAGATCAAAATAATACTAAAATAAAATTATATATACAATGTACCTAATAATATAAAAACTATTTTCAAAAGGCCACTGTCAAATGATTTTATATTACCTTAAAGGGGAAGAAGGGTATGAATCTCCCTTAATAATATATCAGTATGAATGTAATGGTAATGAAATTTGAAGATCCCTTTGTATTGCTAATCTAAGAGGAATTTAGCACCTAATTTTAAATTAAACCTCTGTTAAAGAAACAGAAGATATGAACCCCTGTTGCTCGTGTAACAGGAAGGGGCTGAACACGGAGGAGCTATACCATATTTAAGGAAGAGCACAAGCGGGATAGTCAGAAATTCTTGGGATAAGCTTCATGGAGGCAGAACAGCTGCTGCTGGATAGAAACAGAGAATTTCCCTCAGTGGACATCTGAAGGCTGGGCTGCCACTGCTGGACTGGAGACTGAACTGAGAATTGAGAAGAATTGAGAAAAATTGAGAAGAGAAATGAGAATTGAGAACTGAGACAGACTTCCTTGAACAAACTGCATGGAGGCTGGATAAAGTGGTTTTGATTTTGAGAACAGAACTTATGGTGCTGAGGATTTCCCAAGACCAGCCAGAGCTGCCAGCTGGAGCTGCCAGAAGAAGCATGACTGTGGTGTTGGTACTTTGTCTCTCTGTGGCTGTGTTAAGTTTTCTCTTCCCTGAAACAGAAACTGTGAAAGACTTGAGGTGAACTAGACACTGTGAGCTTCAACATGGAGCAGGAACTACATGGAGAGCTGGACAAGGATCTGGGAGCTGTCTGCCTTTAAACCCAGGTGACAGTTTGGTGGATTCATGTAGGAGATACCTGCCTAGAGTCAAGATAAAAATACAAACAAACAAACCTGTCTGTGGATACTGAGTAGTAACTGATAAAATTGTAACTTATTTGTGACCTAGGGGTGGATGGCCTGTGTATTTTCCACTACCCCTTAAGAGAGTACTGAGTAGTGAATTATTTTGTAACTTAATTTCACCCCATGGGTGGAGAACTTTGACTATTGTACTCTGTGTCCCTTAAGGAAGGCTTGTCTCCTTAAGGCTGATTGAATTAAGGATGATTATATGATTGAGTTACCAAATGATTGAATTACTAAATGATTGTACCTTGTTGAAAACTATGTGACCACTTTGGTGAAAACTATGTTGCCATTTTAGTGATGAGTTGTTGAGTTGTGACATGGTGAATGCTGTATCTTGATTTTCTGTGAATGTTTTGCTCTGAGTTGTTATTGAATAGAGAGCCACTGTACTATGTAATTAGATTCTTGAAAGCTGTTCACAGCAGCAGCCCTCTGGAAAGCTGCTCATACTTGTCTTTACAATGGATTAATTTGTTAATTAGCTTTCTTTAAAGTCAGGAATTTGGTTTTTGAGGTAATAGAACCCAGGATTTTTATTTTTTTTATTTTGGAACAGGGAAGACAGGCACTTGGGGTTAAATGACTTGCACAAGGTCACATGGGTAGTAAGTGTTAAGTGTCTGAGGCCAGAACTGAACTCAGGTCTTCCTGACTCCTGGGCTGGTGCTCTATTCACTGTGCTACCTAGCCATTTCGATTTTTTTTTTTAGAAAGTACATGGTACTCCATCCAGGGGAGGAAGTTCAAAGGAAGACAGAAATGAGATGGGTGCTATAGTCTATAGTAGAAGATCATAGGTATCCAGTTACTGGGAGCCTGGAATAGGTATATACCAGGAAACACTTTGCTTCATGATTTTACCTACCCAATTCCAGGTGACAGCAACTAATTCTGAAAGAAAAATGACTCACTGACAGGAAATTGAAGTCAATCTATAGATCCTCTGTCTGTCATTCCTTTTCAGATTTCTAGATAGAAAGAACTGAAATAATCCTGAAAATGACTTAATAAGAGAAATTCACATTACATTAGAGAAAAATGTATGGTGATTCCTCCCACATCTTTTGACTAAAATACATGATGATATTTTTTTCTGCTTAATATATATACAATTTCTTCCTGATTTTCGACTCTTTTGGTACTTTTTAGCTACATTCTTTTTCTCTGAATATAAACTTCTGACACAAGTCAACAATTATTTCATTGTTTTAAAACTTTAATTAACTACATTTTTAGTTTTCAACATTTACTTTTATAAGATTTTGAGTTCTACTTTACCCCTCCTTTCTTTCTCCCCTCTCCAAGACAGCAAGCAATCTGATATAGTGTCTCTCTCTCTCTCTCTCTATATATATATATACATACACACATGCATACATACATACATATACATACACAATCATATTAAACATATTTCCACGTTAGTCATATTGTGAAAGAAGGATCAAAACAAAAGGGAAAAACAGAGAGAGAGAGAGACAGAGAGAGAAGGGGGGGCAGGAAACATAGTATGCATTAAAAATCTTCTGGATAGGCATGGGTTTTCCATCATGAGTTTTTTGGAATTGTCTTAGATCATTGTATGGAATTGTCTTAGATCATTGTATTGCTGAGAAGAGTTGAATCAATCATGATTGATCATTGCACAATACTGCTAATGTTTGTGTACAGTGTTCTCCTGGTTCTACTCACTTCACTCAGCATCAGTTCATGAAAGTATTTCCAGGTCTTTCTGAAGTCTGCCTGTTCATCATTTCTTATAACACAATAGTATTTCATTACATTCATATACCATAACTTGTTCAGCTATTCCCCAGTTGATGGGCATCCACTCAATTCTTTGTCACCACAAAAAGAGCTGCTATAAATGTTTTTGTATATGTGGTCCTTTTTCCCATTTTTATCTCTTTGGGATACAGACCTAGTAGTGATATTGCTAGATCAACAAGTATTCAGTGTTTTATAGTCCTTTGGATATAGTTCCAAATTGCTCTCTAGAATGGTTGGATCAGTTTATAACTCCACCAATGTATTACTGTTCCAATTTTCCAGTGTCTACTCCAACATTTATCATTTTTTGTTGTTGTAGCAGCCAGCCTGATAGGTGTGAGGTGGTATCTCTGAATTGTTTTAATTTACATTTCTCTAATCAATAGTGATTTAGAGAATTTTTTCATATGACTATGGGTAGCTTTAATTTCTTCATCTGAAAATTTCCTGTTCATATCCTTTGACCTTTTATCATTTGGAGAATGACTTGCATTCTTATAAATTTGACTCAGTTATCTCTATATTTTAGAAACAAGGCCTTTATCAGAGACACTGGCTGTACAAGGTGTTTCCCAGCTTTCTGCTTCCCTTCTAATCTTGGTTGTATTGGCTCTGTTTGTGCAAAACCTTTTAAATTTGATGTAGTTAAAATTATCCACTTTGTATTTCATAAAGTTCACTATCTCTTGTCTAGTCATAATTTCTTCTCTTCTCCATAGATCTGACAGGTAAAATATTCTTTGCTCTCCTAGTTTGCTTATGATATAATCCTTTAAGTCTAAATAATGTACCCATTTTGATCTTATCTTGGTATACACGTAAGATGTTGGCCTATGCTAATTTGTGCCATTCTGTTTTCTAATTTTCCCAGCAGTTTTTGTCAAATAGTGAGTTCTTATCTCAGAAGCTGGAGTCTTTGGGTTTATCAAATAGAAAATTACTATAAACTTTGACTACTCTATCTTTTGTATGTAACCTGTTTTGTTGATCCAACACTCTCTTTCTTAGCCAATACCAAATAGTTTTGATGATTGCTGCTTTATGATAACAGTTTTAGATCTGGTATGGCTAGTCCACCTTCCATTGAATTTCTTTTCATTAATTTCCTTGATATTCTGGACCTTTTTTTCTTCCAGATGAATTTTGTTATTTTTTCTAACTCTAAAAATTTTTTTTTGTTTTTTTGATTGGTATGATACTGAGTAAGTAAATCAATTTAGGTAGAATTGATATTGTTATTATATTAATTAGTTTGACCTAGCCATGAGCAACTGTTATTTTTCCAGTTATTTAGATCTGACTTCATTTCTCTGAAAAGTGATTTGTAATTGTGTTTCTATAGTTCCTGAGTTTGTCTTGGCAGGTAGACTCCCAAAGATTTTATATTATTTACAGTTATTTTAAATGGAATTTCTCATCTCTTCATGCTGGACTTTGTTAGTAATGTATAAAAATGCCAGTGATTTATGTGGGTTTATTTTATACCCTGTAACTTTGCTAAAGTTGTTAATTATTTCAAGTAGTTCTCTAGCAATTAATTATTTATGGTCCACTATGTTAAAGGCTTGACTCCACCAATCTCATTTCCCGTTAGCTTGCTTTCCCTAGACTAGCAACTCCATCATCTTCATTATACCCTCAGAAAATCTCATCAGGAAACTTAGAATCCTGTGAGACTGTATCAATTTTTCATTAGTTGTGGTACTCAAACCTCATCAGTACTCTCAGTACCTTCTGCCCCTATGACTGGAGGGATGGAAGGATGAAGAGTAGACCTAAGGGCACCTCCCCAAACTTCCATTTAAAGAGGACTCCCAGGTCTGTCATCTCTTCATTTCCATTAGCATTTGCACTTCCCCAATTGCATTCCTTGGAATGTACTCCATCATGTCTGCTGTGCCCTCAGTCTAAGTATCTCCTTTTCTCCCTATCTCACTTTTGAGTGTTAGACTATGATACATTAGATTGTTAACTTAAGGCAGAGACTTTCCTTCTTTTTATATCTTAATTTCTAGCATTTAGCAATTAATTGTACATAATAAGCAGTTAATAAATGTTTATTGATTGACTAGTTCTTAAAAAGTATTAAATTGACTATTTAAGGTGCTGTGATTTCATTATGTTATATTTGTTATAATTTGAGATAATAACATGTTTCTTTTTTCTTCTCACTATGGAAAACCCCCTCTGACCTACAAATTATTCCATGCTTTGAATGGACTTAATAAATATTAGATGATGGTGTTGGTAGTGACAAAATTCATCTTGAGTTAGTGGAAAAACAGTAGAATTTCCAATTGTTAGATCAAATGTAAAAATGTAGTACTTAAGCTAAATCTGCAGTAAGATGATGGATTCTAAAGGGTGAGAGTGAGGAAGGTTGTGGGGGACAGCATGTGCTGTACTAGAGAGCTTTAGATTCCTCTTATAGGCAGAACAAGACACTGTGCTAAGTGTTGAGGAAACAATTACAAATAAACAAGCAATCTTCTGCCCTCAAGAAGTTATATTCAAACAATGGCCAAAGGTCTATAAAACTGCACATACCCTTTGATTCAGCAATGCCACTATTAGGTCTGTATCCCAAAGAGATTATAAAAAGGGAAAGGGACCCACATGTACAAAAATATTTATAGCAGCTCTTTCTGTGGTGACAAAGAATTGGAAACTGAGGCAATGCCCATCATTTTGGCAATGGCTGAACAAGTGACTGTATATGAATGTAATGGAATGCTATTGTATTATAGAAATGATGAGCAGACAGATTTCAGGGAAGCCTGGAAAGATTTCCATAAACTGATGCTGAGTGAAGAGAGCAGAACCAGAGCATTGTACACAGTAACAACAACATTGTGCAATGACCGATTATGATAGAATTAGCTCTTCTCAGCAACAACACAATGATCCAAAATAATTCCAAAAAACTCATGTTGGAAAATGCTTTGCACATCCAGAGAAAGTGCTATAGAGTCTTAATGCTGATGAAGTCATACTCTTCCACTTTTTTGTTTTTTTGTTTCTCATTGTTTTTTTTCCTTTTGTTCTGATTCTTCTTTCACAACATGACTAATGTTGAAATATGTTTAACATGATTGCACATGTATAACCTATATCAGATTGCTTGCTTTCTTGGGAAAGGGGGAGGGGAGGGATGGAAAGAAAAAAATTAGAACTCAAAATCTTATAAAAAGAATTTTGAACACTATCTTCATATGTTATTTGAAAAATAAAATACTATTTACTAAAAATTAAAAATTGAAAAAATACTTTCAGAAACCAGAAAGCTGTCATCTCCTACCTCCCCTATCCCCAAAAAATTATACCCCAAAAGGAAAAGTTGATACATTAAGGGAAACTTGATTGGGTGGAGATATTCATATGTTGGCAGGATGTGGAGAGGATTGGGAAGTTGTTCTGATAGCTGCCTATTAGAACCTGGTTATCGCGGTGGGTAGAATTCAAAGTTTTGATAGCAAAGAGATGAGGATGATAGAAGTTCAAACAGCAAGATATAGCCGTGGGAATTGACAGTTTTAATTTGGAAAGGTAAAGATTCTGAACTTTTTTTTTTAGAAAAGCTCTACTTTGTACATTAAGTTCTTATGATATTGGACAGTAATGCGGTCTTCCTTTTGGCAATACTCCTTCTAGTCTGTTATCTCTCCTACCCTCCCTAGTAGATCCTGGATCAGGGGAAGAAACCCCTGATTGAGGTCAATCATTAGCTTGAGGTCAAGTTTTTGAGGAAAGCATCAGACTTTCTAAACTATTTCAGGAAGACATTTCTCTCTCCCTTTTCCTCTCCCAATCCTTCTTTCTGTGCTTTTGTCTTTTTCTATCATATCACTCAAATCAGCCAGGGCTTTACCAACACTATTTTAAGGGTCTTAGAATTTTCACTTAAACCATGTTCTTAATTGGATGATATTTTTTGACTTGCTGGAGTCTGGTTTATGACTGAATTTTTTTCCCGTTGGGCATGTATTTTCTAATAGTAATTATTTTGGAGGATCCTGATGAAGCAAGACAGGGAGACTGGACCATTTCCCTCAAGTACAGTGGTAACAAGCACTCCTCCATTTTTATGTCTGGTTCACAGATCTGATTCACTCTGAATGTGACCCCCATTTGGTTTGATTCTAATCATTCATTACTCATCTGTGTGGGCTGTTTCATAAGGACACAGAAGTAGTCCACATGAAGAAGCCCCAGGCCTCTCAGTCTAGCTCTTACACTATGTCCTGTCAACTGACTCTGCTGAAAACATGAATAAGTGAATCTTTAAGACAAAGTGTCTTGTCAATCCACAGTCTGTGGATTTGCGTAAATGTGATTTTTGATGTGATGCCTTGGAGCAGCTCCACAGATGCTTTCTTAGTGTGCTGTGCTATGTCAGAAAGAAAAAAAACAGCGTTAATGATATTAATAATGCCAGAGTTGGGGGTGGAGCCAAGATGGCAGCATAGAAGCAGCAAAGCACCACAGCTCCCACACAAACACACTAAAAAACTCATAAAATGGGACGCTAAACAGATTTTCAACCTCCAAAACTCTCCAAAAGACAGAAAGCACATCTGTTGCTACAGGCAGGGCAGCAGGCGGGGCTCTTCACAGCAGTTTGGGAGCCCTGGCAGAAACCCCGGCAGGGTCAGGCCCTGGGGCATCAGGCAGGGAACCGTCTATAGGAGAGCAGATCAGCTGCACTGGAGGCACAGTTACCACATCTATCCGGCCAGAAGAAAAAAAGGCTAAGAGAAAGGTCAGTGGATTTTGCTAACTGGGGAGGAGAAGAGCGGGTCCGGCCAA
>CM053593.1:322387767-322399407 GCA_028646575.1 Pseudocheirus occidentalis | reverse complement strand
TCTCTCTGTCTCTCTCTCTCTCTCTCTCTTTCTCTCTCTCTCTCTCTCTCTCTCTCCCTTTCTCTCATCTCTCTGTGTGACTCTCTGTCTCTGTCTCTGTCTCTCCATATATATGTTTCTAGTTACAGTCATAGGTATATAACCTCTTTTCTCCCACTCTGCCCAGCATGGCAGATATTTATTTTAAAGTTTTTCTCTTCTTTATATGCAGATATCCATACTTTCCAATGCTCTTAGTACATTAAACTGGCTCATTCTAGATACAAAATGATGACAGACCCTAAATTATTTTGAGTTGTAAATCTCCTTTTTTGTGTATGAGGATGAGGATGGGAAATCAAAAGAATGGCTTGTGATACAGAGTAACCAAGGCTCAAATTCTCATTCCTGAATATCATACCCTCTCCTGGCTGAAGGTCTAAGTTAACTGATAAAGATATTTTGATATGTAAATGTTTGAAAAGTTTCCTGAAGTAATATGAAGCTGGTATTTTGTTTTTCTCTCTTGCCCTTAGACTAAAGTGAGTCAATCACCACTGATGGCTGGGAAGAAGAGAGTAAGAGACAGATCCGTCAGGCAAGCTAACTGACCTTTTCCCATGGTCCTCCTTTGAAGCAGCCTGCACTGAGTGGGGTGTGGATTGGAGTTTTCTAAGGGAAAATCACATCCAGCACCCCATAAGAGAATAGTTGGGGAAAAGTGCCTCCACCCACACTGCAAATATTGGAGTTAAGTCATAGAGAGTCATTAGCTTAGCTGTGGTTCTGAAGCCCTCCTGGCTTCCAGAACTGGCTTTGTATGTGCATATGTGTGCATGTTTGCATGTGTAAACATATATATGCACAAGTATATATGCATATGTATGTGTGCATACATTGTTATCTGTGTATATATGTATATATATACATATATATATATATACACACCAATACATACTAATTATCATTGGCTATGGAAAACATAAGAGGCAGTTATACATTTGAGGTAATAAACAACTCTATTGTACAAGGTCCTGCTCTGATTTCTGTATGGCCAGGCACCTGGATACCCTAGTAACACAGAAACATAACACAACCATCTGTCACTAGGCCAGGCCTCAGGAGGCCCCAGGAACGTAACCTGCCAGGAATGCAGGCATTCAGACAGCCTGAAACATTGCCATGCCACTACGTAGTAGAGGGCAATGTTAAGGCCAGGGCCACAGGGACACCTTGAACTCTCTAATACTCTTCTTTTATCAGCTCTTCCTAGCCAAAGATACTACATCTGGGCTCATTCCCCAATGATTAGCAAACTCCCACCACCTCTACTCTCTCCATCCCAGTAATAATGAACCCCTGACTGCAAAAGTCAAACAGTCCTACAGACCCCAACAGCCTCCTTCCTCCTTTATTCCTTCCACCTCCACTCTATCTTGACAATGTCTCTATAAAAATATGCCTGCCCTTTTCACTGTGCCCCTGAAACTTCTGCTCAATAATAAATCACCTTTTTCCCCTACTAATCCTTCCTACTGTGTTTACTTCCATCTCCTTACCCTCATCGAGACAAGGCTTATGCCTTTCTCCATACCACTGCAGCTCTGATCATTTCCTCAAGTAATACCAGCACCTTCCTTCCTACCCCATGATGGGTCCTACTCCATGCACTCTACTTCTTGGTCCCCACTGTTAATTTCAGACTCTCCTTCTGCTGCCATCACTCAGCAAGCTCTCCTTTGAGATTCACTCTATTCAAATTTATTACCCAATCCAGATGTTGACATTCTTTATCTACTGACACCAAGAACATGCTCCCTCTTCTAAAGAAGTTCAGTGCCTGGTCCATCATTTCCCTTTCTACTACAACTCATGCCGTCTTTGGATTTCAGCATACATATTGATGCTCCCTTAAATACATTCATTTCCTAGTTTCCTAATTCCCAGAGCCTATTCTTCTCTATCTGAGGGTAAGGAGATGGAATTTTACAATGTTTTCTATACATGATCCTGATATTACCTAAAATTCCCCAAAAATGACTTTACTGAAGCAAGTCAGACCATGCCACTATTACTTTAACTCAATTAACCCTAGTGGCTGTCCATTGCTTCTAAAATCAAACACAAACACTGCTTGGCATTTAAAGTTTCCCATAAACTGTCCCATTTTAGTCCTTCTAGTTTTCACACATTATTCCCCTCCATACACCATTAGCCTCCAGCCTCATTAGCCTCCTCTCTATTCCCTACATGCATCATTTTATCTCCATCTCTTTGCCTTTGTGTTCATTATCTCCCATTCCTAGAATGCTTTCCATTTTCACCTCTTCCTCCTACAATTCCTGGTTTACTTAAAATTCAATTTAAATGTCACCTATTATAAAAGTTTTTTCCCAATAACCCTCACTACTACCCCAAGCCACCATCACTTTCCCTTCTAAGGTAACCTTCTATTTACTTTGTATCTTGATTTTACCTAAACATGTACATATTGTCTCATTTATTAAGATGGTAACTGCTTGAAGGCAAGAACAGTTTTCCCTTCTTTGTATATCCAGTAATCATCACAATATATAACACATAGTAAGGGATTAATTAATACAGGCTTGTCAATTGATCAACTGATTGAATGAGTAGCTAAGTGCTGTTCTATAGATTTAGGCATAGATTAACAAACACATACATATGAGTGAGTGTATTTCTGTGTGTGTGTGTGTGTGTGTGTGTAATCCATATGCTGATATTCAGAAAGACACATACTTTAAAAAGTTTCCCTGAAAGTTATCAATCTTGGGATATCATCATGCAGATTCAAAATTATTTAGCTCATAAAAATCTAGTATTAAGCAGCCAGACATTTATCTTAATCATTCTGGTAAATTTTGAATCTAATTGAGTTCAAATGCCAGGACATTTTATTGATCATTCTTGTTTCAGGATTTCTAATCAATGAACTCTCCAATTCTAACAGTCACAGTAACAGAATATATGTCACTTGCTCATAAAAATGAACTTAATGTTGCTATAATGGAAAGAGCCCTCTACTTAGAGGCAGAAGAAATCCTGACTCTGCCCCTTCCCAGGACACAAACCCAGGGCAAGTCATTTCATTTTTCTGAGTCTCCCCATCTGCAAAATCAAAAGGCTGGACTGTATGGTTTTTAAGGTGCCTTATGGCTATAAATCTATGATCAATTTAGGCTCTATCATAAGATGAAGGCAAATTATCCATTGTCTTCAGGCTTCCGACCCAAACGTGAAGGTACAAAGAATTAGAAACCTACTCCTTAAATCTGCTTGTCTGTTTTACTTTATCTACTGGTTTTGTTGTGTGACCTTCAGCACATACATGTGACAGACAATTGACAGTGATAACAATACAGTCTCTCCCCTAATTTCTAACACTATAAGAAGATGCTTTACCTACTATAAAGCTTCTGTCTCTCACAAAATATTTCATCCCAAAGTTTAAGTGAAGGATGCCAAACTTCACTCTTTGTCTTGGAGATCAAGTTAAATATTTTCAGAAAAAAGCTGAAAAATACTAACTGAATGAATGAATGGGAATAAATGTGTAGAGTGCTACATGCCAAGAACGATGATGAGTAAAAGGAATTCCAAATACAAAAATAAAAACAATCCTTGACCTCAAAGAGCTTATATTTTAATAGGGAGAGACAAAACATAATTGGGAATGGTAGCCAGAGAGATCAATATGGAAAGTTAAGTAGATAATGATTAGAGCCATAGGAGAGCCAATGGGCTTGTCCTTTCCAGTAGCCATGGCACTATTGATCTGATTATTGTTATAGAAATGGAAAGCAGAAGGGGCCAGTTTTTGGAACGGTACCCACAAGTAGAGAACCAGACAGTAAAAGGAGGAGGTCACATGAATCATTCAGCAACCAGAATATTCTTGACTTTTAGAATGTACTTGGCTATGTGAAACTGATTTTCTCTAAATTAAGTTATGAATGTTTATCTAACACACCAGGAAACTTTCTCTTCATGTCTTATATTTTTAATGCCCTTCAAACTTGTCATTCATTAATTCACTTTCCTACAAATATTTAAGTGTGTAACTAATAATTTAAGAGGTACCTGCTAAACTTGAAATGAGAGAACATTGGTTTAAATTCTAGATCCAAAACTAGTTTGATGACTCTAGATAAGTAACTAAGCCTTGGTAAGCCTGTTTTCATCACTTATCCAACGGATATTAATAATACCCGCCGATTACTTTAGATAAGGAAAGTTTTGTCTTTCCTTCCAGTGTGCTATCCCTATCACTGTAGGGAGGTCATGGGAAAAAGTTTTGGCTCTTACAGACAGAGAACCTGGGTTTAAACCTTGCCTTTGACCTTGGACAAATCATGTAAGTTCTCTTGTACTCAGTTTCCTCCTCTATAAAAAGGGGATGCTTGAGCAGACAACCTCTGAGGTCCCTTGAAGCTTGAAATCATATGACCATTGGTGAACACACAGCGTTGTTGGGAGGAACACATTTTGTAAACTTTAAGGAGTGCATTAATATGTTGCTATCATTAAAACAGAACAGCTTATTTCATTTTCCTATTTCAAATGCTATTGTCAAATTTCCTGTAATGAACACTTCCTTTATTTTCTCATATTTTTTTCAAAAAAGTAAACAATATTAGCATAAGACTGAAAATAACTAAATTATTTTTCTCAGAGAATATTAAATGAGGAATACTCTTCTTTCTCAACTGAATAATATGATGAGAATTTTATAATAGGAGGGAAAAAAGACTTTATTTTATGACCCAGTTAATGCAGTAAAAATATGAGGAATCTCACATATAAGGTCAGAGTTATGTCAAAATCATGCAATTATGAGGTTAGAATGAAAATTCCAATGAAAGAGATTCATTTTATGACATAGTATTTTACTATGTATTGCAAAAGGGCAAATATTCCTTAGCTGGCATTGAGTCATTTCAGAAGCTACATATCATTTCTCAGAATTTTCAGGTGGAAAAATCAGGGACACATAAGGATTTCTTAAGCATTCTAAAGCTGTTTTTTCCCGTAATAAAATTCAGGCAAAGTATTGACAAACATTTGTTCACATTTATCAGAGACTGATAATTTCAAAACTTTTTAGCAAGAGACTAAAAGGGATGATTTCCTGATTGCATTTCTCAGTTTGGGAAAAACGCTATCCATGGTAAAACTCATTTTTTTTATTTGAAATGTTTGGTGCTGAATTTTTAATGAAATAGATACTTTTCAATTCATATGTTAGATTTTGTAAAATTCAACCTGGTATTTGTTTGAAGCAATTTATTTAAGATTTTTAAAACACCTCCCCCAAAGAATATCACTAGTAATTCATAGTTCTATCAAATATTCAACAATTAACACAAAATTATAACTTTACCTAGCATGTAAGAGATTTCCTGCTTAAAATATTTAATTCTTCTAATACTAGATAAACAAAATTGCCTAACTCTTCTTTCCTATTGCTTCAGGGTAGGCACAATTCAGAGCTCTCACACTTAATTTCCAACTTTTACCTCTATTTTATTTTTCATTTCAAAATATAGTTAGTGAAGAGAGGGTTAAAAAAGTTTCCAGAAATTCAAATGATTATTCCAACAATTAAAACTGTGACCCGCCATCACTCTTGGAAGTCATCATTAGCCTTTGAGATTCCAGCCCTACTTTTTAAAGGAATAACACATAAGAAATAACAAAGTTAATCATAACTTAAGTATTTAAAATATTACTAGCTTCAGCAATTTAGCAATATGTGAGGGATAGAATGAGATACCACACTTGGAATTTGAAGATTTGGATTCTGCTATTCTCTCTTTTGTTACTTATCTTGTCTGATATTAAGCAAAGCTTTTAAACACTTTAAACCTCAGTTTCCTCCCCAACAACAGGATTTGAAAAGATGACCCTGATGGTTTCTTTCAGTGCTGAAATTCTATAATTATGTCAATAAATATTTATTGATTGTGCACTTTTTTTGTTAGCAGGGGCATTATAGGTGAAAAAAAAACCAAACAAAAATGTTGCAAACTATCCCAAATTTAAAAGAAGTTACTTATGATATCTCCAAGAAGGCTTTACTTTGAATGAAATCTGATTTTCAGTGAAGAAGCAATGCTCCATAAGACAAATACAGATGAAAGAGTGATATCTACAGTTATTTTCTTTCTCCTAAAGTTTCAGATTCATGGTTTAAGTATTTGTGGTACAGAATAATTCTAGCTCAGGTCTTCAATTACTAGTGTCATGTAGCTAGTTGTGTTTTTAATTTATTCCTTCAGACTGTGGAAAACAAAATCTTATTTTCAAAATACCTTCTGAATTCAAGCAAGATAAGTGTCAACCAAACCTATTTCTCTTTGGTATCTCATTTCTCACCTGGCTACACTACCTTGGGACTTCTCTGACTGACTTTTCCACCATGCCCCAAAAAGTTCATTAGGGAGATAACCTCATCATCCTATGAGATCTCAATTAGCCTTTGCTCCCCACTTCATCACTATTTCAGCCTCTCTCATTAGAGGGTTATGAGCTCACGATCTCTAAACCTACATTCAAAGAAAGAGTTCAACTCAGATCTGTTCTCATTTCTCACCTGGCTTCACTATTTGGGACTATTCTGACTTTTCCACCATGCCACAGCATCTAATGACTTCTCTTCATTCTCCCCATTTTCAGCTTCCTTTTGTGTTCTATCTGCCCCCATTAGATTGTAAACTACTTGAAGGCAAGAATTGGGTTTTTTTATTCTTTTATGACCACTGATTATCATAGTGCCCAAAACACATCATTGTTGTTCATCTTTCATGAGAATCAGTGACATCCTGGGGTGATGTCTTGACTTGCAGATGAACTGGATTTAAGAGAAGAAGTGTTACGCAAAGCTATCAGCTTCTCTCTCTCTTCAAGAGTCACAAAGTCCAGTGATAACACAAAAGTTAAGATGATTGGTGATGGTCTGGGATTCACTGGATGACTTTGATATTGTCAATGTATGACCAAGCTCTAAGCACCTCATAGAATCTATGTCAGCAACTTTCATGACTGTTGAAACAAATTCTTCTCATCTACCTATCCCACATGCTTCTTTAATACCTTGGGCTATAAAATGGTTCCATGCTGTGGCCACCCACCCATACCCAAATGGCACATGCCTCTCCCACAACCATTGCAAGTATTGGTACCATGGTCTGCCCCATACCCTGTATTCAATGCTTCAGCTTCTCAGGTTATCAGCTAGAAGTTGATATTCATATAATATATATGTCATAAATTATATGACAGGATAGATAGTATAATATAATACTATATGATAAATAAATGAATTAAAAGAAAACAAGGGTCGAAGTACAGTGACATAAGAAAAGAATTGTTCTGAGACAAGAAGAGAGAGCCTTCATGAATTCCTTAATCTCTTCTTCCTTACCACCACCACCATCACACAAAAAAAGTAAAACAAAACAAAACAAAAGTGAAAACCCTATAGCCATTGAAGGATGAGTATAAAAGAAAAGGAACAAAGCCTAGTGATCTAGGTTTAGACTAGAAGAGGGGGAGGAATGAAGAAAAGAATCAAGTTGTTCTAAGCAATAAACTACAGATATTTAGTACTGCTTATATTTTCTTTTTCTTTTCTTTTGGTTTATGAAAGAAAGAAAAGATTTTTGTGGGTGATTTGTTTTGCATTCATTATCAAAATTTGAAAGAAAATAGTTTCAACAATCACAATCATAAATGTGAATGGGATAACATCACACATAAAACTTGGGAGGAGGGTAGAACTGATTAAATCAACAAAACTCAACTACAAGTAACATACTTAAGTCAAAAGAATAACATAGAGGCATGATCAGGGGCTGGAGTAGAATGAATTTATGTATCAGCAAAATAATTGAAACAGGAGTAATAATAACTCTCTAAGACAAAATAATAGTAAAAAAATAGATATATTAAAGAAAGAGAAGGTAATTGATTGGTTGTTGTCCTTCATTTTCCAAGAGGACCAAAGTGACATCACTATGCTAAATTCAAGTTTCTATGTGTCTGACTGTGACTGATCAGACCGATAGAGCTTAGAATGCTCTACCATAGGTTGGATACAAATAGTCCATGTGAACATTTGGAATGAATTTTCTAAATCTGTGCCTCCTTTGCGCTGTTCAGTTCTGCTGTGCTTTGTGAGCACAGCACCTTCTTTGCTAGGAGCACACCATGCTAAGCAGTCCTGTGCCAGTGTCTCCCATGTCACACAATTCCAAAGTTGGAGAGACCTCAGGAGTGTCCTTGTGTTGCTTTTTCTAACCACTATGTGAACACTTGCCCTGTGTGAGTTCTCCTTAAAATAGTATTTTTTTGGCAAACATACATTTTGCATTTGAACAATGTGGCTAGTCCATTGCAATTACACTCTTTGAAGCAAAGTTTGGATGCTTGGCAGTTTAATTCAAGTAAGGACCTCAGTGTCTGGTACCTTAGCCCACCTGGTAATTTTCAGAATCTTCCTAAGACAATTTGAATGGAAGCAATTCAATTTCCTGTTATACTGTCCAGGTTTCATAGGCATACAACGATGAGGTCAGCACAATGGCTCTGGTAGACCATATGTTTGGTAGTCAATCTAATACCTCTTTTCTCCCATACTCTACTTCAGAGTCTTCCAAATACTGAGCTAGCTCTGACAATGCATGCATCAACCTCCTTATCAATGAGTACATCCCTGAAAGTATACTGAGAAGTGAAACAAAACATAGACAGACATAAGATTATTGACTCAGTAAGAAGGCTGAAGAAATTCAGTTTTATGCTGATAGAGGTAATCCAAAGCACTTTTATGATGCCCTGAAGGTTATTTATGGGCCAAAGACCTGTGGCGCATCTCAAGTACTCAGTGCCAACAGAGCCACATTGATTAGTGATAAGGACAGCATCCTAGAGAGATGGACTGAACATGTCCATAGTGTTCGCAGCAAACCATCATAAATCAATGCTGAGGCCACTGACTGTTTACCTCAGGTCAAAGTCAATCCCTCCCTAGCTGAAGCTCCAACTGAAGAAGAGGTTTTGAATGTCATTAAGGTCCTTGTGTGTGGCAAAGCACCTGGTGCTGATTCTATTCCAATTGAGATTTATAAGGTAGGGGGACCTTGTGTTTAAAAAGATGACTGAAATTTTCCAGGTTATATGGCAGAGGAGGTTATCCCCCAGGAGTTCAAGAATGCCTCTATTGTCCATCTCTATAAAGTTAAAGGAAATAGATTGTCCTGTGACAGTCATGGGGTGGGAAGGGGAGAGGAAGTGAAGGGGTGAGTGTCTCTCTCTTAGTCATTGCTGGCAATTCTATCCAGAGTCTTACTTAATAGGCTGATCCTACACCTGGAAGATAGTCATCTACTTGAGAGCCAGTGTGGCTTCAGAAAGGGCTGAGGAATAGTCAATATGGTGTTTGTTGCCTGACAACTCCAGGAGAAATGCCAAGAGCAGAACAGAGGTCTATACACAATGTTTGTAGATTTGACCAAGGCCTTTAATACTGTCAGTCATGAAGGCTCATGGAAAATTATTTCACAATTTGGCTACCCAGAGAAGTTCATCAGCACTGTACCTCAATTTCATGAAGGCATGCTTGCCCAGGGTTCTAGATAATGGACAATGCTCTTGTGCCTTCCCAGTCATCAATAGAGTGACAAGGCTGTGTGCTTGCTCCCATGCTTTTTAGCATGATATTTTCAGCCATGTTGTCAAATGCTTTCACTGAAGATGAACACAACTTCAAGGTCAGCTACCACATTGATGATAAATTTTTTAACTTAAAAAGACTACAAGCCAAGACCAAAGTAGAGGGAGTGTTGGTGTATGATTTTTTGTTTGCAGATGATTATGCACTCAATGCAGCCACTGAAGCTGAGATGTAACAATGTATCCAACTACATTATATTTAACAATTCTCTGCCACTTGTGTTAATTTTGGCCTAACAATGAACACCAAGAAAATATAGGTGCTCCATCAGTCACCACCACACCATCCATATGTGGAACCATTGATTGCAGCAAATGGAGAAGTTTTGAATGCTGTGGATAAGGATAGGTAGGTGACACGGTGGATTGGCCATGGGGTCAAGACCCTGGGCAAGTCACTTAACCCTGTTTGTCTCAGTTTTTTTATCTGTAAAATGAGCTAGAGAAGGCAATGGTAAACCATTCTAGTATCTCTGCCCAGAAAACCCCAAATGGGGTCACAAAGAATCTGACATGACTGAAACAACCTAACAACAACAACAAAAGCAAGTGAATCAGGAAAACTACATTATACGTAAATGCAACATGGATGACAAAAATTACAATATTAAACAGGTGTATTTTATATACATATACAGCAAGATTAATTTCAACTTTGCCTCATCTCTTGAATAAGACCCCTTCTCTCCTCTAATACTGCCAAACCCTTGATGCAGTCTTTTATTTCTTCACCCCTAGACAATTTCAATAACCTGATGACTGGTCTTCCTACCCCAGGTGTCTGCTTATACCAGTTTATCCTCTCCTCAACCACCCAAGTAAGCAGGTCCAACCCTGGCATGACCACCACCCCCCAACTTAATAAACTCTGGTGACTCCCTATCACCTCCAGAATCAGATATAAAATTTTCTATTTACTGCTCAAAGTCCTTCACAACATAGCCCCTCCCCTACCATTCTAGTTTTCTTATACTTTGCACTCTGCCCTACACACACATGCTCTTTTCTTTATAAATATACACAATTTATTTTATATATATATATATATATGTACGTATAACATTCTTTTTTAAAATTTCAGTTGCAAATGTCTCTCTCCCTTTCCCAACCAAAAGAGAAAACAAACAATATTATATCAATTAAACATTATAGACATACTCTTTACTTCAATGTCCTTGAGCAGGACACTCCATCTCCCAACTCCACATTTTATCTTAATGTCCCCCATGCCTGGAATTCTCTCCTTTTTCTTTTACTTCCCCAGCTCCCTTCAAGTCCCAGGTAAAACCTGACTTTCTACATATGTATCAGCAAGCACCCTAGCATACCCAGGATGGCTGCTAGCATAGGTTCTTAGATCTGTTTTTCTAAAGGAAAGCAACTCAAAATGGGTTAACAATATTACTTTAATCAATCAAACATATATCATTTACCCAGTTCAGGGGGAAAAGTCAGCACTCAACTTCAGAGAATACAAACAGAAGTTAAAAGCACAAGTTACAAGCAGATGTTACAAGCAGACAAAGAAACAGATCAGCAGATGGGCTTCCAGCTGTCTGACCATCACTTCCATATCTATTTAGTTACCAGAGAGGAAAGCACCAACATCTGGGTTTTCAAAGTCGGGGACTCAACAGCTATCCAGAGTCTCATCTGGCCAAATCACACAACTCTTTCCAAAGTGAGCTCCAAAACAAAACCTCACATCAGGATATATATACCCTTCTCCTGGGTCAGGGAATGTCACAACCCTCTTCTCCCACTGTACAATCACGAAGTAATAAGGCATAAGCGTTCCTGAAGAACAAACCTCCATCCATAGGCTCCATGTGACCACATTCAGCCTATGAGGAGGCAAAGTATAATTTCAAATTAGGGAAGATTCTTGGAGCCACCTAAGCCTATCAA
>CM053593.1:322374661-322387667 GCA_028646575.1 Pseudocheirus occidentalis | reverse complement strand
CACTGTACAATCACGAAGTAATAAGGCATGAGCGTTCCTGAAGAACAAACCTCCATCCATAGGCTCCATGTGACCACATTCAGCCTATGAGGAGGCAGAGTATAATTTCAAATTAGGGAAGATTCTTGGAGCCACCTAAGCCTATCAAAGGGCCTGGGGGCAGGAAAGAGCTTCAGATTCCCATAACAACATAGAGCCTTTCCAGCAGCCCATTTCTTGCTAGTACCTCCCCTCAGTTGATTGTCCATAATTTGTGCTGCAAATATGCATTATTTGTCAATAATTGCTTGGCTGTTGCCTTCATCATTTTAAACTACAAGTTTTTTTGAGAGCAGCGACTGCTTTTGCTTTAGTTTGTATCCTCAGTACTTAATACAGACTCTGGGAGAGGGAAAGAAGGGAGGGGAACAAATTTATTGCACACCTACTACAAGCACCATACTAAGTCCTTTATGAATTTTAAATAATAACAATAATAATAATTATATGAGCAGTAGACTCAGTAAATGCTTATTGATGTGACCATTAGACAAATATGATTCTGACATCTAACCAGGGAGAACCCACCTAGCATCATGTTCTCCACACTATAACCACTCAATACTTGTCTGAATGAATGAAATCAAATTCATGCCTTTCTGCTAGTCACTTCTGTACCTCCTAGAATTCCTTGAGTAATAGATGAAAATGTATTTGAGAACCTAAGAGCCATTAACTTTGGATGCCATCATCAATTAAACTGGCAATGCTCGTAACTGCAGAACTTCCAACCTAAGCACTAATTTGATTGGCTTAGTGATATGAGACCTGGTTTTGCTTAACTCTGAGCATGGAAATATTGATTTTTGGACTCACAAGTTATGTTTCCACTGTGAAATCTAAAGTTGGGCTTTTGGCATAGAACAAATTAAGACATTACTAGTGAGAACAGTTTTTTGATGACTTTAGAAGAATAAAAAGGGATTTTTAAAAATTATGATTAACATATTTATATATTTAATATGCTCTGTCCTCTGTGTCACCTAGCTGCCCTTTCTTTCTTTAATATATCTCTTTTTTACTGTTATTTTCTCCAAGAAAGTTATCACTTCTGTTTCAATTATTTTGCAGATACATAAATCCATTCTAGTCCAATCCCTCATCATACATCTATATTATTCTCTTTTGACTTAAATACATGACTTGAAGTTGTTTTGTTTATTTAATCAATAGGATATTATATTATAAATGTGACATTTTTAATATAAATATATCATACATATAACATATATTGTAACATAACTAAAGGTATTTCAGACTAATGGAACCTATGTCTTTTCTGAATTACTGTGCTTATTTTTAAATGCATGCACATTCTTTGAAAGCAAGACATTTATATTGTAATGGATGATATGCACACATAAATACATATATGCACATACATACATACACACATATACACAGTCACACACACATGCATACATATGCATAGGCTATTCAGGACTAACCTTAGGAAAAATTATGAAGAATCTCCAAACCTTCAGTTTGTCAGACATTTTCTTCCCTATGGATTGCTTTTCCCACACAAACACCCTCTTAAGTTAGAGGAACTAGAATCAAATCCGTACTTCTGACTCATTATTGGTATGACCTTCATCAATTAATTTAACCTCCTTGGGTTTCAATTTCTTCAACTAGAAAATGAGCAAGATTGAGTAAATGAACTCTAAGTCACTTCTAACTTTATGTCTATAATCACATGACTCCACATTCTCAGTTCTCTCTTTCTATCCCCTAGCAAAATCTTGGGAAAGGCTCTGATATTCATTCATACTATGGTATAAATGATTGATAGGGCTTACAGTGTTACCTCTTTCACGGGCAGTTGCATTTCAAGAAATGATAAAGTACATGCCTGGGTTAGCCACAAGAAGGATGCTTATTGAAGAATTTCACTAGCCAAGTAAGGAAACTATGAGAAGCCTTTCTGGTACAATAAAACATCATACCATCTTTCTACCCACTCAAAGGATTCAGATTTCCAGATGTCATCTGAGAATACTACCCAGATGGCATAGGTGATCAGTTGACCAGGTACAACCCCATCCTACTGTACAACTGAACTAAATACAGAATTTGTCAGGGGAGAGAAAGGACAATGAAGATTTTACATTCCATTATGTATGCCACTCTGATTCCTCTATTCCAAGACAAGAATCACTGAGAACAATCTGGATGTTACAGAAAGTATCTAGAAGAATGTAGATACATAGGACCTGGGTTCAGATCCCAGCTCTGCCATTTCCTACATGTAAGACCATTGAAAAGACATTTCATCTCTCTGGGTTTTAGGCCATAATCTATAAAAAGAGTAGGTTGGATTAGAAGTGCAGTGATATAAAATTCAAATAAAAATGGATCCCTACATTTCTAAGTCACATTGACTTAGAAAACCATATGTTAAGATTGTCTGTGTTGCATTGTATTTTTATGCATTTTGTTGAACATTTCCAAATTACATTTTCATCTGGTTGAAGTTTCACTGAGGAGTTCTCTAGACTACATGGTGGTTGAGAGTTTGACAGCTTTAGACTAGATGACCTCTAGGGTCCCTTCTAGCTCTTAATCTACAATCCTATTAACTGACAGAGTGAGAAACAAAACAAGGCACTGAGATAAGAGATAAGTTGCAATATATGTAAGAGTTCTGGTAACATTTTCTTGTAGCATGTTTAAAATACTTTATTGAATATACTATAATTGCAACTGACTTGAACCTACTCTATTTTGTAAAAAGAAGCACATTTAATTAGAATAAACTAATTTAATTTAAAATCTCCAAAAGCAGAGGAGAGAGGAGGGAAAAAAAGTAATATTCCCTAATCACTCCAAATAATCAAGGTTTTTTTTTAATACTTTTCAATGAGTTTTCCTTAAGCAACTGATAAAAACAAATTTACATATATATATGTAATCATATATACATATATATGTAATCCAATCATCTGTATATGTACACATATATTGGTTAAAGGAAGATATATGAGGGCATGATAGCTATATCTATATATAATTTGAATTTCAAGAACATGATTTCAATTATAGGAATGACCAGTTTCCTCATCAGGCATGCTGTGCACATGATGAAGGCTGAAAAGTGTATGTGTATATAAACACAGACATGGACATGTTTGCATATATGTATATATACATGTATGTTCAGATAGACATATATACACATTGTGGTGTCCATTATTTAGATACAAGTATGTATATATGCATACCAACCTTCATTATGTGCAAGACATGACTGATAATGAAACTGATCCAAATACTACATGCTACATACACCACACATACAGTTACACATATGTTTGTATCTGTCCATATGTAGTATGAGAAAGGAGGTAGGAAGAGGAGGAAATGATAAAGGTTTTGAAACTTGGCTATTGGGAGGATGGTGCAGCAATAATTTTTTTAAGAGAAGTTAGGTAGAACAGCTAGTTAATAGCAGAAGATGAAGAGGTCAAATTTTAGACAAGCTGAAGTTCAAGTGCTGACAAGGTACGCAGGTGAATTGTCCAGCAAATAGTTGGAAATGTAAATATGTGCTTTGTTATCACTATTGTCCTCACTGAAGGAAGCCAGATGAAGGAGTGAATAGTGCTCTGGACCTGGACTCTGAAAGATCTGAGTTCAAATCTGGCCTCAGACAGTAACTAGTTTGTGTGACCTTGAGTAAGTCAATTAAGACTATTGCCTCAGGGTCCTCATCTATCAAATGAGCTGGAGTAGGAAATGGCAAACAACTTCAGTATCTTTGCCAAGAAAACTGCAAATGAAGTTACGAAAAGTTGGACATGACTGAAGAACAACAATTATCATCCTTGAGTCTTATGTTTCTATTGAAGTAATTAAAATAAATTTTCATAAATTTATTTCACAGTGAAACCTGGTATGCTTTGAGGGGAATTTGTTGCTAAAATTCTTATTAAGTCCTAAGCCATGAATAACCCAAGCATGAGAGAATTGAATAGACAAACAAGTACCACAACTCAACCCTGAAATTAAGGGGGGTGGGGGTGGGAAATGGAAAGAAAAATGCTTCATGGTTTCTATAAACGTTATTGCCCCTGTAGGCAAAAATCTTTGGTAAGAACCTGTACTTGATTCGCAATAGGAAAAATTGGGCCAAAGAGGGTTATTATCATCAGCATTATTTTTAATTTTTATTGTTATCACCATGATTATTATTAAGCAGATGAAGAAAAGCAGTAAGGAATTTTGAGAGAGAGCAAAGCAGTGAGATGATTAGAAGCATTATATTTTTTTAAAAAAAGACTGATTGACAACTGCGGATTAAAGAACATCAATTCATAATTAGAGAAAGGTAAAAGGGTTCCAGACAGCCTGGGAGTTGGTTTATTTCAGCACAGACAGAACACTAGGGACAGTGAAAGGTTACCATTCCAATAAAACTTGAATATTGAGTAAAGAGAAGGAAAATTCAAGACAATATAGTGGCCAGGGACTGGGATCAAGAAGATGATTGGTCATCCTGATTTCAGCACTAACTTATGTAATTTGGGATGTCACCTAAACTCCAGCTTCAGTTTTCCTATGTGTAAAAAGGAAACAATTCAAAGAACTATTGTAAAGATACATCTTGTCTGCTATATAAATAGCACTGCTCATTTAGCATCTTTTTCAGGTGCAAATAATAACACAGATTGCCTTTAATAGGAGTATGGGTTTAGAACTGGATGGCACCTTATACATTCCATCATGCTCAGCCCTCCTCTTCCCAGAATTGGAAAATAACTTTTCCAAGGTTTCCAAGTAATAAGTACTGGAGACAACGTGATGCAGTGGAAAGAAAGCTAAAATTAAAGTCAGGAGATCCAGGTTCAGATCTCAGCTCTGTCATTTACCTCTTAACCTCTTTAGGACTCAGTTTCCTCTTCTCTTTTCTCATCTCTCCATCCCTTCAACCCTTCTCTTCTTTGACTATTCTCTCTTCTCTTCCCTTCTCTCTCTGTCTCCCTCCCAACCCATCTTTGTAACCCTATTTGTTATGTTTGCTAAATTCTCTATAATCTCACAAAAGCAAATTAATAGATCAAGACCCAAAATTAATGCCTGCCCCATGTAAAGAGTTAAATGCAATTTAAAATGGAGAGAGGAAAATCAAATGAAAGTATATTCAGAAAGTGTAGCCAACATATTATTATGGGTAATTATTTTCCAATCATCTGTATCTATTTCTGGTGCTAGCACCAAACAATCTCTGATGCATCTTTAAAAAAATCATCTTTAAACATCCGTATACATCAACACAATACCATTAATCTGACATAAAATATAGTTTTGAGTCTCCCCAAAACATGGGTCTGTCCATATTTAAAGATGTGGGATAATCTGTTTTCTTTCAGGACACCTTGTATGAAATGGATATTAATCATTTGCAAAGCATAAATTGCTCTGTGAACCATACCACATAATTTCTGACTTCTAGCTAGCCTGAGAATTAAAACCTATTGAAATTGAAATATGGCATTTATCCATCATATACCTAAGACGCAAATGCAATCACAATATTAATTTGCCAGTTCATAAATCTATTTACATGACACCACTGATAACCTCAACACTCATTTCGTTTTCTCACAGATCAACTTTTGTCACCTATGACATCTTTTCTTTTAATTAAACTGAACTAACAAACCCTGGGGGAAAGGGGGAAGGAACATTCCAATGTAAACACACTATGAGAAAACAGACCCTGCAGAAGAAAAATACAAATTTAAAGATTGGAAATAAATATTTACATAAGAAGAGTCAAAATGTATTTGAGCTTTAATTTCCTCTCCATTCCCAAGTCTTGAGAAAGATGTTCATGAGTATGGAGGGCAGAAATGATGCCCACACCCAGATGAAGATGAATAGCCTGACAGCTCAGTTGCTTCCTGATGGAGAGAAAGAATATATCTGTCCTTACCTAGAGGTGGGCAGACAAAACTGCTACCTCAAAGCTTCTGGCCATACCATGACAAGTCAATGTTGGACCCTCTCACCTCTCATCTATTTTTTTTTCTTTTTGGAGGGGGGAAAGGTAGGGCAATTGGGGTTAAGTGACTTACCCAAGGGCAGCTAGTAAATGTAAACTGCCTGAGGCCAGATTTGACTCTAGGGCAGGTTCTCTACTCACTATGAGTAGCCACCCCCTCTCACCTTTTCTAGGTGACTTAAGGCCATCATTGATTTAGAGGTGGAAGAGACCAGAGAAAGCATTAAAGCCTAACCTCCTTGTTGTATAGATAGGGAAACTGAAACTCAGGAAGGTTAAGTGATTTACCTAGGATCACAGATACAGTAAGGGCCAGAGTCGGGATTGGTTTTACTTAGTATCATTGAAAGATCTTTGACTGGGATTGGAATAAGGAAACCGAATTGTTCTCTTTTATTATTTGTTTTAAACTTAAATATTAAAACAAATACACAATAAAGAAAAATAAATATATTATAAACTTAAACTTAAAATAAGAAAATAAAAAATAGTGTTGCCAAGTGCACAACAGAAAGTAAGAGAGGATTCAAGTTAGACCTGATTGTTAATCTCAGTTTTAAACACTTAGTTATATGACCACACGTGTCACTTAAACTTTCTGACATCTATAAAATAGTGCTGATAATATTTGTCCTGGCAGCCTCATGGAGCTGTTATGAAGAAAGTGCTGCTATGTAAATTATTTCCATTACCCAACCTAGTGGGTACTACTTCTATGTGACATAAACATCCTTTAGGAAGAAGTGGGGACACAGATTTCCTCCCAGTCAGTGAGTAAGCCATTGCCTATGTATAATTATTCCCAGGAGCACTGGGAAGACCTAAAGTATGCTCCAGCCATTGTCTGATAACCAAATTTTGTTACTGGCATTTCATTCCTTTATGTTTTTGATCATTGTTAAAATGCAAATATCCCTCAGAGGTATGAGCCACACTTTCAATTGTCAGTTGTGTTTAATGTGAAAGAAAGATCAAAAAATAGTTTTGATGGCAGTAAGAGAAGGAAGATCATAAATATACTAGGCAGTGATCAGTGTACAAGGTGAGGAAGTGAGAGGAGAGGGGCAGAAATTGGAGGCTTAAGGGTCAGGGCAAGTTTCACCTACCATACACCCTGAGGACTGCCCTTTCCAATGGTGGTACCAAATGCAAATAGAAGTGGGGGCCACTAAGACATATATAAGGATTCCTGCAACCATACATGAACTTAGAAAACCACATAATATTATATATATTTTATTTAGTCTGTTAGATATCTCTCTATTACATTATCTGGTTCAGGCCACACTGAAGAGTGTTGAGAATCACACAGGCTATGTGTTTGACACCACTGCCATACAATACTCTCCCTTCTCTAAATGGATCATTTCCCACTTCATACTGAATGAGAATGGGCGTATTATTGTTGTGCTCCCTATTCCCTCTAGGATCAAATGCAAAATTCTATCTTTGGTATTCCAAGCCCTTTATGACCTAGTCCTACTCTACCTTTCTAGTCATCTTACACCTTTCCTCCTTAATCCTCCTCCCTTCTCCTCCCCACCTCCTACACACACACTATTTGAGCCACTGACACTGGTCTCTACTATTCCACAAAAAAGATATTCCATCTTTTAGCTCCGGACATTTTCCATGGTTGGCCTTGATGCCTGAAATATTTTCCTTTCTCATCTCTACCTGGCTTCCTTCTCTTTCTCAGTTTAAAATCCCACATTCTACAGAAAGCTTTTCTCAACTCCTTTTAATTCTAATGCCTTCCCTCTGTTAATTATATTATTTCCTATTTATCCTATGTGTATCTTTGTATGTATATGCATCCATATATATGTTCCTGTATATATCTATAAATGTGTATGTATACATACACACATATAAACACATATATCCTGCATATACATGACATGACTTGGGTAGCATTAATATAACCAGTTGACTGTAGAATTGTGGAACTAGTCTCAACAATTCAATTTAGTAAACATTTCTTAAGTAGCCAGTGTGCTGCTAATATATGAAGACCAAGAAGACCTAATCTTATAATCTAAATTCTGAGATAGAAGGGCAATACCTCAGTCACTATGCTCCAAAACTAGAATGTGAAGATTATGTATTCTCAGGAATTCTAAGACTAAGGTATCCCATTCATTTGCAGGGCAGGAGCAAGAAGGGAAGTCCTTTGGAAAAGGTACATAGTAGGTTGCATTTTATCTCTCCCATTGAATTGTGAGATCTTCCAGGGGAGGGACTGTATTTTGCCTTTCTTTGTGCCCCAGAACTTGGCACAGTCTCTAACACTTAGTAGGCACTTAATAATTGAACTTGACTGACTCATTGCCCTTCAAACACACATGCGTATTTCACAATCACACCTAATCTGGAGAATGGGAAGGCCAACTCTTCTTTCACATTGTGATCTGAGCTACACATACTAATCTAGTCACAAGTTTTCTTTGCTCAAAAACCTTCACAGACTCTTCATTTTCTATTGAATGAAATTTAAATTCATGGCGTTCACATTTGCAGAATGACTCCAATTTCCCATTTATAGCTCTCACACGTACTACAATTTCCTCCCTATAGTCTACATTTTCTTTGTTCACATCCTGTTCTCTCCTGCTTTAATGCATCTTGTCATCCTGGAAGGGAGTAATACTCAAAGCCCACTAGGCTTGTCTACTGACATTCTTCCCTTCAGGAATCTCAGAGCAACTGAGAAGCCACCCTCTCCAAAGGACTCCCTTTATTACCAGTGCCCTACAACTGAATGGCATCCTTCTGTCTTAGAATTTCTATTCCTACTCTTCATATTGTATTTTTGTAGCATAGTATTGGGGTAGTGCCCTTCTGTCACTCCATGTTAGATTACAAGATCATGTCCTATCTTTACATTTTAGCAGAACACTAGATATATAAGCAATGTTCACTGAATCAAATTGAAGTTAATCCCATAATTCTACATTAAATTGGTTGCATTAGTATTACCCGAATCAAATTATGTTTATCACAGAAGCAAAGACTTGAAGAATTAGTCAAGACCCAAAATTCAAGTATTTCCTTTGTTCTCCTTTGTTTTTTATTTTCAAAATCAGCTAAATTGGGCCATTTAACAAAAATCACACTTTTTTTTCTGATTTTCCTTGACTTCATTTGTCTATACACTTAATTGCGTATAAGGTTGTTTTTGGTTCTCTACCTTCAGTGCCTAACATATGATCTTCTATAGAACTGATGGCACAATGTGGAGAGCGTTAGCCATGGAGTCAAAAAGACCAGAGCTCAGATCCTGCCATAGACTCTGTATGAATGATCCTGTATCTGTATGGGCAAATTATTTTACCACTCTGACTCACTTTCCTCATCTGCAAAATAATCATAATAAGAGCACCTACCTCACAGAATGTGTGTAAAGCATATAGCAAAATGCAGTGATTTTTAAGTGGTAGCTATGATCATCTTTATAGGAATTTAATAAATGTTTGTTTGGAAGATGGAAACTTTGGTCCCAGATACCCCTTCCCTTTACCTCCAGATAACACAGAATGAGTGCCCGTCTACATGATTTTTCTTTTCTGAAGCCATGCTAATCCTGAAGGTCATTTGATACCCAAATCTTACTGTCCTCACTTCCTCCCTACCATGCATTTAACTACCTTATATTTATTTTGCATATATTCTGTTATAGCTCTCCATTGTACGTGGAATAGTATGTAATGGAGGAGGGAAATTAACTCTGGAGGGGACTGTAAATTGTAGGGGGCTTCATTTAGCATAAAATTGGGTCCTCCCTGTTAATGGACACCTAATAGAAATATTATCTCACTAATGGATACCCTTAATTTTAGGATGAAAACGAGCATTTTTTCTCTCTTTTTTTAGACTGAAATTGCAGAATCTAATTTCTGGTAGAATCTCTTTAAAAGTCAGGACAGTTCCTTCTGAGATAATTTTTGTTTGTTTAAATACTAAAATACTAAGATCTGTTGGATTGCTAAATCCTTCACAGGTATTTAGACTATCATGTGAAGTATTATTTCAGATCCCTAAAATATTAGGATTACAAGTTCATTATATGTTCATTCATAAAAGTCCATTTGTTTTCCTTTTCATCAATCCTAGATTGTTTCCCTCATTTGTGATGAGTCCAGGCAGCTTAAATGAAATTTTTTATACTATAAGACTATAGAATAAACTTTGCCCTCTGACCTAGAACATCTGTGTAATCAAACTCAAGTGTTTAATTCCATTTGGGAAGGCCCCTACATCTCAGAGTTTGTTTTTCTTTAATTTAACCTGTTTGTCCTGTGAGCAGTGCATTCCAAATCCCATTTAGATTGTTCTGAGCATTGGTAGAGATCCCTTGGGAAAAATTTCAATTGCCCTACCACAGAAGGACCTAGAGGAAATTTTATGGACTTTGCAAAGGATTACCTAGGTCAAAGAGAACCCTGGAGAAAGGTTGGTATGTTCTGTGTGGGAAAAGACACCTCTATTCCCCCCACCCCAACTCCCCATTTATTAGCCTTAGGGACTAAGGGAAACACCTGTAGCATTCTTACCCAAGACAGTTTGGTGTTTGACCTAAGGGAAGGAAGGTGATCTCCAGGCAACTGAAGAACCTGGTCCTTGTAAGCAAAGCCTTACTATTCAGGGAACTCTGTAGGGATCAGGCTTTCCTTCTGAGGATGTGAAAGATTTCTTTTCCTTATTCTTTACTGTCTTTGGGAAATCACTTGGCAAGTCTTATGAAGCAATAAACTATGAGATTTTGTTTTTTATTTTGCTCTTTGGAGGACAACTTGGGTTAAGTGATTTGCCCAAAGTCACACACCTAGAAAGTGTGTCAAGTGTCTGAGGTTAGATTTGAACTCAAGTCAATTCTGACTCTGGGGCTGGTGCTCTATTCACTGTGCCACCTAGCTGTCACAACTATGAGAATTTCATACAAATTTATAATTTTTATGATATTCAGTAGTTTTCAGTCATATCTGACTCTTTGTGATCTCATTTGGGATTTTCTTGTCAAAGACAGTGTAGTGGTTTTCCATTTCCTTCTCTAGATCATTTACCAGATGAGGAAGTGAGTCAAACAGGGTTAAGTGACTTGCCCAGGGTCACACAGCTAGTAAGGGTCTGAGGCCAGATTTGAACCCAGGAAGAGGAGACTTCCTAACTGCAGACCCGGCTCTCTTGTCATTTATAAAGCACTTACTACGTGCTTACAATGTGTGAATCACTCCAATATCTTTGCCAGGAAAATTTTAAATGGGGTTACAAAGAGTCAAACACAAACAAAATGATTAAACCACACATATTCTGTGCCAGGTGCCACGCTAAGTGCTTTGCAATTATTCTCTTATTTAATTCTCACAACTCTAGGAGGTAATTGCTGTTACCATTCCCACTTTACAGATGAGAAAACTGAGGCAAGTAGAACTTAGGGATTTGCCCAAGGTCATACAGTTGGTAAATATCTGAGGTGGGATTTGAACTCAGGTCTTGGCAACTCAAAGCCCAATGTTATATCTACTGTAACACCTGGTGCTTCTGTTAAGTCTTACCTGCTTATTAAGAGGTATCAGAATGTATTTAACAACATGAAAGTATGCTAAGTTGTGGATCTGTTTATAAATATTCCCATACAGACTTTTCTAAAGATTGTTGAGTGTAAGACAAGAAGGCATTCAAAAAGAATAATGCTCAACCTCCCCAAGTCACTAGAGAGCTATGTAAGCTTTGGCAAAAGCTCTTCAGCTGATTCTCTGAGAACAGCAAAGGTTAAGCTGTGGAATGTGTATGAAAGATGCCTGATACCCTCCAACACTAATCCATGAAGTGAAGAAGATGGCCTCTTCTCTGATACCTCTATCAATGGAGAATGCCTCTCTAATTAAATCATAGGATTCAATCAAAGGCAAAAACCAACGTGAACAATTCAAGCTATCAAAAGTAGAAACTGGGTATGAATTGAATGAAAGCAGATGATACCACAAAGAAAATGCAATGATGGTTGAAGAGAATCACCCTTTATGAAGCTTGGATAAAACAGCAACTCAGCCTTGCAATGGAGCAGATCTTGCCAGGCCCAGAGTGAATTGCTTGGGCCTGTGGGAAAGCCTCTGAACCATCCTCTTATCTCTTGAACATAGAAAGACCTTGTGAACTTCAAAAAGTCGGAAAATTGGAGGTTGCAGCATCTCCAAAAAAGCAGCGGCTAATGTTAGTGTATACAGCAGATGCTGAGAACAAATTAAACACACTGTATAAAAATAGCTTCAGGACTCCACAAAGGGACCAGTTTGGGAAACCCAGAATAGAACTATATACATCTAAATGAACTTCACCAGGACTCTGGGAAGGTAGGGAAGGATAATCATCTCACCACAAGAACTGATTTATTCTTTCTGCTACACATCTTGTCTAAGTATGAGCCAACTGTCCCTGGGACTCTTTGTGTGCTTTGGGGAGAATGTGTCCCAGATTCTTTAGGGATTGGTTTCAGGCCAAATAATTGACATAAATTTAGTCCAAATTGCATTACAAATGTTCCTTTCAAAAATCTATCATATATTCCTGAGGAATAAATAACATGTTCCTAGGGCATGGTATTTATTGTTGTTTAGTGATTTTGGTTATGCCGGACTCTTTGTCATCCCATTCAGTTTTCTCGGCAAAGATATTGGAGTGATTTGCACATTGTGAGCACATAGTAAGTGCTTTATAAATGGCAGTGTACCAGGCCTGCAGTCAGGAAGTCTTATCTTCCTGCATTCAAATCTGACCTCAGTATATCTAACTAATTTTATCTGGATATTTGATAATCAGGGGCTAGCTCACTGAATGGAGATTTGGGAGCAACCATATTAATAAGGCCCAACCCCTAGTGGTTACCCTTAGAATTCTGATTAGAGAAGTTGGCAGCTACCTTCTGGAGGTTCGATTTGAGAAAGAGCTGAGAAAAGTAGA
>CM053593.1:322347851-322374161 GCA_028646575.1 Pseudocheirus occidentalis | reverse complement strand
CTTCATAGTGACCACATTAAATCCTAAGGGAGCCTGGCCTCTAATAGGAGGGGAAGTTCTTTTTCCCATACCCCTTTTCTTGCTACATCTCCACACCAATGCCCAGGAGGGAAAAATAGCCTAGGGTTTTAACTCAGATTTGGGATTTCCTGAAAGGGAGGACTGGGGAGATACTCAATGTGCAATTTAAATAGGGTATGGTAAAAGATATTTATTTCCTAAACATAAAAGTTATTACTAACCTAAAAAAAAAACTCTTATAAGTTCACATTGACCAAAAGACTAAGAACAGACTCCAGTGAGTTGTAATGACTTGTACTCAGTGTGCATTGACAGAAATTATGCAAATGATAGTGTTAATGACTGTTAGGCTCTCTCAGAAGGCTGAAGCTTAAAATCATTTAAGCCAAAGTATTTTTCAGGGCTGCAGAAGAAGCATTTTCCATTTCCTCTTGACTCTGCACTGCTCCTCTCTTGGTAGAGTCAGGCCTGGGACTTATCTGCTCACTGGTAGTTATCTTCTCCAAGTGAGCTGGAGTAGTTTCCCAGAACTTCTTTCACATTATACTTGGCAATAACTGAGGACTCAGGGTTTACAGACCTCTAGAACTTGGGAGGTAGCCTCCAATCAAGGACAATTCCATGTCAAGACCTATATTTGTTCACCCAGGATAAGGTAAAGAAACATAAAGTAGAAGAAATAGCAAGAAACCTATACTTATATGTGGATAATACTTTACTATTTTCAAATTTCTTATTTGTTCCTCTCAATCTAGAGGGAGAAAGTATGAGCTCTGTTTCCAGATATAACCATATCTTGTCTTATTGTGCTTCACAGATATTGTTATTTTTTAGCTAAATTGAAGGTTTGTGGCTGCCCAGTGTCAAGTAGGTCCATCAGTACCATTTCCCAACAGCATGTAGTCATTTGTGTCTCCGTCACATTCTTGCAATATTTGACATTTTCTCATTATTAGCCCTGCTGCGGTAATCTGTGATTAGTGATTTTTTATGTTACTATTGTCATTGTTTTAGGGCACATGAACTGTATCCATATATGGTAGCAAACTTAATAAATGTTGTGAGTGCTCTGACTGCTCTACTGACCCAGCCACCTCCTATCTCTCCCTTTCCCAGGGCCTGAGATATAACTTTATTGACATTAAGCCAATTAATAACCCTCCAATGACATCTAAGTGTTCAACTGAAAAGAAGAGTCAATTGATGTGTTAAACTTTATTGTTGTGTCTTTTTTTTTTTTTTTGCTTTTTGGAAGGGCAGTTGAGTTTAAGTGACTTACCCAAGATCACACAGCTAGTAAGTGTTAAGTGTCTGAGGCTGGATTTGAACTCAGGTCCTCCTGACTCCAGAGCCAGGGCTCTATTCACTGCACCACCTAGCTGCCCATGTTGTCTCATTTTTAAGAAATTGCCAACAGACCAACCTTTAGCAACTATTACCCTAATCAGTCAGCAGACATCAAAACTGGGGCAAGACTCCTATCAACACAAAGATTATGACGCATAGAAGTCTTAGATGATGATTAGCATTTCTTTTTAACAATAAAGTATTTTAAATTAAGCTATATACATTTTTAAAGAAATAATACTATTGCATACTTAATAGACTACAGTATAGTGTAAACATAACTTATGCACTTGGAAACTAAAATATTCATGTGACTTTATTGAGATATTCACTTTATTGTGATGGTCCAGAACCAAACCTATGATATCTCTGAGGTAAATAAAAGACCTTCATGTACAGGAGGGACTAAACTATATTTTTTCTCACAGAGGCAACTAGGTAGCAAAGTGAATAGAATGCTGTAGTCAAGTTAAGAGGACTTGAGTTCAAATCTGGTTTTAGAGGCCTACTAGCTGTGTCACCCTGGGCAAGTCATTCAATCATGTTTCCTCAGTTCCTTGTCTGTAAAATGAGCTGGAGAAGGAAATGGCCAACCATTCCAGAATATTTGTCAAGAAAACACAAAATTGGGTCAGAGAGAGTTGGACATGACCTAAATGACTCAATGATGATTTTTCCTTACAAGGCAAAGCTAAGAGTGAAAGCCACAAAAAGGAAGGTTTCAGCCTGGCTTAGGGAGATATTTTTATGGTAATAGGATTTAAGATCTTCCCTGCCCATTAACAGACTTCAGGTGGAACCCATTAAGGGAAGCTTGTGTAGGGGAGGCTTGCTGGTAGAAAGGCTTTCACATCTTTTGCTAGTTTCCAATTAGGCTCTGAGTCACTAGGGTTGTGATGCCTTCTGGCTCTGAGAAGTGAATATATACTTTGAGTTGGTATTTTGCTTGGAAGCTTTGCTTTTGAGAAGGATCTTGTGATTTCCTGGTCAAATTCAGAGTGGCCGTATGTTCAGAGCTCCCTGACTGCTCAGATGTAAAGGTTCTCTTGATCCAGGGATGTATGTAAAGTATATAGCCTTATTGCTATGATTCAGGTGAGCCCTATCTCTTGGTCTTTATTTTTCTGCTTGTATTTTCTCTGAAGTTCAGGGTGCTGACATTTCCCCTGAACTAGTGAATGTAATTTAAAAAAAGATTATTGATTCCTTAAAAAGCTATCTTTCCTAGCAAAGTAGATCTAAGAACCTGTACTGGCAGTCATCCTGGGTATGCCAGTGTGGTTGCTGCTACCGATACACTTTAGCAGTTTTCCAAAAGTAGAACAGCTAACTACATAAGTAGTAGATTCTTACTGAATGTTGTCATGCAAAAACAATACTATTTACTAAATATTATAGAGATTTTCTCTTCAAGTATGACTTGGATAAAATGCCCTGGGAGGTCTTCTCCAAGTCTGAAAAGCTGCTTAAACAGTCAGAAACAGATAGTAGTAATGCAAATAACACCAATATCTTGCCAATAAGCAAAGAAGAAAGCTTGAATGCCATTTTATTGGATTAAAGGCAATAAAAAAAGAACCTATTCAATAGAATCCAGAAAACAAAAGTATATAACAGAATCTCTAAGTAACCTAAATAAATAATTGAACAACAAAAGGTTAAAATGAAATAGAATCAAAACATGCATAGGATAAAAATAATTTATATTCAGTTTTTAAAAAGTAATTATTCAGGCTTGAGAAGCAAAGAAATAGAGAAAAGTGAGAATATTTGAAGATAAATCTGAAAAAATTCTGTTCATAGTTATAACAAAAGCTAACATTTATATACAGATTTAAAGTTAGCAAAGTGCTTTCTCTATATCATCCCACTGAACCTTCTCAATGACTGTGGGATTTTTGTTCTGTCATTTCAAGACCCTTCATGACCTTGATTGTTTTTTTTTCTGCATTGTGCAAATTAATTATGTAAACAATATTGAAGGGGGCATTTAAAATAATTAAAAGAATAAATTATTTTCAAGTACTTTAATAGCATGCATTTACATACAAACAATGAATGTCCTAATCATAAAACTGACCTAATCTGTTCATTAAGACAGGTTTCCTAATGACCTTTTCAAGTTCTATTTTGGATGAATGAACTTTGTAATAAAGTAATTAAATAGTAGTCCTTTAAAATACTGATTTTTATCCAGAATTTATTTTTTTATCCAGAATTTATAAGAGTTTTGACAATGTAAGAAATAAGAGCTTAATAAAGGCTATAGACAGTCAGTTTTCCAACAAAGAAACATCAACAACCTGGAAAACAGTTTCAAATATCTATTAATCAGAGAAATTTAAATAAAAACAACTCTGAAATTCTACTTGATATGCATCCAATAGAAAAAAAGGGCTGCATGGTTAAATTTACTGCTAATCTACCTGTGGTATAGTGGAATTCTTTTATATGTAAACAAGTATTAGTTGCCCATTTTGTTCCAAGTACTTTGCTTGGTGCTGGGGATATAAAAATCAAGAATAAAACAGTATCTATTCTCATGGATTATATTGCTATAAATGTGTGAATATCTTTGACCCAGTGGTTCTACTTCTCCTACCCCCCAACCAATGCCAAGGGAATATTAAATATATTCCTACCAACATTAGTAAAAACACTGGAAACAAAACAAATGCCTACCACATGGAGAATAGCTGAAAATGAATATAATAGAGCTTGATAAATGCTTGTTGACTCGCCAGAATATTATTACACAATAAAAAGTGATTTGAAGAATTCAAATAAATATGAGGAGACACATTAGAAAGAAACAAAGTAAAGAAAACTGTAACAAAAGAAAAATATACACATTGACTGCAGCTCTTTTGGTAAACATAATAGGAAAAAATCTGTTATGGACCAAAAAAAAGGTCAGAAATGATCGTAGAAACAAGGATGATGTGGAAACTACTTGTACTGCAAAAACACTCCAATCTAACAGATCACAACTCAGACATTCCTCCCAGGTAGTCCATCTGATTGGGGGAGGGAGTAGGGGACAAGAGGTTTCCTTGCTTCCTCTTTACATCACAAAGACATCATTGAATTACACAGTCCATCCAATAGGTATTCCTTGTTCTTGCCCTGTGAAGGATCCATCTTTTGTGAACAAAACAAAACAAACACATTTCTTGATAACATCCTTTAATTATTCTACCTAGTTCCTAAATGGTTATGCATCACAGTATATTTCCATACAATTTACATATCTCCTTTGGCCTCCAAGCGATACTGGGTTCTGTATTTTTCTTTTAGAGGCTGTTATAATCCATGACTTGAACCAACATGGTATACTACTATGGAAAAGTCAATACAGATACCTTTCTCTGTGTTGTTGTAATGCTAAATTACAGCACTTATAAGTGGGTATGATGAATTGCAATCTCTTAAATATTTTATTTCTATTTGCATGCTCGTTTTAATAATATTTCTTTCCATATGCTTTTGTTTGAATGCCAATATTCATAAATGGAAGTTAAAATAAAAATTTACACATGGAAAATATGAAAAAATACTTTGTATTTCAACCTTATTGCTAATTTGGATAAGCCTTTTCTCATTCTAGTGTTTCCTATTAGAGAGATGTTTATTGTGTCACCAAAGCCATAGCAGTGTGAATGTCTAGGGCAAGGCGTCTGAATATTCAACTGAAATTTTCCTCTTTCTTCTGAAATCCACATAATTTTAGTTTCAGCATTGGGAACGACCATATCCAGTCACCAAATCCTGTTCTTTCTTTCTTGGATGTTGATCACATCCATCCTTGTATTTTAGTTTTCTCACTGTAATAATTTTCTAATTGGTCTCCTTGCTTTCAGATTATGTTCCAGAGCATAATGTAGAAAACTGCCAAATTAATCTTCTTAAAAGCCAACCAGCCAACCAAACACAAAAAACACTGTCATTTACTTTCTGAAAAAAAATAAAAAGAAAAACATTCAGTGATTCTCCATTGTCTATGGAAGTCTAGACCCCAAAACATTTAAAGTCTTCCATAACCTGGTAAAAAGTTAGTTTCTAGAGTTCTACCCACCACAAATCCCATACTTTAATCAAACTACACTGCTCTTTGTTTCTTTGAGCATATATCATGCTTTTTTGGTTCCATGACATTACTCAGTTTTCTGTTCATGAAATGCCCCACTTTTTTAATCTTAATTAGTTGACATTTTAGCTGCCCTTTAAGAACCAGTTCAAATATAACAGCATCATCAACAACAAAAATAAACAACTAGCAGTTATATAGTTCTTTAAGGTTTGTCAAGATGTTTACAAATATTTTCTAATTTAATCCTAACAACAGCCCTGGAAGGTTGGTATTATTATTATTATCTATTTTACAGATGTGTTTACTGGAAAGCAGAGGTTCAGTGACTTGTCCAGAATCCCCTAGCTAGTAAAGGCCTGAGGACAGATGTGAAACCAAAGCTTTCTGACTCTAGGTCCAGTGCCCTATTCACTATGTTACCTAGTCGTCTCTCTTCCATACCTTTCCTGACCATCTCCAACATTTGAAGTAGTAGAGTCTTTAGTGTGCTGTTATTTAAGTGACATTTACTAAACATTGCCTTATTTTGGAGATACCTTTTTATGTGACTTAGCCCCCCTATTTCACCTTCCTGCTCCATTATCATGTATTCTGAATCGCATTGACTCTGACCACCTTGATATTCTTCACACTTGACACTTTGTATCCAGACTCCAGATATCTTCACTGACTGTTCTCATTCCTGAAACACTCTTAAATTTGCCTCCTTACTTCAGTGACTTCCTTCAACTTTTGGTTAAAATTCTATCTTCTCTAGGAAGTTTTCTCTTATCTCCCTTAATGCTGAGGCCTTCCTTTTGTTGATTATCTCCAATTTATCTTGTTTGCATTTATGTATGTATATATACACACATATATATGCACACATGTGTGAGTCTATCCATCATTTATCTCTATCTATCTATCTATCTATCTATCTATCTATCTATCTATCTGTCCATCTACCCATCTACCCATCTATCCATCTATCTGTACATGGAAGTTTACATGCTGTCTCCTCCCCCATTAGACACTGAGCACCTTGAGAATAGGGTCTACCTTTTTTCTCTCTTTGTATCTTCATTGCTTAACAAAGTGCCTGCCATATAACTGGTGTTTTATATTTGCTTGTTGACTGACCATTTGATTCTAGTGTTCTTGAAGGCAGAAATTGCCTCTTATAGTTTTAGATCCACACTCCCCTAAACTAGCACCTACCACAATCCTTTGTGTGTGATTGAGTCTTGTTTACATTTTACTTGGATAAATGAATGATTACATATTGTTAATAAAGTTGTGTAGAACTAAATTGTTATCCTCAGCTAAGAAACATTATTGTTCAAATAAGACATTTATTTTTAACACAAACAACATATCCTTTTCTACTTAAGTTGTCTATGCTGTATAACTCAAGTATGGCAAGTGGTAAACTTTGGAAATTTCTGACAATGGAAACTCTGTCTCTTAGTAAATCCCACCCACTCCAATCCAACAAGCATTTATTAAACACCAACTATGTGCAGGAAATGTGCAAGTGCTACCCCTGAGAGACACAAAGCTAAAGTAAAAAGAAACAATTCCTGCCCTCATGATCTTTATAGTTTATTACAAAGCTGGTTTTGTTTTCCAAAGGCACACACTGACTAACACATAAGTGCAGATTAACACCTGAAGGCTTAAATGACTCTTCTTCATCAGAAATTATTCACAATGCTCAACTTTAAATTGGAAGGGAACTGCAGAAGGGACCTTGGAATCCATGTGTAAGAATTCAGATTCTTCGTTATTAAGTAATAATAATGACTAACCTCTTATATAGTGCTTTAAGATGTCCAAAGTACTGTATGCTATCTCATTCTTCATAGTCTGTGAGGTATATACTATCATTATCAACATTTTATAGGAGACTGAGGTTTAGGGAGGTTTTGTTCAGTGTAACAGACCTACTGAGGGTTTGAGAAGATGCTCAAATCCAAGTATTCTTGACTTAATTTTTACTGTTCAATTTATCCAAAGCACCACACACAGCTAAACGCTTACCTTTCTGAGAATGTTGAAATCCACAGAGATAATTGCAAATCCTTTTTGTAGGGAGAGGATTTGTTTTCCTCTCTCAAGACAGTACACCTAAGAATTCTACCAAAAGAAAGAATACTTAAACAGTCTATTGTATCAAGGTATTCACAGCTATTCTTTCTACTACAGTACCCTCTAATGAACAACATCACATTTGGCAGGTAATCGTATAGCAAAATAAGTCCAAACATATCTCCTCTCACCCCTGCACTCTTCTCTACCCTTCCAGGCTCACTTTTATTTCTATCCAATCTTACTTTTCAAAGCAGCTCATGCTTAAAGCTGTTTGAGAATCATTCACACATAGAAAAAACTTACAAATTTGATATGCTCTAAATATTATATATTACTTAAAAGTTTTGATGCATTACTATTACTTGAGGCTAGCTCATGTTTTGGACCATCCTCTGATATCAGCTTATGTCCCAATTATGCTAAGGACATTTTTTCAGTTGTCTCAATATTAGAGGAACAATAAAACTTGCAAGGGGATGGGTGGAAGACTGTACATTGGTTAGGTCATGGTTCTGAAAGGTTGCCACGCACAGGAATTCTGATTTTTCTTTATAATAACATTTAATTAATTCTGATTTTTTAAATTAATATCCGATGCACATTTTCTAGAAGTCAATGTGGAATCTCAGTGAGATGTACACCAAAATCATTCTGCTCTGTTCCCATCTGTGTTTCTTATCCATTTAAGTTTTTTCCAAATTCCCTATCCAGTCTCACAATAATGATCTTTCAGAAGATGCCAGCATGCAAACAAGGAATCAGCAGTACTGTTTTGTCTCTGATCATAAGGAGAATATCTATGGAGTGGGCTCAAAGTTTTCAGAAAAGGGAAAAAAAAGTCTTCTCAGCTTACAGGGTTATTTTACCAGCTGAATCTCTTACTAGTGCAATAAAAACTATAATTAAACATAAAATAGAAGGAACAATTCAAGCGACATTATATGTAATCTTGTACAAAAAAACACACCCTAATTATGTTACTATTCCAAGGCCTCTTTTTGCAACAAAAGTTTACCCCCCCACACACACACACTTTTGTTCCATATTACAATATTCTATGCCTTTGCTGTTTCTCTAATGCCAAAAGCACATTGAACATCAGAAGTCAGAGCTGCCTTGGAAGGTTTAATATTAATTGCACAGAAAATTGTTACTCAGAGCACAGAGCAGCATGACTGACAAATCTGGCTTAGAAACGATTTAGGCAGTTTTCTCATTGCAGTGGTGATTATGGCATGGAACATTATGTCGCTCATTTAGAAAGCTTATATTTAGGAGAGTAGTATTATTGTTTAGAACTTTCCCCCCTTTTACTCCGTTAGCAACATTTCCCCCTCATTTTTTGCTTTCAATTAGATTGGTTTGCATTAATAGCTTTCAAGTACTTTGCTCTCAATCAATTCTGCTTTTCTATGCTGATGTTCTATGAAGACCGTTTAACAATCTTTTGCTTTCTTCTTGCTCTATATAACAGAATGAACAGTTGAATGGCCAGTTGGATGAAAAATTTGTATATATGTATGTGTGTGTGTGTGTGTGCGTGCATGTGTATATGTGTGTGTATGTATATACATAATTATTCCTTGTTATTCCTTATTTAATTTTAATAGTAAAGAAACAATGCTTTCTTTGTATCAGACTTTTTATTTTTCTTCAGTGATCTCACTTTTAAAAGCCAATTATAAAAATGTCTTGAAGGCAATTACAAGGAAACAAAAATTTTTATCTGGATGGCATAGTTGAAAGCAATAGTGTGGATATATGGCATATAAATATCACCAATAGACTTTTGGGTTCAAATACCAAGAAGACATTGAATGGGGCTGCTCTTCAATATTCTTTAATCCAAACTAAGGGCAGATGACACTGAACAAAGGAATCTGGTCTTAAGGCTGTTGTGTTTTAAAACATCAAATATCTCCACATTCCAAGGATAATATATCTTTTAGGACAATTCTGTTCACTTATAGAACAAGGCAGTCTCAGATTGAAAGGGAATATAGTCCAAACCTGAACAGTAATATTAAAAATCCAGTATCTTTAAAAAGTGGGTATTTAGCTTCTTGAAGATTGCCTGTGTTGGAAATCCATTGCTTATTAGAACAGAACATTCCATTTTTGTATAGCTCTGATTGTTAGATTTTTTTTCTTAAATGTAGCCAGCAATGTACTCCTCAACAACTCCATTCCACTCCTAATTATGCCCTTTGGAGTCAAGGCAAAAAGGTGAATACCTCTTCGTAATTTTTCCTTGTTACACTTAAAAGACCTCTGATCTTCTTGATGTGGGAGCTCTTACTAGTGAGGGCAGATTGAAACCCAATCATGCTATCCCATTTTATATGACTCTTGTCCACATAATTTATGTTTCCCATAAATTCTATGGTGGAGGAGGCTTATGTTGAGGTGGATAGAGGAGGAGAACAAGGAGGAAGAAGTATACAGTGTAAGGGTATAGTTTATATATCTGCAAAGCCATGCACAGGGATGGGAAATAAATGAAAGCAGACTAGGCAGAACCTTCCACAAAATGGAGTCTCTGGGAGGAGCTTGCCAGTTGGAAGAAGGGAGTCAGGCCTTGTAGAGAAATATTCCAGGGTGATAAAGCTTTGGAGGTCATAGTCTATTCAGAGCAAGGAGGCCTCAGGATCTGAGGGAGATTCCAGAATAAGCCTGCAGTAGAAAAGGTTTGGTTTACTAATAGTCATATACTTTTAATGTTATCATTTGAAAAGGCTTTTCCCCTACAGATTTCTTAATTGATGATATATTATAGACTTCTTATGGCCACCTTCAGTCTCTCTGCTGCCCTATGGATGGTTTGTGACTTTAATTCTTTAGACAGTATAATATTATATTACTTGTAGCTGTAGAGTATCACCAGAAGAATATTGATGGTAAAAAGCAGATTTCTATTTCAGAAAGAAGCACAGACTTATTAAAGGTACTGCCCAATTCCCTACTACAGTGCAACCCAATCTTTTCCTTCTTTTTCAATTTTGAGCCCCATTTGTCATCCATCCACAATATCTGTCCAAGATGTGTATTCTAATGGACCAGCTCTCTGGGTTCTCTATCCAACTGAAAATCAATCTGGATAACAGGAAATATTTTATACATGCATAGTTTGAATTCTCAAGTGATTTTCAATCTTATTTAGAAGCTTCTGCAATGTTCTGGACCTAATATGCAGTGTCATCAACAAACGAATCTCTAGAGCCCTTAACATTAAAGAGAGTATGTCTTCCATTTGGACTCTATACTGCACATTTCCTTTGACGATGGGAACTACCTGTGGCAATCATGCCTCTCTGTTTTATGTCTCACTTGGAATTATCAGTGAGAGGGGCATCAAAGTTATCTCTATTTTTATGTCTTTCAAGAAATAATTTATAATTTTTACATATAAAAGTGAGATTCTATTTTGGAAGAAAGGCCCTTTCTCTGCTTTTAGGGCAGTATTTGGCTGTCTTTAGTCACTTTTTAAAAAAGCGCTTGTAGTCACAGCTCACTAAGACCAAGGTTTACAAAGCCTTGAATGCTGATCTGCTATTACTGTACACTTATGAGGATCACAGAGAATTTAGAGGACCTTGATAGAGGAGAATGACTCCTTGGCTGGAGTTCACTGTCATTCTAAGGAGGCTTTGCCTGTTGAATTCCGAGGGGAGAAAAATGACATGATTTTTCTTTCAAACTGTATAGCACCTGAAGAGTTCTTTCAGTTGACCCAGACTGTCTTCAGGCAAAGAAATTAATATTGTCCAATCAGTAGACTCCAAGGATTGCACCAATAAAGCATTCCTGTCAACCCAATTCATATCAGTTTCTGTCTTCTCTGAGCAGCTTTTCTCATAGTCTTTTAGGTCATGTGTCCTTAGACTGTTATGTTTTCTGAACTCAGATTATTCTCCAGGTTCTTTTTCTATCACTTCCAATAGTTTCGTCTCCTTCCAACTTCTTAAATCTTCTACATCCTCCAATCAGAATCTCTTGGTGTTCTGAGACATCTTTAGCTTATGAGACAAACTAAAAAAAAAAATCTATTTTTCTGTACCATATGAATACAACTATACATAGTTTTCTGTATTTGCCAAATTCAATTTGTTTTAAAATTTTTAAGTCATTAACTCTATAACTCTACAAAATTAAAAAAAATCCCCAGTTACTTGCAGCTCAGACGATGAAACACAATGTACCCACATCAATCGTTGCTTTGCCTTCACATGAGTTATCTCAGTATATTTATATGAAGGGCAGTTCTCTATTTGATTCTCCAAATGATCTATGTTTTCCCTTGACAGTTTATCTGAGAGACTTTCTTCACAAGTTGATTGTTATCAGTCATTCCTACATAAATACTGTTTTCTTGTTGTTTCTTTTTCTGCTCCATTCAGCAATCAAACTGTATACATAGGTAAGGGATAATATCTTATACTATAAACTCCCATATTTTATATATATATGTACATATATATATATATGTATATCAAAGACCAAGGAGAGAGAGAAAGGGTCCTTTTGTGTAAGAATTTATAGTATCACTTTTTAAAGTAGTAAAGAACTAGAAATAAAATGTGCGTACAGCAAGCTGGACAAACTGTGGCATACGGATGTCATGAAATATTGTTGTGCCATAGGGAATGAGAAACATGATAGATTCAGAGGAAAGTTGGAGTGCTTGTGTAAACTGATTCAAAATGAAATGAGAGGCAAGAGAATAATTTAGATAATTACAACAACAGTAATATAAGGGAAAACAACTTTGAAGGATATCAGAACTCTGATCAAAGCAGGGAACAATTATAACTTCAAAAAAATGATGAGGAAATATAACTCTCACTTCTTGACAGTGAAATAATGGGCTAGAATTGCAGAATGAGGTCAGCATTCTCAGATACTAACAATGTGGTCATTTGTTTTATGCATACAGACAAACATGCACACATTGTGCTTACACTGTGGGGGGAGGAAAGAGAAGGGGAGGGGTGGGAGAGGGAAAGGGGGAGAAGGAGAGTGAGGAGAGGGAGAGTTTCTACTTTGGTAGGTTGGAGGTGGATATTAGTGGGTAGTGCTAGATTAAAAAAACAAGGATTAATGAAACATCTTTAATGCATGGTAGAAAAAATAGCACAGGAGGAAACACAAAAGAGCGATATGCTTACTACCTTGTTAAATTAAATATAAATACACATACACACATATTTCTTAAAAGCTAGATGTACATAACTGATAGGTCATTTTCTTATTCTTTGTGTATTGAAATAGTTACATGTTTAAAATGGTTGTTAAGTTCAGAATAAAAAAGAAAAACAATTAAAAATAGTCTAGAGAAGTAGTGTTAAATTTAAATACAATAATAAATAAATAAATCTGTACATAAGGATCCCCATGAGCTGCATATTAACTTAGTTTTATAATGTAGTTTTATCTATGTTTTATTATATTTTTGTTTATTCTCTTAAATATTTTCCAATTACATTTTAATTTGATTTGGACTACACTCTGTAGGGTTGTGGGCTTTATTTAGCCTGCGGGTCATGTACTTCCCAACTTTGTTCCAGAACGTATCTGCTGGACTTCTTTGGAATATAGTAAAATAAATAATTAGTAAGAAACACATTCAATAACAGATGGAGGGGTAGTGGTTTGGTTTTTGATCCTCAAGCATATCTGAGATGCATTACCTCTTGCATCACACACAATATATTTCTATGTAATCAATAAATAATAAATTAGAGTCTTGTATTCAAGACTCTAAGTCAATCAGGTGACTGTAAAGATACAGTCAATTAGTAAATGACTTTATTAAATACCTACTGTGTATCACCATGCATATTATTTGTATTATAAAAGAAGATTGATCTAATATATCCCTTTAAAATATGAAATTCCCAACCATTGATATATTTGGTCACTGGTCACATTCCCCAACTGTCAGTGTTACCTATCAATTTATTAAATCATATTTTTAAAATCCCTATCATGTGCTAAACATTGTTATACTGGAATTCTGAAGAAACAATGACAAAGATAAAAAGTTTCTTTCCTGAAAAGATTTTTAGTCTAATGGGAGTAACTATATATATATACCCATACACATATATATATATGCATATAAGTGTATGCGTATGATGTACAACAAAAATTCAAAGTAGTTTGAAAAAAGAGTAAACATGCTGGAAGAACACAATAGATTTCATGTTGAAACTAGTAACTAAACAGATCCTCGAGGGAAAGGAAGGATTCCAGTAGGCAGAGGTGCTGAGAGAATGCAATCCAAGCATAATGATTAGCCAGTGGAAAGGTACAGAGATGGGTGCAGAACAGGTCCTGCACCAGTATGACTGTACTATAGAGGTCATGGAGGATGGGAATGTGCAAGAAAGTACTGAGGTTGTGAAGCGCTGGAAATGCCAAATAGGGAAATCTATGCTTGGTCCTAGAAGCAATAGGGAACTCTCAAGGCATATTGATTAGGGAGCATAGTGACATGGTCTGTTAGTAAAATCAGTTTGGCAGCTGTGTGAAAGAAAGGCTGGAATAGGGAGAGTCTTGAGATAAGGAGACCAAATAGTATGCTTTTATAATATTCCTGTGAAAGTGATGAGCATCAGAGCAAGGATGGGGCATGACTTAGTGAACATAGAGAAGGGGACAGAGGTGAGAGACGTTGAGCAAATAGGAACAAGTGTCAAAGTGTATCTCCTTGGGTTACGGTCTCTTCATAACTTTATTACACACGTTTTGCACATGTGTATAGATTTCTGATGTGTTTTGTGCATACATGTGTGTATATATGTATATGTGTGTGTATGTGTATATATATGTATACATATATGTATAAAACATATTTATGTAATATATGTATATTATTATAGCCATTCACCTCGCACATTTTCGGACCTTTTTGCTAATATTCTTCATTTAAGAATATACCTGCCAATCCTTGTAGTATCTAGATCAGTGGAAGTATATGGTAATGTTCTCCATTTTCTATTTTCATTTAAAGATCTTTTGATCAGATATGCAAGACTCCACGCTAATTTCTATTTCCAGTCTTTATGAAAGGGACTACATCCCTAGTCAAGAACTCAATTTTAAATCTTTCATCATGGTCAATGAATCCAAATCTTTTCTCAGACATCAACTTCTTAACCAGCTGTTCAATTCCCAAATCCCTATTTCTCTTCAGAACCCCTTCTTTTTAATCAGCCACAATGATTGAAACACCATCTGTTTTCCTAAGATCTTTCTCACCTTTCTCACCTAAAGTTACATAATTCTTGGCAATGGTTTTTAGGTTCCTCCTGGCAATACTGTTTATCTCTGCTTGGATCATCAGAAATGGGTAGTGATTGTCTAATGTGACATATATGGAAAAGCTTTATGTCATACTCTTCATGGAAGAAAGTGTATTTTCTGATTGTTCATGTTAGATGGATTTATGGCTAACATGTATCCCTCAGCAGGAGGGATACAAATATCCAGAATGGAATGTCTCATTCCCAAGATCATTGTTTGCTATCTTTTCTCCAGGTGGCAACTGTGGACCCTCATCAAACAGGAGAATCTCCTTTCTAACAAGGTTCAATTCTACCATTTATAGAAGAACTTCACACCTATCAGGTCTCCAAAAAAAATTGCCTTTCTCTTTCATCTCTGTGTAACACATATCAGCTATCCAATTCTTTGGAATATGTTTTTTAAAAAAATTCTTAGCATTTCATGTTCCACAGAAATACTTGTTTTCTTTAAACAACTTTTTGTTTCCCCTGATATGTCAAAGTCTAGGGAAGCTTTCCTCTAACTTTTTTCACCTTTACTTCTAGTATTGGAGACCAGTCTGCTTTTCATAAACATGTGGCTATTAATTAGTATTGGCTGAAATACAGTCTCTGCAAGCCACTGAGATTTTTTTTTATACTTCACACTTCTGGTCCCTGTTGTTCTTACTGCTAAAATTCATTTGTAAGAATTGTTCCTGAGATGGGGTGTCCTGTGACTGGAAAATCTTGAACAAGTTTTTATTTTTATTTTTTATTTTTTATTCTTAGTAGGCCTTTCTGCCTTAAAAAAAATCTAGTACTAGCAGCACAGAGACTTTAGATATGTAATTACCAAATTTCTGCCAAGGGGTTAAGTGATTCAATTCAACTCAGCAGTCACTTATTATTCAAAAACTATAAACAGCTTGGACAAGTAGAGAAAGAGCTTATCATGGGATCAGTAAAACCTGGGTTTTATCATTGCAAGACTAAATTAAAGAGCTATTGTCAAATACGTGTGGGTTGAAGGAGTTTGCTCACTGGAAGGTTTCCTATACCAATGCAATGAAACTACCAGTTTAGGCAAAACAGTAGGACCTTCTGCTTGACACTAGGGATACAAGGACAAAAGAAAACAAAACAGCCTCTGCTTCTAAGGGGTTTAAAGTCTATCATGGGAAAAAAGCATGTTCAAAGGTAAGGGCTGAAAAGGTTTTTTGGTAGTGATGGCTGATTAAAAACTGAGGAGATCAGGAAAGGTCTCTTTTAGGACGTGGCATTTGAGCTAAATTTTTAAGGGAACTAGGAATTTCAAGAGGTACAGATGAGGAGGGAGAGTATTCTTGACATGGCAGACCATAGGTGGGAGGTGGAATGTCGAGTATAGGGAAGAGCAAGTAAGCTGAATACAGATATGTGAGGGGAAATAATGTGAAAATAATATGTGAAAGTAGGTTGGAGCCAGATTGCAAAGGGCTTTAAATAACAGAGAAATTTGTAATTTATCCTAAAGGGAAGAGGGAGCCATTGAAGTAAAGCAATGATTGTCTAGTTTTAAGAAACTCATGGAGAAAATATTGATAATGATTATTAAACTTAAAAATGTGTTCTGCATATGTCTTCCTGCTTCTATTTCCTCCCTTCTGCAATTCATCTTCCACATATCCACTACATTAATCCTTCTAAAGCTTAAAAATGGACAAAAACAATAAATCAATCCATAATTTGTAGAGTTTGCTGATTATTGGGGAGTAAATGTTCATGCTGAAAATTTAACAAATGTCTCTCAAGCCATTTTGATCTGATTTTAGCTCATTCATGCATCTATTACACCTTGAATATCTCGAGTATAGGACTACATTTCTAAGGGATTCAGAATAGAAGCTGCTTCCCAGATCACTCTTAAAATGGAGGGTAGATATTAGCTTACATTTATCAGTCTAGCTCCTCAAACACTGGTCATTCGGAAGAGCATCAAAAGGCATCATAAAGAGCAAAACTTTTGTCAAAGAAAATAACAAACAGAAACTCAAAAATTATACCTAATAGAATGTGCCACAGAATACATAAAAACTCATTATCTAGGAATGAGCTAAGATTTTAGCTCTAAACAGGAGAGAAGGAATAACCTCATCTGGGAATTATCTTCTTAGCAGAAGGCATCTAGGTAGCTCAATGGATAGAGAGCAGTGATTCCAGAGTCAAGAAGACTTGAGTTCAGTTTTGGTTTCAGACACTCACTAGCTGTGTGATCCTGAAAAAGTCACTTAACCTCTGTTTTCCTTCTTTAATGGAAAAGGAAATGGCAAAAACAACCCCTTCAGTATTTTTGCCAAGAAAACCACATACAGGGTCATGAAGAGTTGGACATGACTGATCAAATGAATAGCAAACAAGTATTAAAGGGACATGGGGGGGGGTCAAGCTTCTGATACATGTCTGTGCTTCTAAGGGTAGCCATCAAAACTTTAAGCTTGACTGTCTTGTCTCAGATCTCCCATGGTCCTCTCTCAAAGTCCACATCCAATAAGCTGAAGTAAGTCTCTTTTCTTCTCCTGTGGTGTTCTGGCTATTTATTCTCTCAGCCAATCATGGGTTACCACTTTTACATGTGTGCATCTCAAGTTCTAAGACTGTTCTGAGGAAAACTTCCTAGTCTTGGTCTGAAGTGGAGTTTCAGATATATTTGTCTAGGTGCATGTTATGTCTTGCCACCCACTCTATGACATTTTAACTCCTTAATCACATGAGTTGTTTTGTTTTGTCCTTGTATTCTTAGTATCTTGCATAGAGTAAGCACTTAATATTCTGTGTTGTATTAAATTACCTACCCATTCCTCAACTTCTTCTCATGTAGCATTGATCTAAATTTTGCAAAAACAAATGGGGATGTTCTTTTAGCATACAACTCTCACAGGGGTTGTGAACAGGTTACTGAGTTGATTGTCCTAAATTGCAACTTCATTCTCTGCAGACAGAGCCTTGCTCATTTATAAATGACCTTGAAAGTAATTTCCAACTCTAAAATTTGACAATTTTATGAAATTACTTTGGCTGAGAATCATCAAGAGAAGAGAAAGTGAGCCCTAGTATTCAGCAGCTTATTACTTCAACTCTAATGTTCTCTCACAATTACAAGAGCCTCCTCCCTCCCCATTATATCAAATTCTTACTGCCAACTCATCTGTTTTTATCCTATGGCTCACCACTTCTCTGCATGCTCCTGAAGGAACCTAATGAAAAGGAAAGCTAATTAAAATTGGACAGACTGAGCTGGTTTTCAACTGAGAGATCGAATGGCAAGGAAAAAGAAAGCTTAAGGTTGTCAGCATTCTTGTACATTTTTTCTTTCCTTTGGTTATAAGATTCCACAAGCAGATCCAAAATTTAGTACTTCTTTGCATTGTTCTTCAGAGTCACCTAATGAAAGTGACCTATCTCTTTCTAAATTATCTAGTCTGTTCAAGAAAATCACTGTTCCTGAAAGAACACACACACACACACACACACACACACAAATACTCACATCATAAAATTATCCTTTAAAAAAGTCAAGAAACAATGGCAATAAATACATAAAAGGAAACCCTACCTCTACTCTTAAAATGTAAATATATATGTCAGGATACATAAAATATAATATTGTTGGAATTGTTCCTCTTTCTAACATGTCTCTTTCTATGTCTTTCAGTCTGGTCGGGTAAATATCTGTTATGTCTATACATGTGAGAGTATTGTATAATCATTATAGTGCACTTGGATATCTTCTACCAAGTCCATGCCAATGTATTGTGGAAGTAAGAAGGACCTCCTTGAAGACTTATGGTAGGATGTGTTCTGCCAGATTTCATTCAAGTCATTGAAAAACATATGGACTAGAACAAGGCCTAGAACAAGTGTCTTGGAGTGCTACGCTAGATAGTTCCCTCTGGTGATTAATTCATCAACAATTTGGGGGGATAGTCTTTCAACAGTTTTTGAATTCATATGCGTATATTATTATCCATTCCCACCTCTCACCATCTTGTTTATCACTACACTGTGAGATGTTTTGTCAAAAGACCCAAATCTAGGCATACTATGACTCTCATTTTCCTGCTCTATTAGACTGGCATGTCCAGGATATCTGTTTCCTAAACTTGCTATAAAATTACTAGGTAAGGTTATGGACAGAATCTTTGGTCCTTTCATACTGACCTTCCACCAATGGACATCCCAATACTTTAACCAATCATTTAATAGGAGAAAGCATAAGAAATCTTGCTTTCAAGACTGAATAGCTTAAAATTTTATGCTAAAAATGGTTATTCAACAGCTATGAACAAGCTTCCTTTCTGTGACTGAACTTCCTTCTCTTCAAAATACAGCTAACAGGAATGCTCTGAAGAATAATTAAACAAATAATTAAACACTAATACAGCAACAAGCACATTAATTTTGATGAGCAGAAAAACACTAAAAAAAGTACATATGGTGGAGCATATAAGTAATAGCATTTGACTATGTAGGATTGAACTGACTGACTGAAAGTTTTCTCCTTTCTCTCCTGGTCTTGCTCTGTAAGTTAAGGTCTTTGTTGACTGGCTGTTAAAATAGGCTATGGAGTCAGAGTAATGACAACTGAATTAGTCTGATAGGCCACTGGGAAATCTTTACTCAAACATTTATTTTTGATTTATAAAAATGCACTGATCGAATACCCTTTGGGCATCCACTCAACAATGAATATCAATTTAAAATACAATATAACCCCTTTCTCTATAACATTTTCTAACAGGCTAAGAAAAGAAAATGCTACAGGGAAACAATTTAACAGGGGAAAACCAAGTGTGTGTGTGCTCATATTAGACTTAGTCATTAAAAGTTGTGTGCTGGGAAATATAAATGGGTTTCATTGAATATTTAACTAAAATTAATTAAAAAGTAAGTTCTACCGAACTCTCCCTCCCTCCTTCTCTCTCCCTCCTTCTCTCTCTCCCTCCTTCTCTCTCTCTCTCTCTCTCTCTCTCTCTCTCTCTCTCTTTCTCTCTCTTTCTCTCTCTTTTTCCTGCCTCTCCCTTTCACCCTTCCCCTCCCCCTTTTCCTCTCTCTCTTCATTCCCCTTTCCCTCTCCCTCTCTCTTCTTTTCTCCCCCCCTCTCTCTTCCCCTGCCCCCCCCCCACCAACCTACATATTGTCAGATCAAATTGGGAAGCAAGATTCAGATTTGAGGCCTGGCTACCAAAACTACTTATGACTTTATAATTAGTTTGCAAATAAAGGCAGCATTATAACTTTATCATGACAACAATATATACAATTGTGAATTTTTCCTTTAAGCAAAAAAGCTTAAGATATAAGTCATCCTCAATAACATATTAATAGGGAAAATAGACTGAAAGTGATGTGTGATCTTGACTACGGTTTTCCCAAGGACCTATGAAATAGGAGACCTCTACATTCACATACTTTATCTATGACCTTAATCTATGCCTCTGAATGCTTTTCTTAGTGAATCCTTAGCTGAAACCTTATTACAGCTGTCACTTTATCTTAGATTTTAATAAGGATTGTTCCTTGTCTATTAGCAATAACCTTGACCTATTATGCTTTAGGTGTGAAATATACCATTGAGGAGAGGAAATACGGAGAGCCTACAAAAGAATTAAGAAGATAGTAGTTGATATTCAACCACTAGAACCTCCTAGACCATATGGGAGTCTGAAAGACTAAAATAGAGAATTAAGACTTTTATTTGGGGTGATAGAAAATGAGAGGAAGAATATCAATTGTATACATAGGTGGATTTCTAATGCCAAATAACTAAAACATATGGGTGTAGGAATATTGGGTTTTGCATGGATTAATTACATAAGCAACTAAATGAAACCTTACTTAAAAGATCATTTGTATGGAAAAACCTACAAAGTCAAGAAACCTCTAACATGAGTCAAGAAATAAACTTTGAAGTATTAATTTTTAACCATTTATTGCTTCATTCAACAAACATTTATTATTAAAAGTTATATTCAAGGCACTTGGGTGCTTAGAGAAGTTTTTTAAAAAAAGATAAGACACTATTTCTACCATCAAGAAGTTCAGTAGAAAAGCATCCTCATTTTCCTTATCACCATAGTAATAGTAATAATCATAAAATCTAACCTCTGAACTTGGAGGCTCATGAGATCTGATCTTAGAGAATATGGGGAATTACAAAAAGAATGAAGAGTAAGTATGGCCAATAGTTAAGGTCTAGCCCTTGAAAATGAAATGAAATTCAATAAAATACATGTTAGAGATGTTTATAGTCAGCCTTAAAGCCAGGAAGAGTCAATTTCCAGTTTCCCCACTCTGGGGATACATAATATTAGACATATGATTTAACCTCTTCGTATTCTAGGAAAATTATCTTAAGACTTTAATTTACAGAGAAGATACCTATTGCATTGGTAGAGGGAATTTCACAGGACATCACTGGACCAATGATCTCCACATATTAAGTACTGAGTTTGTGCAGAGTGCTCTGGTAGGTCCTAAAGGATTAAATTAGAAATTAAAGTTAAATTATTAAATATACAATTAAAATACTTCATTATGAAGCTTAGGATGGAGCTTCATGTAAAGCTAGTGGGTAGTGGGTAGATAGTTCATGTGAACTAAAACATGTGAAGATATATCACATAAACAATAACAAATTCAAAATGGAACATGATAGCAGCATCAAAGATACGCAAATTTCCATGGAAGAAATGAGGGAAGACAGTATTTCCAACTAAATGAATCAGGAACATCTTATAGGGGAAGTAATATTTGAACTGAAATTTAATATGTAGGTAGGATTTGGTCAAGTAAAAATAAAATAGGAAGAAGGGGAAAATTTCAGGGTATGACAGAAGCAAAAACATGGTAAGAGTAAGCATAGGATAAGTATGGGATTATGGGAAGTCCAGTTTCACTAGTGTTTAGAGTATGTGATGTGGAGTAGTAATAAATACACCTCATAAAACAGTAAGGAAAGAGTTAAATGTCTTGCTATACATTTTAAGGTTGTACATTTTCATATTTGTGGATGTAGAAATTTTTGAACCAATCTATGCTTTAACATAATGAACTACAATCATATATAGAAAGAAAGTCAAGGAGGATCTTTTAGCAGGTCTACCCATTTCACATATTGAGTCCTTAAGACAAAAGTATGCATGTACATACATATACATATGCACATATGTATTCATGTATATATGATATAATGTAATTATATATAGTATGGAAACACATAGGAATGTACTTTAACAAAGTGACCAATTGTGACCTTAGAGCATTCTCCGGATGTTTTTGATTAAGCATTTGTTAAATGTTTAAAAAAATAAATAAAAGCAAGCACTCCCAGTATGTATATATTTAATTATTAAGTTTATATATGTATAGAACCTGAGTCAGGGTTCTTTAGAGATGCTTACTGCTACTCCATTAGGATAGATGTAGTAGGATAGATGGTGGACAGGGGCGAGTCTGGGGTCAAATACTAGACCCTGGAAGGGAATGATTGCTGGCTTGACCCTCTGCCTGCCTTACTATACTATGGTTTTGAAGGAGGTAGGAAGAAGGGAGGAGAGGGGTGAGTAGAGGGAACTGCAGCCAAATGTGTAATGACCATCTACCCAGCCTACCTTCCTGTTATCATTGGGCTGAATGGCCAGTAAGTCTTATCTTGGGGGAAGACATGTCCCACAAGCATACTATTCTACTATTTGTTTGTGCACCCGTATGGATTTTTTTGTGCACCTCACTTGGGAGATCATTAGCTTCTTTACAAGACTGAAAATGAAGCATCCTTCACTTGTCTCAGCAGAGAGATGATATTACATAGGTATATTAGATATTAGATCAGATATTACATGAGGCATTCATTTTCTGGCATAGACAATGTACTGATTTCTTTTGCCTGACTGCTTAAGTGTTATAAGGGAGGGTTCTGTTGGGAGTGGGAAAATCAATAGGAGATTACAATATTGTAAAACATTTTTTTAAGTATATAACACAATTCAAATGTAAGGTGGTATATTTATTGCTAATTATTCTTTGAATTTAGAGCAAATTAAATTATATCAATATCCTACATTGTTAGTAACATACATCCTGCTCTTTAAAAAAAGCAAAGTTTATTGGGTGTGGTGGTGTTTGCCTATAGTCTGTGCTCCTGGGGAGATTGAAGGCAGTAGATCTCTTTAGTTTGGGAGTTTGGGACAGCAATATGACTAAAGCCCATCCAAGGACCACACTAAATCTGACACCATTGCAGTGAGCACCACGGTGTTGAGGACATCAAGCTACCTAAACAGGGGCAAAACTACCCAGGTCAAAAAAAAAATGAAGCAAATGCAAGTTTCTATGCTGATCAGTTTCAGGATGGGACCCCTGAAGGGTCACTACTGAACTTCCAGCCTGGAGGAGATGGGGAATTGAGTGTAAAAAAAGACAAAAGAGGACATAGTACAATTTTGAGAAGTGAACTTCCCTTGTATCATGTCTTTTACAGTTAACTTTAGTGAAATGTATGGACATGTGACTTGTATACCCTATATAGGTCTTACAGGACAGAGATCAATTTCTATTTTTGGGTTGTGTGCTGCCTGTTCTGAACAGTAGAAACAGTAACAGCAATAGCATATATATAAATGTATATATTCATGCATATGCCTCTGGGCACATGTATATACAAGTACATATTCATCATATGCACATGACATATGTGTATACATGCATGAATGTGTACATCATGCATTGATAATATATATGTGTGTATTGCATATATGTTCATATTGTTGTACCCAAACCCAAATCCCAGGTCACTACACACCACCTGATTTGTGGCCCACCATTAAGCCCCTTTATATTTTTGTCCCTGTCCGTATCCTACATCTTGTCATAGCTTGAAACTTCTTAAGGTATGTCTGAGCATTGCTCAAGGCGCAGCCCCTCCTTCGCAGAATCAGCATTCTATATATTTTCCTTGAATCAGCATAAGTGTACAAGGTTCAACTCAGGGTTATGGTGTAATGTAGAGACCACCCTGTTCCGCTGACCAAGCAAGGTCCCCACACCCATTGCCCAGAACATGGCCCCAGCCACTTTTAGGGAATTCCAGTCCCCCTTGCCCCATTACCCTCCACCCTGTCCGGAAAGTGCTGACTGTAATTCTCCACCCTGTGCCCTCCACCCTGTTCTAGGAGGGACCCCTAAGTCACAAGAAGATTGCACCCTTGTACGCTTGCGCCGTATTCCCAAATTAGCCCTGAGCTATAATCTAACCAATCACTCTTCTTGGCTTCTGTATGTCGTGGCTTCTGCTAGCTCCCCTCCCTGATTGTGGTTTTAGCCTTTATTACCAAAACCTGCACCCTCAATGAATCACTACCCAATTTGAGTGAATCCTCTGGTAGTTGTGTGCTTGCCTAGTAAATCCACACCTAAATTTACCTTGAACCCAGGTCTCAGCTTGCTCTTACTCTCTGTGCAACAATGCTATGAGGCATATTTTTGTTGTTATGGATTGTTGGTGAGGATGTACCAAGAAGGAACATAAATGCTCAATAGATCATTAGTTTGGCAGTTTATTACTTACAAGCATGAAAGTATGTGGTTCTCTCTTGCTATAAACCCACAGGCTTGGGTGCACAGTAGAATGTGTGCCCTAATTGAGAGCCCAGGTCTCCTAGGTCTCTGCCCTAATATAGGATTGTCATAGCTAGCAGATTCACAGGCACTACATGGGAGGGGATATTATGGGCAGTCAATCAGCGGGTTGTCTTGAGCCCTCTTATCAATCACCATTGCATTGTCTCCCTCAACTGACAAAACCTTCCTTCCCCACTATCATTCTAGATCTCTGCCCCTCCTTGAAAAAGACAATTACAGGTGGCTCCACTTTCATTCCTACCTTATAATCCAATTTCCTGCTTAATCATTCTACTGAATCTATTTTCTCCAGTTACTAATGATCTTTTAGTTGCCCCATTCAATGGCCTTTTGTTTATCCTCATTTTGCTTGACGTTTCTGAGGTTTTTAACACTATAGATCACTCTCTCCTCCTTGTTACTCTCTTCTTTCTAAGTTTTTGGGACAACGGTCTCACCTGATTTTCCTCCTATCTATTTGACTGCTCATTCTCAGTCTTCTTTGTTGGGTCTTCTTTCATATCATACCTCTAATCTTAGTTTCGCTCCCTCAGGGTTCTGTCCTGGGTCACCTTTTCTTCTCCCTTTATAATACTTCAGTTGGTGATTTTATCAGCTCCCATATAAACCATCTCTATGCTGATAACTTTCAAATCTACCTCTATTGCCCCAAACTCTCTGCTGTCCTATAGTCTTGCATTTCCAACTGACTTTCAGACATCTTGAACTGGATGTCCAGTAGAAATAAACTTAACATGTCCAAAGCAGACACCTCACAGTCTTTTCCTCTCAGCCCTCCCTACCTCCTATCTTCCTGCAGAGGGAAGCACCATTCTCTTAGCCTCTCAAGCTTGCAGCCTATGAGATATCCTAGATTCCTCACTATCTCTCATTTTCCATATCCAATCTTTATCCAAGGCCTGTCAATTTCACCTTTGCCACATCTCTCCAATATTTCCCCTTCTCTCCTCTGTGATGGTTACCACTTTGGTACAGGCCTTCATCACCTCCCACCTGAACTGCTATAAAAGGGACTGATGTCTGTTTCCATCAAGTCTCTCCTTTTTCTGATCCATTCTCCATTCAACCACTAAAATGATATTCCTAAAGCACAGGTTCAAACAGTGGCTCCCTGTAACTTCCAGGATCAAATACAAAATTCTCTGTTTGGTATTCAAAACTCTTGACAACCTAAACCCCTCCTACCTTTCTAGTATTCTTATATATTATTCCCTGATATGTCCTCACTGAATTTAGTAACACTGATTTCTTGGCTGTTCTGTGATTAAGACACTGAATCTTTTGTGTAAGGGCATTTTCTCTGGATCTCCTGCATTCCTGGAATGCTCTCCCTCCTCTACCCTGACTTCCTTTAAATTCCAACAAAAATGCCTTCTGTTACTAGAAGCGTTCCCCAATCCCTCTTGATTCTAGTGCAGCGGTTCTCAACCTGTGGGTTATGTTCAATTTGTAAGAATAAAAATACATCCAGCATATCAGATAGATTCATAACAGTAGCAAAATTACAGTTATGAAGCAGCAACGAAAATAATTTTATGGTTGGGGGTCACCACAACATGAAGAACTGTATTAAAGAGTTGTGGCATGGGGGCGGAGCCAAGATGGCAGTGTAGAAGCAGCAAAGCACCGCAGCTCCCACACAAACACGCTGAAAAACTCATAAAATGGGACGCTAAACAGATGTTCAAGCTCCAAAACTCTCCACAAGACAGAAAGCACATCTGTTGCTACAGCCACCGCAGCAGGCGGGGCTCTTCACAGCAGTCTGGGGGAAACCCGACCAGGTCAAGCCCTGGGGCATCGGGCTGGGAACTGGGGCTATAGGAGAGCAGATCC
>CM053593.1:322323415-322347351 GCA_028646575.1 Pseudocheirus occidentalis | reverse complement strand
ATTTGCCCACCATGGAGATGTTCTGTGTAATTACACAGGTACAGCCTGTATTGAATTGCTGCTCCTCCCAGTGAGAGGGGGTGACAGGGGAGGAATTGCAAGAATCTAGTATTTAAAGCTATACAATCAAATGCAACTGGGAAATAATACATAGAAAACTAGAGAGGTGTTGGAGGAGGGCATAAAAGGGAACAGATTGTGGGAGGGACCTTACAGTGGGATCAATGTTCTGGGCTGGGGGGTAGGGACAAAAAGGGGAGAAAATTTGTAACTCAAAACCTTGTGGAAATGAATGATGTAACCAAGAAAATAAATTAAAATAAAAAAAAAAAGAGTTGTGGCATTAGGAAGGTTGAGAACCACTGTTCTAGTGCTTCCCTCTATTAATGATTTCCTGTTTATCTGCTATATAGCTTGCTTTGTGTATATCTGTTTACATGTTGTCTCTCACATGAGTAAATTCCATGAGGGCTGGAATTGTCTTTTGTCTCCTAGTGCTTGGCATGGTACCTGGTACATAGTAGGTGCTTAAAAATGTGTTTATTGATTGATTGACTTAGAAATTTTGCTAACATTGCTTTAAAGTTTGTTATGGTGCTAGTCTATGAGCCTTGCATTCCTAATCTTAAATACAGCTGACCAACCCAATTATTAGGTACTAGGAACTTCCAGATACATAGGAGGGTCAATTGGTGGTCAAGCATGAAATCATTTCTGTTAATGAAGGCCTAGCTATTGGCCACTCCTCACATTTACAAAGCACTTTATACATTGGTTCCCTTGTTTGATATTCACAACAATGCTTTGAGGAAAGTGCTCATTTAAACATGAAGAAATTGAGTCTCGGACAGGTGAATGACTGACCTAGGGTCACACAGTTCTGAAGTATTTATGATCAGATTTATAGACAGATTTTCCTGGCTCCCAACATACTATATTGCCTCACCTCCAAAAGTGGCTTTCCAAAAGAACTTTGTAGTCACAAGTTAAGGCTTATTTTTAAAAATAAAAGTTAAAGTATGCATCTTTATAAAATACAGGTAGATTAAACTATTTAATCTTAAGACTGTTTTGCTATTTTTCTGTAACATAGTATTAATTCATTTACTTTTGAGTCACTGATATGAAATTAACATTTTTTTGGTGTTGGTAATAGTGAGAAACTGGAAAATTCAGGAGGACCAGATGCCTCTCTGGAAGAGTCTTGCTAAACATAAACTCCCACCTGAAGATAATGACTCAGTGTCTCTTGGTGAAAACAGAAAATTTCTACTGAAAATAACGTTTTGCGTGGGAATGGAAATATTTCACCCATTTGGGAGAAAAAAAAAGTTTTCATAAATCACGAACATTTAACCCCACTTGCACTCCCATCTCAGCTTCCAAATTATGGTTTGCCTCTTACTCTGAGAAATTACATTTAATGAAACCTTTATCCCCAAACAGTAAACTCATTTCAGTGAAGATTTTTTTCAAGAACACATATAGGCTTTTTCTGAGTAAGTTGCCAGGGGCAATCAATGCATAGCATGATAAAAGTCAAATGCTTCCTAAAAGCATGTGTGAAAAAAAATGCCATTTAAAAAATGAAGAGGCATTTAGTGTTACAAAAATGACTTCTAAGGGAGAGACCATTTACTTCATCAGATACTTTTAAAGTTTCATCTCCAGGTATCAGATTTTCAGAAAGAGAGAATAGAGTAGAACTATTTTTCTAGACTTATTTGACTCTTCAACTGTTGCTTATGGCAATATTGATAAATGTTATTAATGAATATTCCTGTGCTTACTTGTCAGTCTCATCTAGATTTCAAGATCTTTGAGGTCAGGGATTGTACTCTATAGCTGTGCCTTCAGCTTGGTCCTCTGTGTCTCCCTAGGCACCTAATCTAGTTCTTTAAATGGTGTGACCTGACTTTTATGTGCCTGCTGATCATTATTGATCTCTCCTCCTCCCTCTCTGTCTCCCTCTTAATCTCCCTCTCCCTCTCCCTTTCCCTTTCCTTCTTTCTCCCTCTTTCCCCCATACTTCTTCATGAAATGATGTTCAGACTATTTTTATTACCTTTACTCAGTCACGTCCAAAAGATTTATCCAAGGCCATGATACAAATCCATGGCAGAGCATAGGACTACACTCACAGCTTTTGATTTCTCAGTGTTTTAATCTGTCTCAGGTCCATTGAGTCATGGTGCCTTTTGTCCCTCTGTCATTTAAAACACTAAAAATAAAGCAACCCTACCATTTAATGTAATTATAAATGGTTCATTTAACATCTGTATAACACATGGTTTCTAAACAAAGAATTGTGCATTGTACATCTGCTGCACATTTCAGAAGTAGTGCTCTCAAAACCTTTCCTGGTTGCATTTTCATTGAAAATGACTTCTCATTTTCCTTCTATATATCATTCTATTTTGAAGTTTGATCTCGTATATATTTTGCCTAAAATATCATTATCTAATGGGTTAACATGTATATGTGCTAAGAGAATTTTGTCATATTTGGTTTTGGAAAACTAAAGGCAAATCCAGTGTCATATTGCAGAATTACAGAATTTTATAATATCAAGACACGAAGGGCCTTGGGCAACAACTAGTTCAAATTCCTCATGTGACACATAACATGACTGCGCTATACAGAGTTGAAATATCTTGTCCAAGGTCACTGATTTAGCAAGGGGCAGACCCGAGACTCAGTTCCACATCTTTTCCATTATCATAAGATTTATAACCACAAAAAGACCATATAGATCCCAGAGGTTCTCAATCTGTGGGTTATGTTCAATTTGTAACAATGAAAATACATCCTGCATATAAGATATTTACATTATGATTCATAACACTAGCAAAATTACATTTATGAAGTAGCAACGAAAATATTTCGTGGTTGTGGGTCACCACAACATGAGGAATTGTATTAAAGGGTCATGGCATTAGGAAGGTTGAGAACCACTGAATTATAGCCCATATAACCTTAGAGATGACATAGGCCATCTCCCTTATTAAGCAGATGAGAATCTGAAGCCTAGAGAGTAGACATGATCTTTCCAAAGTCGCACCATCAATAACAGAGGTAGGATGTTTTTCAGGGCTCTTTCTAATCAACTATATGGTATTCCATTAATTAAAATGATCTTTCTTTCAAAACTGCCCATTTATTACTACCTGCAAACCATTTACTCACTGTAGCCTCTTTATGAAGTTCAAGTACCCCATCAGTCTTCACAGGACTTGGAACTAAGTAGTGCACCATAAAACCCTGTTCTCTTTACTCCCTGTGCAGTGAGCAAAGTTTCAATCTGAACATGAGCTAGCAGCCGTGCTGTGGCTAGCAAGTCTGGGCCTAGCTACCAGCTGAGTGAAATAAAGGGACAGAGAGAGAGAGAGAGAGCTTCTAGATGAATAAATGAAAGAGGGAGAGAGACGGGGATGTATTCCATAGTCTGTTTATTGCAGACCTATTTCATACAGAGCCAAAGACACATGGAAGATACAAGGTTTATATACCCTTAGCAGAATGCAAGGAACTGCCCTTGGTCTTGATCTTTCTCTACCCCAAACCAAAGCCAATCACTCCTTAAGCTCTTTATCCTGGGACCATGTCCAGAGGCACAAACAGGGTGTTACAATCAAGACTTGCAAATTAACTCAGTACTTTCTTTAGATTGAGAGCATCCACCCTACAAGATTATACTTTCCTTGCATATTTGCCTAATGACCTTTGTAGAACTGGGGAGCTAATGTGGCCAAGGACCCTGAAAGTCTTGGCCTACAACACACCAGTGAAACCTTTTTCATTCATAAAGTCATTTTTAGTTAGGTTTAGGTTTTCAGTTAACTTTCAACCCAGGCTCTCTTTGAAAACAAATTAATTTATAATATAATAGATCCAAATTATCAAGGACACATATGACTGGAAAAAGAGTATACTGGTCATTTGTCAAGAGGAAGTAATAACACATAAGAGTTTCACTAACATCCTCCCCTCTCCTCCCTCTTTTCTCTCTTCTTTTCCCTCTCTTTTTCCTTCTTCCCTGACCTTCCCCCACTCCAATATAAATGTAAATAGAAGAAAGCTTCTGTGGAGGATTTATGGGAGGAAAATACCACAGACAAGTACAGAACAAGAGGAGAAAGCATGGATGGGCTATGATTTCCACTAATAAAGGCAGCACTCAAATTGATGAGATCATAGATCCATTGAAGTATGAGTGCCTATTGGTCAAAATACATTTCATTTCTTTGTGATTTTGTCACTCCCTCTTCAAATAAGGTTTGTGCAAAACTCAAAAGTGACCTTCATTGGAGAAGGAAATGGCAAACCAGTATCTTTGCCAACAAAATTCTGAATGGTATCACAAAGGGTTAGGCATAACTGAAAAATGACTCAACAATGACAGCAAATCTGTCTATCTTGTCATCTATCTGTCCTTCTATACACATAGAGTTAATAGACATTCAATGGGGCTTCATTTTGTGGGTATAGATTATATTTTGTGCTTGGTAAATAGCCTACATTCAGATCAATATACTGATAACACATTTAATAACATGCAGGTTCATCATATTCTCCCCATTATGTGTTAGTAAAACTCACTAAGAATACAGCTTAAAATGAGGCTATAGTTTTGACAATCTTTTCTGTACAAAGGCCATGCCAGTTTCATTTCTATAATGAAGCTGTTGGACAATCTATCAAAGTACCTGACTTAATCATTCTATCTCATTCACTGGGATTGTGTCTGAATAGCCACAGGAGCCATTCAGCTGCCAGAAGGAGTGATCATGTCAGTATGGCCCATGTGAACACATCCAGTATGAGCAGCTTTGATATCCACTGCTGGGTTGGGCCACATGGTGATAACTTGAGGTTGTTGTTGTCATTATCCTTATTATTTGACTTCACCCACTTTAGGATCACACTAATTTGCTTCAATATTGACATCACAAGGTGATTTCAAAGAGTGATTTAACTTCCTTAAATGGGAAAAGAAGTTACCAAAGAACTTGTGATTTTTTTTACCTTCTCCAGCTAATTCTATGCCAATCTTTTAGCACAGACTGCTTTCCTTTGAAATATCAAATGGCTTGTAAATTTGGGTCATTGTCTTAATTTTCACTTTCTCTCCTGTTCGTTGAAACATGAAAGAGCTGAAAACAAGGCTGAATGTAATTCTAATGGTTCTAAATTCAGTGCTTGGGTGAACATCTGTTGATAGTAGTTGACATGCCATGAATTTTTAGAGCATCGAACTACTAACCTACTCTATTGGGGAGTAAAAATAGACTGCTCCCCCTCTTTGGAGATAAAGTCATCCACTCAGGGCTCCAGGGCACTGTTTGGTGCACTGGAGCAATCATTTACCAAATGGTACACCCAAATTGCCTTAAAGAATGAATGCAGTCCAAAAACAAAGCAATTTACTCTTTACTCACTGGTTGGCTCAGGGTCAGAGATTTTCTATTTTGCTTCAATGGGAAACATTTTATAGTCAGTGACAATCAAATATGAAGTTGCTTAACCTATTTCATGCTTAGCACCTTAACTTTAGTACAGGCTTATAATTGAGTTTCTTAAGTATCTCTAATTTGATGTTTAAGCCAGAAACCAAAAATATCTGCCTCCATTTTCCTGCCATGTTAGAGAGATGGAATAGAATGGCATCTTTCATGGTTCTCTGAGGTGTGATTGATATAATCTTTGTAGTCTTTCATTTGTTATTACGTTGAGTCTTTGGCTCCACAGTTTGACACTACAATCATTTCCCTACTAAATGTGAGGGGAGAGAAAGTTAGTGAACTAGTTTTCAATGGATGATTCTATATTTATGAAAAAGCTCAGATATTCAAGCAGGTGGGACAGGTAGGTGGTATGGTGGATTGAGCATTAAGCACCTACCCTGGAGTACCTGAGTTCAAATGTGATCTCAGATACTTACTTGGGTAAGTCACTTGACCCTAATAACCTCCAAAAAGAAAAGAAAAGATGCTCAAGAAATACTTTCTGTTCACCAGTCAGAATGACTGACTGACCTGATTAGGCATTACAAGATCAATTTATTATTTTGTTGCTTTTTCTCCTTGACATTTAAAATTGCAAAGAAGTAAGCCAAGGTATAGGCTCCAGAAAACTGACAAAAAAGCAATTTTTGTTTTGACTTTTCTAAATTTTGGCATCTGCTGTTCTCCTATCCTAATACAATTAGTTAGCTATATCATTTCATGTGCACATATAATGTGTGCATACAATAATATTTTATTTATATTTTCAGATAACTCAGAAGTATGACATATGCAAATAAGCCATTTTGCAACTTTATGAATAGTTTTATGGAAATCATAAAGAAATTGTCATAAAAACTGAGAAGAAAATAACATTTGGTAGAGTTACAAGAAAACCTTATTCAGCAGTTGGAGACAAATTCTTTTTTCAAAAACAGAAAAGTCTTTGTTGTTCTTTGATTAGCAAAATTGGACCTATGATCAATTTGTAATCATCTTCTCCTCTCAATTTTGTTAGTCTCTAATTTCTTCCTTTGCCTTTTGCAGATAAGCAAAATAAATGAAGGAAGGAAGGAAGGAAGGAAAAAAGGAAGGAAGGAAGCAAGGAGGAAGAAAGGAAGAAAGGAAGAAAGAGAGACATTTACTGCTCAGGTACTTTCCAATTGTAGAGTTCTTTGCTTCTAAAGTTCTTCTTCTCTCTTACCTTAAAACATGAAACAAAATACCAGCAGAATTTTCTATATTTCCAAATCAGTTAGATTAGATCCATTAAAAGGATCATAGAATTCTTTATTGTAGAAATTCAGAGTCGGAAAAAACCTCAGAACTCCACTGGGCTAAGCCATACCTAAAGAAGAATGCACTGGATCCTTCCAGCACCAGATAGAATCATTCAACATATTTTTGAAGACCTCCACTGATAAAAAATCCCACTACTTTTTAAAGCAGCCCATTCTATATCAGGAATGGGTTCTAATTGTGGGGAAGATTTGAACATCTGCCTTTTTGTTGGGAGAGGCAATTTCTTACTGTTTCTCATTGGCTAAAGTCCAGTAGAATAAGTGAAATCCCAGTAGTGGATTTTAGGTCAAATCAGGGCTCTATAAAATGTGTATGTTTATGTGTGTATGTATAGGCAAGCTTCTGTATTTGTTAAAAAAGAAGAAACAAAGATATAGGGACAAAGTAAAAGACATAAAAGCGACAGAGGAAATAAGACAGGAAAGGAAGGGAGGAAAAATAGACAAAAGATCATAGGTCAGAAGAATTCAGGACAAAACAAGGGCTGGAATATTTACTCATTCTAGTACTTGGATCTAAAGAATAAGTGTTAGGGATGAAGTGGAGGAAGTAACTGATGCAGCAGAGAACCAGATAAAAGTAAAAATATGTGGGCAAAAGTTAGTTTATGTGAGTAATGCATTCTTCATGGCTGCTTTCAATTCTCTTGCTCTTGACTCTAGATTCAACTCCTGTGAAGGATGGAATATTATTGTGCTGTAAGGAACCATATGAAGGATGCTTTTAGAAAAATACCTGAAAGATGTATATTAACTGATGCAAAGTGAAGTGAGCAGAAATGGGAGAACCCTATACATAGTGACAGCAATATCGTATGATAATCAAGATAATCAACTGTGAATAACAGCTATTTTCAGCAATACAAAGATGCAAAACAATTCCCAAAGTAATTATGATAAAAAATGCTATCTACCTCCAGAGAAAGAACTGATAAGAGTATTAATGTAGATTGAAGCAGACTTTTTTTTTACTTTATTATTCTTGCTTTTACAAATTTTTTTTGAACTGGAAACTTAGGGTATGCCCATCAATTGGCGAATGGTTGAACAAGTTATGGTATATGAATGTAATGGAATACTATTGTGCTATAAGAAATGGGAAGGAGATGGACTTCATATTTACCTGGAGAGGTTCATACGAATTGATTCTAAGTGAGAAGAGCAGAACTAGGAAAAATTTGTATACAGTCACAGATACATCATATCTATGACAACCAACCTTTATAAACTGTACTCTACTCAGCAACACAGAGTTAAAAGACAACTCTACAAGTCTCAGAATGGAAGGAGATACCTACACTCAGAGAAAGATCTAGAAAGACCAGAGTTTAAATGGAGACTGAAGCAACATATGCTATTGTCCTTTCTCATGTTTGGTTTTGTTTCTTTTGTTTCTTTTTTTTCCTTTCTTTTCACATTATTCACTCCATTGGTTACAATGCTTCTATACAACAAGACTATTGTACAATATGAAAGTGTTTGAAGATCCCATACATGATTGTATGCCACCATGCGGGGGCAGGGAGGGGGAGAAGGGAGGAGAGAAAATCTGAAACTCAAGTGATTCTGTAAATCAATCTTGTAAACCAAAAGCAAATAAACAAGTCAACAAATTAAAAAAAAAAGACCTAAAAATTTTTTTTCGTTTGGTTTGTGTTTTCTTTTGTGAAATGGGTAATATGGAAATGTTTTGTATTTCTACACATGTATAATCTACATCAAATTGTCTTCTCAAAGAGGAGGAGTGGAAGGAAGGGAGGGAATTTGGAACTCAAAATTTTAAAAGTCAAATAGTAAAAATATTTGTTTACATGTAATTGAGAAAAAAAATAAAAATGAAAAAAAAAGATAATTTCTTTTTGTATATGTCTTTTCTTTGGCCCCCAAGTTATTTTTGTTTTAAGCTAGTTCTTGTTAAAGATACATCTACCCCCTTCTGTGTACACATGAGGCATTCTGAAATGGACATCTATGTCTTTTTGTGGCAAATCCTTTGAAATAAGAAGAATTCTTTCATGAGCATGAAAACTAGGTCTCTTTCCAGAATTCAATTCTACCTCCTCCCTGCCTATAACCTGGACTTTGCCTTTGGGTCCCTCTCTAAGTGCGATCTCAGTGTTGGAGCCCAGGCCTCCAACTCCAGTGAGTGACTGCTCTCACTAGCCCATGCCATGCTGCCTCCTTTGCCCATCTTTCTCTTCTCCACTCTCTTCCACTCCAGTTTCATTTTAAGTTCTCTTCCAAGGCTCTTTAAATAGTCTGGTCTTAAATATTTTAGGACAGACTTCATGTAGTAATTTGTTTTGCCTGCTTATGCATATTTATTACAAGGTTTTTTTTTTATTCCAGTGAAGATGGGTAGGAAGTTAGGAGGTATTAAGGACAGGATACCCACCCCCACAAATAAACAAAAGAAAAGGAAAAGAAGGTCTAGTCTTATTTTTCAAAAATGCAGTAAAGAGAAGGAAGCCCAGAAAGAAGTAGAAAACCAAGACAGCTTTGAAAACTACAAGTTGAAGTTTTTTTTTAAATGTATTTTAAAAAAAGAGACAGCAAGTCGTATGTAATATAGGCCCAAAGTTTCATAAACAATTCTCTTTTTCTGATCTACTATGTGTATCGAAAGTCCCATTTGATTTGGTGTTTAGATGGAAATAAATAAAGAGGTCACTACCAATATTAGTCTTTATAAAAGGAGCCTCATTTTCCTCAGGGCAGACCTTCTTCCTACTAAAATAACGTGAAAAGTGGCATTGAGCTTGGACTGGTCATATAGCAGGCATCTCCTTATTTGATGGGATTTGAAAGGCTTTGTCTACTCTAAAATATCTTTCCCACTGGTCTGCTAGTGTTCCTGAAACCTACCATTAGAGTAATTTTTCAGATGAGGACACTGGCTCCAAAAATCTTTTGTTAAAATGCTAACTATCTGGAAGGGGAAGCATATCAATGCATTAGCTCTTGTTAACATGCCAGAGCCCATTGGAATCCGTGTGCAGCAGTGGAAAAAGCATCATTTGTGGAGTCAGAGTCAGAGTCAGATGTGGGTTCCAGATCTCTTTAGATGTTAGTAATCTGACCTCTGGAAAATCACTCCATCTCTCAAGCTCCATTTTCCATTTAAAAATGAGAATAAAACGTATGCTCTCTGCCTTTGAGAGCTATTGTGACCAGTAGATTTTGTTACAGAACTGTCAAAGGATTTTCAGTACCCCAGTTTTCTGAATGGGTTTAAACTTGAATTCAGCAGGCTTACAAAGCACTGCATAAATAGAAGCTTCTGTTTGATCAGTTTAAATGGGTGCCACCTAGCAGAGAGCAAGGACCTGAAAGAGTTGGATGAAGGACAAGGAGTGTTAGAAGAGGTGGGAATTTTGGGAAACTTCTAGGTCTTATTGTTGTGTGAGGAAGCAGGTCCAGGAAGGTAGTGTTAGTCTATAGGAGTTAGGACCAGGAATCTGGAGAGAAAGAGTGCCCAGAGGATCAGGTCACTAGGAGCAACTATACTTGTGCAAGCAGTCAATAAACCTTGATTAAGCACCTACTATGTGTCAGGTACTCTACTAAGTATAGGAAAAAAAGGCAAAAGACAGTTCTTGGTTCCCAAGAGTTTCCAGTCTGATGAATAAAAAGCATTCTTCATGCATAATGTAATCATTAAATGTATTAATAATCAACAAACATTTACTATATGCCTACTATGTGCTGTAGTATAGGCACTAGGGAAACAAAAAGAATTAAGCAATCTCTAATCTTAAGGAATTTACTTGCTAAATGGGGAGATAACATATGTATATATGTTATCTATATTAGCACACATTAGCACATATTATTAGCACATATTTAACACATACATAAATATACGCAGAATAAATAGGAAGAGAACAAATAGAAATAAATACAAAATAGTTAAATGCAAGGTCATTTCAGAGGGAGGGTAATAGCAATTGTAGGAATCAGGAGCATAGAGAGGTGGAGGTGAAGAGGAAGCAATCTTTTCAACAGAAATTTTCATTTGGGAAATAAAATTAGGCCAAGGGCAGACAATAGGTCAAATTTATTAGATTAAAAGAACCTCATGGGATTATTTTGCTTCAGCTGGAATAATGTGCTTCATCTTATTTGGAAATCCCTTACCCTATAGAGTTAAATGTAGGCTAATTGGTTTAAGTTTTCCATCGGATCCTGAGGAAGAGGTTAATTTGCAATGTGATTGCTTCCCAGGAGCCACTATCAATCCTGCCCTCCTCTCAGGTATTATTTGCTGATAAGTTTGTTCTGATTATGTAATGTTTCTCTTATAATGTTTGACTGCCAAATGCTTATTGCTTTATCAGAAGACAACACAGTAACATTACCACAAAATTGCCATTGTTTACAACACACATCATGAAGAATTATTGCACAACCCTGGCCCATATTTCATGGTAATTCACCAAGTAATTTGCAGTGCAGATGCATTTGCCTATCCCATTAACTGGTAGGAAACAGCCTTTGGTGCTCAGACAGTCATGAATTGAGGTTATTCTGAACCCTCATGGAGTGAGACATTCTGGATAGTGGAATCTTCTCAATAGTTGAGGGTTTACTTCTTTAGATACTAATTAAAAAGCAAACATTTTGGGATGAAAATTCTTTTTTTCAAATGTATCACATGCTTTCACATCTTAGGAACTGGATGTTTTAGTTTATAGATTAAACACCATTCAACTTTTCCTTGTGGACTCAATGTAGGCCTTATTCAATTTAATGCAATTCAGCAAACACTTAAGATTCTATTATTGGTAAAGCACAGACGATATTTAATAATAATAATAATAATAATAATAATAATAATAATAAAGAAATTGTTCCTACTCTCGAGGAACTTACATTCTCCTTGGGGAAAAACTTATATGAACTTGGAGAAGTAAAGGCAATGTATATGGAAAGTAAACACCAAGGAATTTCAGGAAGGAGGCATTAATCATCATTGTATACTCTCATGGAATAATGAAGCCATCTGGGTATACTGAGATGGCTAGGGCTGCTTGCCTCTATACTACACAGTCCCAGACTGCTCTCCTTTTGAGGTTTTGTGTCTGATTTTCATCTTTTTTCCTCCTCCTTTGTCATCAGGTTTTCAACAGTCTCTTTTCACTATTATCACCATTCCTTCTACTTTCCCTTTCTACACTTGCTTGAGCTGTGCAAAGGATTCACAGCCTCTGATGTGTTTTACTATGAAAAAAGCCCAGTCTTTTTAGCACATATACTTTACTGCAAAGACTTTGTGATATTGATTGGGCTTCATAGAGTCCTTTATTTGGGGGTGGGAGAGAAAGAGAGATATGGAGAGGTTAAATTCCATTTTCTCAGTCATGTCGTGGATAAATGAATAATGATAAATGAATGGTACAGCCTTTAATAAGGGCTTCTTATGTGCCAGACACCCTGATAAGCAAGAGAGCGAATCAATAAACAAGGAAGGCATCCCTGAAGGGGGAAACATTCTAGTGAGAGAAGATAATGCATAAAAGGAAGCTGGAGAGCTGGGTAAGGGGAATGGATGTCTGTGTACATGTGTAGTACAGCATGGCTTGGACATGGCCAATAAGTCACATGGAGGCTTGATAAGGTGAAGGCTCACCTATTAAATGGTAGATATGCCAGTTCTAGATAAAGGATGTATTATTAAGAAGGAAGGGGAAGAAGAGGGAAAGGATGAATGGAGAGAGGAAGAAAAAGGAAGGAGAGAAGAAGGAAAGGAGGAGGAGAAAGGAAGCATTCTTTTTCAGAGGTTTAGTACTTGCTTGACAAAAATATTGTAGAGTGTTTGTGTTTACATGCAGGGTAGACCAGATGGCCTCTAAAGTTCCTTCTAAGTCTGGGATTCTGTGATGCAAGTGTTGTCATTGAAAAAATCAACTTTTTCTCGGATAGTAATGTTTCAGAAGCTAAGTGGTTAAGGGTATAAAACCCAGGACCTGGAGTCAGAAGACCCAAGTACAAATACGATTTTAGACACAAAACTACGTGACCCTGGGCAGTCAGTTAATTTCTATCTGCCATGGTTCTCTTAGCCTTACATAGGAGGTAATAAGTATACCTTCCTTGCCAGATTATTGTAAAGTTGAAATGAGATGCTGCTTTAAAACACTTTGCAAACTCGAAAGAAATATTTCTAGTATTCCTATAGTATTTCTATTCTTATTCATACAATAACATAAAAAGTTTGGCACTTAAGGAGGCAGACCTGCAGCTATCTAGAAAACTTGACTATTGTTCTATCACATTGTATATGTTTTGCTCTTGAACTTCCTTTATGTTCATACTTAGATATTTACAGGCTTTAACATTATTTAAGCATTTAACAGTTTAGTGGCTCCACAAGTTATCTAGGTATAACAACACTTAGATGGGCATGATGTTATTATGATGCATTCTGTGAGACTGCAACAATTCATTATAATACAATCAATAAATGTCATGATATTGTTTCACCTGAGATAAAAATTAATTGGTTTGCATTTATGTGTGTGCATATGTATGTACCCCATAGGAAACATAAGAAGTTCATGTCATCTTTTAGTCTTGATTTCTTCATGAGGGATTATATGTATATATGTACATATATTTAGGCATTGGCATATTCTTGTACAAATGCATGTACCCACATATATGTTTCTATGGATACAGGCATCTGTGCATATTACATATGTACATATACGTAAATAAATTCTTACAGGCCATAACTATGGATGGAGTTGATTTAAGGTGTAATCTAATGGGTCCACCTTTGGGAGATGGACTGGTATAGCAGAGCACATGCTGTGGATGGAGTCAGGAAACCTTGACTCAAATCTTGTCTTTTATTTACTAGTGTTATGATCAGTAGTCATATATAGTTCGACTTAGTTTCCTCATTAGTCAAGCAAGGATAATACACTTGCCTATTTCAAAGGGTTTTGGGGAGGAAAGTGTTCACAACCTTATAAAGCTTAACATATTGTTAACGCTAATTATCATTATTAAACTAAAAATATCAACCATATGATAACATGATGGAGGAGTCATAGCTTAGTTAATAATTATTATGAAATGACCTAGGGATCTAGGTAAACTGTGGGATCAATATAAGTCAACAGTGTGATTTGGCCATTTCCATTCAAATCAATAAACATTAATTTACCATATGCTATGTACTCCCAGCTCTGCTAAGTGCTAAAGAAAGGAATAAGACAAAGAAAGACAGTACTTGCCCTCAGAGAGCTTCCAATCTAATAGAAGAAGACAACACACAAAAGGAAACTGAGAATGGAGGAGGGACCAGGGGCCACCCAGTCTGGGCATGATGTTTCCTGCAGCTGCTGATAGTAAATAGAAAGTTGCCTGGAAAGTTTGGAAATTTCTTAGAAAAGATTTGCAAGGAGTTTACTGTTCCACTCTCTAGCCCTCCAATCAGATGTAAGAGGCAACTAAGGGAGTTGTGAAGGTCCTGTGTATCAAAACTGAGTTTATCTGCCTGGGGATAATATTTCAGGTGCTCAACTTATCCTAGGGGAGGTATAATGTTTCCTGGAGTGAACCAAGGAGAGCCGCTGCTGGAAAATTGAGAATTACTTGGCAACTGGAAAAGTGAATCATTGTGTTAATAGACACAGAGTACCCAGAATAAGAGAGGTTATGGTTCTACTGTATTCTACCCAATTCAAACTGCCTTATGGAATATGGTAGACAATTCTAAATGACATGTTTTTGAAAGGGCATTGACAAATTAAAACATATACAGAAGAAATTGTTTATGGCTTTGATGGGATTTTTAAAAAATGATATTTGGTTTTATTTTGAAAAAAATAGAAGTGTTTAGTCCCAAGTAGACTTAAAGGGCACCCAGTAGCTATCTTCAGGTATTTGAGTTACTATACCATGGAAGAGGAATTAATTTTTTTTTAACCTGACCTCAGAGGCAAATAGGTAGTAAGTGAAGGGAAGAAGACATTTTCTCATTGTAAGGGAAATCTCAAACTCTGAAGAATCAAAAACATGCATCATACAAAGTGCAATAGAGAGACATTTTGTAAGCATATACGTATAGACTACGTGTATAGAAGTGGAGACAGACTTGTTTTTCTTGGTCCCAGAAGGAAGACTTTATAGAAACAGGTGAAAGTTTGAGAGACCAGCTTCTATTTTAGATAAAATGAAAAAGAAACAAATATCTCATAGTTAGACCTTGATAGAGAAATGGGTTGCCTCCTGAGGAAATCAACTCCCAGGCAGTGAGTGGTCTCCATTCAGAGACATCAATAAGTGACATAACACGTAAGAAAAGAAGTCAGAGGGATTTCTGTTTTACTGCGGGTTGGATTAGATGACCTCTAACATCCAGTCTCAGTGAAAGTCTAAGAAATGACAGTGTATTGACCTCCACTGAACCATTATATTGTACAGCTATGGAAACTGACCTCACCTAGGCAACTGGATTTTTGTATTGGTTCTTATGAATTTGGTAAAGCAAGTTTCACTGTAGAGTCCATTACTGAACAAAGAGGTATATTTGCCTTTTATCACTGGCAATATAAAAGGTCCATTAGTTCCATATGCCTACATAATGAATAGGGCCAAGGCTGAAAATTCAAGATAGTCAGGAGGTATTAGCTTTAAAAAAAATTCTCTTTAATAGTATGGTCTACTGGAGAGTAAATCACCAATTTGACTTTTCCACCATAGACAGCTTTCATTGAGAACACTGAATACAACAGGTATTAGTAACCTGACTCCTCCTTTGCTTAGTATTCTGTTATAAGAATATAATGGAATAGGCAAGAAATATAGGTGATACGTTTGTAAAATATCAGACCAAATTTTTCAGTCAATATTTCAGCATTGGTGTTTATGATATTAAAAAACAACAGGAGAAATTCAAGGTTTACCTGTTTTGTTATTTAATGTCTATATTATATTGAATATTTTATTATCTTTCTATAATGATCAAAACATGAAGGATCTTATTTGTACATAGTTAAAACCCAAGTATTCTTCCAACCCACTCAGAGCTGTTTGCTTTTACTGAAACCAGAGGGCTAAGGAGGATTTTGATGTTTACACATTGTTTTGGAAAATAGAACTACTTCAAAACTGAAGAGTAAGCATGTTTCAATTCCTTGTATGTTTTACACCTGTATGCTTTATTGGGTGAACCAGCATAGGAAGATGGGTAATAATAGGGAAAATAACAATAATAAAAGAGAAAATGGCCTTCTGATCATGGAAAAGAGTTCAACTATCTCTGAAAAAGTACTGCAAGACAAACGGAAATGAATCAATGCTTGATGAGGCAGAAGGCCCTCTAAATTCCCAAAGAGAGCATGGAACCACAGAGGGATGTTCCTGACTGATTTGAAAGAGAAATAAGAATGATGAAACAGAAATAATGAACAGAATAGAACAATTAAATCTATTGTGGCAAGTCTTACCAAAGAAACAAAAATAGGATAATTAATTGGGAATGCAAATGCACAGAAGGGAAGAAAAGAAAATTAAAAAAAAAAGAAAAAAGAAAAATATCCAGTAACATTAAAAGAAGGCATGATCTCCATATAGCAAAAATATATTGGTCTTAAAGACAGGATATATAGAAAGAATTTGAAGACTATTGACCTCCCAGGACACAAGTTAAAAAACCTGAACAATAAAATATAAGAGATAATAAAAGAAAGCTGCCCAGTAACACAAAATTCAAAGTATCACAAAGTACTAAATAAAAGAATCTACAAATTGCTTCCAGGAAAAACAAAACAGAACTAAAGTCCTTATGCTGCAAGCTCCAAAAAATAATGATTAAATTGAAAAATTCTGATTGTGCTAGGAACTAGGAGAAATATCTTAAGAAAGGAAATTTAAATATTACAAGACTATTCTGTACACACTAGAAACCATAGGAAGTAATGGAATATTGTGTTCTGAAGAACAAAGGAGCTCAAGATGCAGTTTAAGGTGACCTAACCAGCAAATCTGTGCATATCTAGGAAATGAAAAAAGATAGACGTTCAATAAAAAAGAAGCAGTTGAAAAATTCCGTGTAAGAAAACTGACCTGAAGAATCATTTGTTTCTTCAATGCTCCAGAAAACACAAGTACAAGAAAGATAAAGAAATATAGCAACTAAGGACAGCAACAAATTAACAACAGAGAGACTATTAAGAGACTTCTTCCTAAATGTACAGAAGGAGACCAGGGTAAAGGTAAAAGCCAAATAAAAACGATAGTGGAGAAACAGTCCTGAAATACCATGGGCTAAAGCTCATAAAATCATACCTATAGGTATTTCAATGTTTTTTGGTGGGACTAAATTGCAGAATGAGAGAGTAAATAAAAGGGAAGAAGGAAATTGGAAGACAGAGAATATGTGAGGTACCCTAATCAAGCCAAAATTTAATAATAACATGAAAATAACTCCTATAGCTTCTCAGGAAGAAGAGAAAGCACAGTAGAATGGGTAAGAAGGTAAAAGGAGGGATTGAAACAAGGGGAAAATAGATGATGAAACCTTTTTTCATTGGTGGGAAAGGGAAACATTGAGGAATGCTTCTCTGAAAGAAGAAAGATATTATATAAAGTGAAAGGAGGAAACTTATGATGTATATTAGATGTAGAAATTTGGTGTCTGCAAAGACTATCTCAAGAAAGGAGAATTGGAACTCCTGGAGGTAACTGACACACAGAAGAGTGGGGCAGCATGAACCCAGGAAAGAGATTTCAAGGCATCTGGGATAAAATAACCAAAGGAAGGATAAAGTTCAATAATGAATTACACAAACAGGGACATAGAAAGATTTCTATTTTGGATCAATATTTTATCAGCTGAAGAAACTGTTATTTTTAAGAGTGAGGTACAATAGAAAAAAGGGAGAAAGGCATAAGATCTATAAGCAATAACAAAAACTGTTTAGGAAAAGGAACCCAAAATGGGTACCTCTAAAGTTTTAATTATATGAATAATACAGAGGGAAGAAGGAAATAAACATTTTAAGTACCTACCATGTGCCCAAGTGCTTTATGATTATCTCATTTGATCTTGACAACAACCCTGGGAGATAAGGGCTATTATTATTCCCATTTTACAGTTGAAGAAACTAAGGCAGACAGAACTTCTACATTGAGGGATCAAAGGGCCTGGAATAGGATATTCCAGAGATCAAGCAAGCTAGGATTAAAACTAAGAATCACCTACTCAGCAAAATTGAGTATAATGTTCCAGGGGAAAATATCGTCCTTCAATGAGGTGGAGGACTTTCCATCATTCTTGCTAAAAAAAAAACAGATCTGAAAAGAAAATTTGACACTCAAATACAAGAAGCATGAGAAGGTAAACATGGAAAAGAAGTCATAAGGAACTTATCAAAGTAGAACTATTTACATGCCAACATGGAAAAACAATAATTGTAACTTATGAAACATTTCTCAGTATGAGGATAGGTGAAGGGAAGACAAATTTATATATACATATACATATGTCTATAGAGGAGGCTTTATATATGCGTATGAACACATATCTGAGTATGTGTATATATGAGTACATAGAGGGAACAAGATCAATTGAATAGGAAGGGATGATACTTTAAAAGGAGAAATTCTGAGGTGGAAGAGGATTAGAATTAGAGGAGACAGGGAGAAAGAGAATGGGGTTAATCATCTCATATAGAAGAGGCTAGGGATAATTGTTACAATGGAAGAGAAGAACAGGAAGGCAAAAGGGAAAAGATCAACCTTACTCTCATTGAATCTGGCTTAGGGAAGGAATGACAAACTCTAAAATGGGTATCTTGTCACACAGGAGAGTAGGGGGCATGGGGATGAGAGGTGGGATGATGGAGGGGAGGGTTGGGTGGGGAGAAGGTTGCTGGAAGTACATACTTCTGAAAAGGGACAGGGTAGAGAATAGAACAGGGGTGGGGTGGGATAGGAAAGAGAGACATATAATCAATCTCTCACAATATGTCCACTGGGGAGATTTTCTTCATAATTACACATGTACAGCCCATATTTAATTGCTTGTCCTTCCAGTGGGGGTGGGTGACAAGGGAGGAAGGGAAAAAATCTAGAATTTAAAGTTCTATAATCAAATGTTTAAAATATATATACATATATATAATTATTATTATTAACTACATGTAACTGGGAATTAAGATATACAGGCACTGGGGTAAGGAGACCCATCCTGCCCTACCAGAAAGTCAGAGGGGTGATGGGGGAGGGCATAGGAGAGAACAGATTGGGGGAGGGGTTATACAGTGGGATAGCTGTTTTGTAGTGGTGGATACAGAAAAGATGGGGAGAAAATTTGTAATTCAGAATCTCGTGGAAATGAGTGATGTAAACAAGAAAATAAATAAATTAATTTAAAAAATTATTTGTGTTTATATCTGTAGCAGCAAGCACCCTAGTATACCCAGGTTGACTGACAGCACAGGTCCTTTGATTTGCTTTTCTAAAAGAAAGCAACTTAAAAGAGAGTTAACAACCTTACTTTAATCAAACATATATCATTTACCTAGTTCAGGGGGAAAGTCAGCACCCTGAACTTCAGAGAAAATACAAATAGAAGTTATAAGCAGACAAAAAATACATAGAAACAGAGCCCCAGACAAGGCTTCCAGTTTTCTTGCCATTACAACCATAGCTAGCTAGTTACCTGAGAGAGAAGAACCAACATCTGGGTTTTCAAAGCTGGGGGCTCAATGGCTGCCCAGAGTCTCATCTGACCAAATCATACAACTCTTCCCATGAGTGAGACCCAAAGTAAATCCTCACATCAGGGTATATATAGCCTCCTCCTGGGTCAGAGAATGTCACAACCCTCCTGACTCACTGCGCAATTACAAAGTAACATGGCATGGGCTTTCCTAAAAAACCAGCCTCCTACTACAGGTTCCATGTGACCACATTCAGTCTATTAAGAAGCAGAGTATATTTTCAAATCAGGAAAGGTCCTCAAATGCACTTAAGCCTTTCAAGGGGCAGGGAAGATCTTCAAATTCCCAGTAATATTGCAGTATCATATTATTTGTATCATATCTATTCTTATAGACTATAAAATCCTTGAGGGCAGGTATTATGTCTTCATCTTTTCATCTTCGTCAGCATCTGGCAGAGTGCTCTACTATGGCAGATCCTTAATAGACCTGTTTTGAATTAAAACACAGTGAATCCTGTAGGCATTGAGAGCAAAGTTAAAAATTTTCATTTTTTTTCCCCAAATATCATTGACCTAACTGGGAAAAAGTCACTAAGCCTCTCTGAATTTCCCTAAATCAGGGATATTAGAGGATGGTGCTGATCTTTGATTTCTCAGAGGAGGCTGCTGAGAGAAAACAAAAGTGATACTTTGAAACAAATATGTCAAAATCAACTATCTTAGGCTAGACTGCTTACAGAGAACTGAAGACTAGAACTGCAAAAAAAAATTTCAAAATAAGCAGATACTACTGTCCTAATAATTAACTTTGTCATTGAGGTTATTTTTTCCCCCATTAATTTGATCAGTAGCTATTTAAAATAGATCCAGAGGGGTCTAACCAATATGGTGAAGTAAAAGAAGGGACTCTCCTCAACTTTTCCAATCTCCCTCCAAACAACTTTAAACTAATGTCTTAAAATGAATTCTGAAACAGAGAAACCAACAAAAGATCAGGGTGAAAAAATTTCCAATCCAAGATAAGTTAGAAGGTCAGTAGGAAAGTGCTATCTCACAGGGATATGAGTAAAACACAGTCCAGGACAGGCCATTGCAGCAGGTGGTCTATGGAAAAGAATGCTCAAAGATCACAGAATACAGGCCAAGAGAACAGTGAGCACACCTCTCCTTAGATCCTTGGAAAAAAATGAAAATTTATAGATCATCAAAACTAACTCTGAGACTGGTATCAAGAAATACCTGAAATTTGGGACAGTGTTGCCTCCTCCCAGAAGCAGAGTTCAATTTTAACGTAAAGATAAAAGCCAAGAAATAGGCTAGAAAAATGAACAAAATACAAAAAAGGAGTTGACCATAGAAAGTTAAAATGGTAACATGGAAGATCAAAATGCAAACTTAGAAAAATGGTAGTGAAATCAAAGCAGATACATGGAAAACATCAAAAAAATGTGAAGAGGTCTCTGGGCAAAAAAAAAACAAACAAACCAGAGAAGCTTAAAAATACTAAAAAAAAATCAATAAAAGTAGAAGAAAGATTAGGAAAAGAAATAAGAATAATGGAAGAAATTATGAAAACATCGAAAGTTTGGTTAAAAAGAAAAGTACAAAAGGTACAGGAGAAAATAGCACTTTTAAAAACAGAGTAAGTCAAATGGTAAAAGAGGAACAAAAATCTACTGAAAGAAAAACTTCTTAAAGTTGGAATTGGACAAATGGAATAAAGATGTACAAAAATGGGGGGGCAGAGCCAATATGGCAGCACAGAAGCAGCAAACTTTCACAGCTCCTATATAGTCACTTTACATACCCAGAAAATTTGACTTTAGGCAAATTTTGGGGCTCCAAAACTCACAAAAATACAGAGATCACATCTCTTGCTGAAGGCAGCTCAGCACAAAGGGCTCATTGCAGCAGGCTTGGAGCCTCAACCAGCCCAGCCTGAAACCGTGGCCTGGCCCCAAGGTGGTCAGGAGGAGCTGCAGCCAGAGTCTACAGGAAAGTGGATTGGTGGCAGCTGGGGCAGTTTGCAGACTTATCAAGCCAGAAGAAGTAAGGCTAAGAGAAAGGTAAGTGGGATTCAGCTTAATTTGGGGGAGAAAAGCAGTCTGGCTGAACTGCCCCCAGGGCAAGGAAGCTGCGGGAACTGGCAGTAGCTGCAGAAAAAGAGGCAATCGCCTCCACAGGGCTGCTTCAGAGCTCCCGGCCTGCAAGTTGCAGGGGGCCCAAGGCAATTGATCAGAGGCCAAATGCTCTTGCGTTGAACAGCCTGGATCTGGATCGTGCTCTTGGGTGGTGATCCTGAGGTGCATTTTCAGTGAGCCACAGCTGGTGGGGGCTGCAGCACCCCGCTAATAGCTCCAGCAGCTGTGAAAACCCCAGAAATTTGGGATAGAGCTTTCCCCTCTGGAAGCAGAGTTTCTCAGAGATAAAAAATCAAGCAATTAATTGACTGGCCAAAATGAGCAGGAAAAGGAAGCAAAGTAAGAACAGCAATAAAACTCTAGAATCCTTTTTTGGGGACAAAAAGGATGAAAGCATGGAATGGGAGGAAGACAACATAGTCAGAACTCCCTCACCAAATGCTTCCAAGAAACATGAAGATGCCTACAAGCCACAGATCGACTTAAAAAGGACTTTGAAAACCAAATAAGCAAAGTAGAGAAAAAATGGGGAAGAGAAATGAGAATGTTGCAAGAAAATCATTAAAAGAGAGTCAACAAAAGGCAACACCCATCAATGAAGTTGGCCCAGTCATTTCTTCCAAATGAACAAAAACATCTTTTCTCATAATTTCTGTTGACACAGAGAGATGTTGCCCACCCTAGAGACATTATTGTTCTGTGGCATAATTCAAGGACTGCCGCTCCTTTAAGAGCCAAAGAGTGATGTTGGCAGGGGTGTGTGTGTGTGATATGTTCTCAGTGATTCTTGCAAGAACAAAAGGAAGATGGATCAGAAACAAAAGATTAGAATAAGGGGAGTCTAGCCACTTATACTATATAAAGGTTTAAAAGGACCCCTTTTTTGACTGAGGTTACTAAAATATAGTCTTTGACACTCCTCTCTATTTTAAGGAACTACCGGAGAATCTGGTCTGTGAGTTATACTGAATATTAAATTGATCACCTGAGAAACTGGACCACCTGAGGAACACAAGGAAAACTATTTGACCCTCAAGGGTCTCCAGTGGCTCTAAATCTTTGCTTAATACACAAAATTAAAAAGAAAACATTGGGATGAAGAACTAAGACATTGTTTTTATCCTTGCCGGTGTCTATTTTTTTTTACTTCTTTTTTTTAAAAAATAAAATTTTTTATTTGTTTTATTGTTTATATCATTAATTTTCATGAGATTTTTGAATTACAAAATTTCTCCCTGTCTTTCCCCCACCCCAAACCCAAAACAGCAGTCCCACCATAAAACACCTCCCCTGATTGGCTCCCTAATTTTCTGTTAGGGCGGGGGGGAGGTCTCCCTACCCCAGGCCCTGTATATCTTAATTCCTAGTTGCAGGTATTGCAGAGCTTTAAGTTCTAGATTCTTTCAATTCCTCCCTTGTCACCCACCCCCACTGTAAGGACAAGCAATTCAATACAGGCTGTGGATGTGTGATTATACAGGACATCTTCATAGTTGACATATTGTAAAAGTGATCATATGTCCCTCCTTCCTATCCCTCCCTCCCTTGTTCTGTTCTCTACCCTGTCTCTGTCCCTTTATGGAAGTGTGTGCTTCCAGCATCCCTCCCACAGACCCTGCCCTCCCCTCCGTCATCCCCCCACTCCTGTGTGACATGATGCCCAGTTTAGAGTTTATGCCATTTCACCCCTAAGTCAAATTCAATAAGAGTAATTGAAAGTAAAGTTGTAACAGTTATCCCTTGCCTCTTCTATATGGGATGATTAACCCCATTTTGTCTCTCCCTGTCTCCTCTCATTCTAATCCTCTCCCACCTCAGAATTTCACCTTTTAAAGTATCATCCCTTTGTATTCAATTGATCCTATATCCTCTATATACACATATAAACACATGCTCAAATATGTATTCAAAAGCATATATAGCCTCCTATAGAGAAATAGTGTAAGTATATACATATATACATACACACACATTTGTATTCCCTTCACCTATCCTCATACTAAGAAAAGTTTCATAAGTTACTATTATTGTTTTTTCATATTGGCATGTAAATAATTCAAATTTGATAAGTTCCTTAGGGTTTCTTTACCATGTTTACCTTCTCATGCTTCTTGTGTTTGTTTGATTGTCAAATTTTCTGTTCAGTTCTGGTTTTTTTAAGCAAGAATGCTTGAAAGTCCTCCACCTCATTGAATGACCATGTTTTCCTGTGGAATAATATGCTCAATTTTGCTGGGTAGTTGATTCTTGGTTTTAATCCCAGCCCCCTTAATCTTCGAAATATATTCCAGGCCCTTCAATCCCTCAGGGT
>CM053593.1:322305376-322322915 GCA_028646575.1 Pseudocheirus occidentalis | reverse complement strand
AACATTTCTAGTTTTCTTTTGGGGATCTTTTTGAAGAGGTGATTGATGAATTCTTTCATGTTCTATTTTGCACTCTGATTCTAAAACATCAGGGCAATTTTCTTTGAGGATTTCTTGAAGGATGCTTTCCAAGTTCTTTTTTTGGTCATGGGTTTCCGGTAGACCAATAATTTTCAAATTGTCTCTCCTGGATCTATTTTCCAAGTCAGTGGTTTGGTTTTTTCAAGGAGATATTTCACATTGCTTTCTATTTTTTCATTTCTTTGTAACTGTTTAATAGTATCTTGGTTTCTCATTAGCTTCTACTTGCACCACTCTAATTCTGAAGGAATTATTCTCTTCAGAATGCTTTTGAGGTTCTTTTTCCACCTGGGAAATTTGACTTTTTAAGGTATTCTTCTCCTCATTGTCTTTTTGGGCCTGTTTTGCCATTTGAGTTAATCTATTTTTAAAGGGTAGTTTTCTTCAGTTAGGTTGTTTGACACTCTTTTCATGATTTTCTTGCATCATTCTCATTTCTCTTCCCAATTTTTCCTCCACTTCTCTTATTTGTTTTTCAAAGTCCTTCTTCAGATTATCTATAGCTTCTAGGCATTCTTCAAGTGTCTTGGATGCATTTGGTGTGGGAGTTCTGACTGTGTTGTCTTCCTCTCGTTCCATGCTTTGATCCTTTTTGTCCACAAATATGGATTCTAGAGTCTTATTGCTGTTCTTATTTTGCTTCCTTTTTCTCATGTTGGCCAGTCAATTAGTTGGTTGTTTTTTTTAGCTTTGTGAAACTCTGCTTCCAGGGGGGAAAGCTCTTTTCCAAATGGCTGGGGTTTTCCCAGCTGCCGGAGCTATTAGGGGTGTTGCAACTCCCCCCAGCTTTGGCTTGCTGAAAGCGCACCCCAGGACCAACACCCAAGACCACGATCTGTATCCAGGCCGCTCAATGCAAGAGCACTTGGCCCTGATCAATCGACCCAGCCCACCTGTGGGGTCCGTAGGCCAGGGGCTCTGAAGCAGCCCAGTGGGGGCAGCCGCCGGTTACAGCAGTTCCTTCCCTTCCCCCACTGCTTCCTTGCCTTTGGGGCAGATTGGCCAAACTGCATTTCCTCCCCCAAACTTAGTTTCAATGTTTCACTTTCACTGACCTTCTGTAATTTTGGCTTGCTACATGTGAAGATCCCTTCAGGTGCTATAGATCTGCTCCCTGCGGTAGACTCATGCTGCGGTTTGGGAGTCTCAGCTCCTCCCGACCAACCTGGGGCCTGGCCTGGCTGTCTTTTGGTTTTAGGCTGGCCTTGGCTCCCGGCCTGCCACTGGATGAGCGCCTCCTGCCGGACTGCCTTCAGTGAGAGATGTGTTTTCTGTATTTTTTGAGTTTGAGAGTCCTAGACTTTGTTGAGATTCATATTTATGGGTATTTAGGGTGGCTGTGTGGGAGCTGCAGAACCTTGCTACTTCTATGCCACCATCTTGTCTCTGACACTGGTGTCTATTAAGGCTGATTTCAGTTTGTGCTCTTGCCAGCCTGTTCATCTCTCCATCCGTCAACAGACAAGCTTTGCTTAGCATGTCTTTCTACTGCCTAGAGTCAAAACATTATGGGGCTGGGTATTTCTGTACTTCTTCCTTGTGGGTACCATCTATTAAAGGCAATGAGAATAGAATAAACCATTAAGTGTCATGGAAGTTTCCAATGGCTTGACTCGCACAAAGAAAAAGCTAATCTCTTTTATCTTCTTACTTTGCCCATATACACCGTTCTATAGACTTTCAGACCTGACATACATTCAGAGTCTTTCAGTTGTCTTCTTTTTGTAGTGTCAATCATTTACAAACATTTATTTAGTGCCTACTAACTACAAAAGCTAAGCAAAAAGAATAAAACAAAGAATAAAACTTATTCTCTTCATTCAAAAAAAAAAGAGAGTCAGCAACCTGACTGAAGTAAACAACACCTTAAAAAACAAATTAACTCAAATGGCAAAAGAGACCCAAAAAAACAATGAGGAGAAGAATTGCTGAAAAAGTTGAATTTGCCAGATGGAAAAAGAATCTCAAAATCATTCTGAAGAGAATAATTCCTTTAAAATTAGAGTGGAGCACATGGAAGCAAATTACTTTATGAGAAACCAAGATACTATTAAACAGTTACAAACAAGTGAAAAAATAGAAAGCAATGTGAAATATCTCCTTGCAAAAACTACTGACCCAGAAAATAGATCCAGGAGAGACATTTTAAAAATTATTGGACTACCTAAAAGTCATGATGAAAAAAAGAACTTAGAAAGCACCCTTCAAGAAATTCTCAAGGAAAATTGCCCTGATATTTAAGAATGAGAGGGCAAAATAGAACTAGAAAGAATTCACTGATCACCTCTTCAAAAAGATCTCTAAAAGAAATCTCCTAGAAATGTTATAGCCAGGTTCTGGAATCCCCTCATCAAGGAGAAAATATTACAGGCTGCCAAGAGAAAGCAATTTGAATACTGTGGAAACACAATTAGGATAACCCAGCATCTTGCAGCTTCTACATTGAGGGATAAAAGTGCCTGGAATATGATATTCAAGAGATCAAGGGGACTAGGATTAAAACCAAGAATCACCTCCCCAGCAAAATTGAGTATAATCTTTCAGGGGAAAATATGGTCATTCAGTAAGGTGGAGAACTTTCAAGCATTCTTGCTGAAAAAAAAAAACACAGAACTGAACAGAAAATTTGACATTCAAACACAAGAAGCATGAGAAGATAAACATGGAAAAGAAATCATAAGATACTTATCCAAGTTGAACTATTTACATGCTAGTATGGAAAAACAATAATACTAACTTATGAAACTTTTCTCAGTATGACCATAGGTGAAGGGAATACAAATGTATATATATACATACACATACACATACACACACATATATGTATGTGTGTATGTATGTATATATGTATATGTGTGTATATATATACCTATACATATGTCTATATAGGAGGGTATATATATACATATGAATACACATCTGAGCATGTGTGTATATGTGTACATAGAGGGTATAGGATCAATTGAATAGGAAGGGATGATACTTTAAAAGGTGGAATTCTGAGGTGGGAGAGGACTAAAATGAGGTTAATCATCCCATATAGAAGAGACAAGGGATAACTGTTATAACTTTACTTACATTTACTCTAATTGAATTTGGCTAAGGGAAGGAATGGCATAGACACTAAACTGGGTATCTTGCCACACAGGAGAGTAGGGGGTCAGGTAAGAGAGGTGGGTTGATGAAGGGGAGGGCAAGGTTGCTGGAGGCACACAGTTCAGTAAAGGCATAGGGACAGGGTAGAGAATAGAACAAGGGGGGTAGGATAGGAAAGATGGACATATAATCAGCCTCTCACAATATGTGCACTGTGGAGATGTCTTGTGCAGTTACAAATGTACAACCTGTATTGAATATTGGATTGCTTTTCCTTCCAGTGGGGTTGGGTGATGAGGGAGGAACCTGAAAAGAATCTAGAATATAAGTTCTACAATCAAATGTTAAAATAAATTTTATATATATGTATATATATGTATATGTGTATATAATAATAATTATTATTATATGTATAGTACAACAGCTTTCCACAAAATCATATACTACAACTTCGTCAGCCATCCCCAATTGATAGACATCCCCTCAATTTCGGATTCTTTGCCACCACTAAAAAGAGCTGCTGTAAATAGTTCTGTTAACCTAGGTCCTTTTCCTTTTTGTTTTTTATTACATTGGGATACAGACTTAGTAGTGGTGGTATTACTGAGGAAAACAGATCAAGGAGGAATAATATAAAAAATTTTGAACTACCTGAAAATCATTATTAATTAAAAGACCCAAGATGTCATCTTGTAAGAAAGTGTCAGGGAAAACTGTCTTAATATCCTATAATTAGAGGATAAAATAGAAATAGAAACAATACCTTGATTAACCCTGAACAATCCTCAAATGAAAAGTCCCAGGAATGTTATAGCCAAATTCTAGAGCCCCCAGGTCAAGGAGAAAATATTGCAAGCATCCAGAAAGAAACAATTCAAATATCATGGTACCACAGTCAGGATAACCCAAGATCTAGTCCTTCTGCATTAAAAGAGCAGAAGACTTGGAATATGATATTCTGAAGGATAAAGGAGCTAGGATTACAATAAAAAAAACAAGAACAAAACACTTATCCAGCAAAATTGAGTATAATCCTTCAGTGGGAAAACAAAGGATATTTAATGAAATTGAGGACTTTTAAGCAACCCTGAAAAAAAGACCAGAACTAAATAGAAAATTAGAGTTTCAAATACAATACTCAAAAGAAGCATAAAAAGGTAAACAGGAAAGGGAAATAAGAGATTAAATAATGGTTTATACATTTCTACATGGGATAATGATACCTGTAACTTTTAAAAACTTTGTTATTAGTGGTTTGGAGTATATTAGTTATATGACATGGGAGATGACTACAATGGCATTATATGTAAAAAATAAATCAGGAATGATAAAGAGGGATACATTGGGAGAAGGGGAAAGAAGAAGACAAAATATGGTAAATTATTTCACCTAAAGAGGCACAAAAGAACTTTTACAACCAAGTGGAAGATGGTTAAAGTGGTGGGGTAGCACACAAACCTTGCTCTTAGTGGATTTGACTCAAGGAGGGAATAATGTATGCCTTCAGTTGGATATAGAAATCTTACAGTACCAGAAAGTAGGAAAGGAAGGGGATCAGAGGAGGGTGGTGTGGATGGTGGGGAAAGTTAGATCAGGGCAAGTGGTAATTAGAAGCAAAACACTTTTGAGGATGAACAGAGTAAAAGAAGAGTAGGATAAATGGGAGAAAACAGCCTACAAGCAATATGTAGTAAATAATCACAGCTATGAAGCAATATTTGATAGCAGATTTCTCTGATAAATGCTCCTTTCTCAAATATATAGAGAACAGAATCAAATTTAAAAATATAAGAGCCATTCATCAATTGACAAATGGTTAAACTATGTTAACAATTTTAAGAAGAAGAAATTGAAGCTATCTATAGTCAAATAAAATGTACTATCAATCACTGTTGATTAGAAAATGCAAATTAAAACAATTCAGAGATACTACTTCATGCCTGTCAGTTTGACTAATATTATAGGAAAGGAAAATAGCAAATGTTAAGTGGGATACAGAAAAAATGGGATAATAATGCACTGTTGCTGGAGTTGTAAACTGATCCTACATTTGTGGAGAAGTTTATAACTGTGCCCAAAGATAAAACTCTGCCTGCTCTTTGAGTCAGTAATACCACCACTACTAAGTATGTATCTCAATGGAATAAGAAACAAAAAGGAAAAGGACCTAGATGAACAAAACTATTTACAGCAGCTCTTTTTAGTGGTGACAAAGAATCCAAAATTGAGGGGATGTCTATCGATTGGGGATGGCTGAAAAAGTTGTGGTATATGATTTTGTGGAAGGCTGTTGTACTATACATATTGACTAGAAGGATGCTCTTATAACAATCTGGAAAGGCTTTTATGAAATAATGCAAAATGAAATGACCAAAACCAGGAGAACCTTGTATAGATTAAGAAAAATATTTTACAATGATCAACCGTGAATGACAAGTATTCTCAGAAATATAACAGTCCACAACAGTTTTGAAGAATTTATGAAGAAAAATGCTATCCACCTCCAGAGAAAGAACTGAATGTAGTCTAGATGAAGATGAAAGCATACTTTTTAAAACTTTATTTTTCATAATATTTGGGGTAGTCCTGTGTTTTCTTTCACAACATGACCAATATGGAAATATATTTTACATGACTGCATATATAAACTATATTAAATGGTTTGCTTTCTCAGTTGGGGGTTTGGGTGGGGCGCAGTCAGGAAGTTGGAAGGAAATTTGACACTCAAAATGTTTTTAAAATGCAACAAATGTTAAAAAATATTTTACATATAATGAGAAAAATAAAAGATAAAAAATACAATACCATAAAAATAGATCCATAGGTAGAGATTTTGAGTCATAGAGACCTTGTACCAAAGCCTACAACATATGTGGTAGGAGTGAGGCAGAAATGGGGAAGGAGAATTCAGAGCAAATGTCTACATTTCTAGTTCTATTCCTGGTTGAGTTGTGCCCTGACTTAATTGTTGCTGGCTTTAATGTGGACCTTTATAGCAGGAAAATGCAATCTGCTCTCTTGGGTTAACCTGCTTCTTTTCTGTCTTTTATTTCTTAGTTTTTGCAATTATATTTTCTTTCAATTACTTCAGCTGTTTGTCATTTTGCTATAAAAGGGACCACAGAACTTCTTAAATGAAAAGATTTTTTTATTGTTGAAAAGCAAGATTTACCACATTGGAGATTCTTTAATATGCACCCAAAAAGAACAAAACATGTTCATTACACAATATGATTGAAACTTCTGTGAGCCTGTGGAACTTTGGAAAATGCAGCTGTCCTTCTATGAATATAAATAGGTAGGTTGTATTAGAAAAATGCATAAAAACAAACAAAAAACTAAGCATAATAACAATGATACAGAGATGTTAGTCACCCTTTCTCTTTTAATATAAATTGTATGCTGAACAGAAAAAGGCATAACAATGTTATTATGCTTGTCAACCTTTATTACAATTGGCCTTGGGGTAATGAATGAAGAAATTGTGCTGGATCAATGTAATAAAATATTATGATGTCAGAAGAAACAGGGTCTATGAGGGATTAAAAAAATCAAATATGAGAAAATTTCTTTGTATGTGCTCATTCAGACAGAAGAAAATTGATCCAGGAAAACAATATACAAAATGACAATGATAATGCCAATGCAAACAATATTAATGTTGTTTATCACAAATGTCACAAAATATATAATTATCAGTCTTAAATTATGAGGATTTATGATGAAATATTCTTCCTTCCTATTGGTAAGGAGGTTTATATATGCAGTATATTGTATATATACTATCAGGTAAAGTTTCAAAGTTATGTGATCTTGAGTGACTTTTTTCTTTTAAAAATGTGTTATTTGAATGCTTTTTGCCTTCATATAAGTTATTTCTGTACTCTACTTCTCTCCTCTCCCCGCCACCATATTTGCCTTTTCATTCTGACAAGGACAATTAAGCAAAAGTCACTGATCCAGTGACCATATCTATGTACCTATCTATAACCTATAGAGCAAGACTGAGAATGAAAGTTCATAGACTTCACCAGCTTGAGGTCCCCATGACACTAGAAAAAGTTAAGAGCCCCTTCTCTAAGGAGTATGTACTCATTGGCCACACTCTTTCCCCTACAGCCTTCAATTACATCCTATTTTGTGTAGTAGGGGGAGAGGTATCAAAATGGGATCTCTCACTGGACTTAGGATTCTTGTTTAGTATTTTCCTTATTGTTGTTATAAGGGACAGCTCTTTGGATGATTGTTTAGTAGGGAATGACTATGGTCTAAAAAAGTTGAAACTACCTTTAAATGATAAAGACACATTCTATACTGGTTTAAAAAATTATCTTGGTTTCCACTTTAAAATTTTTTTCAGATTTCTATGAAAGCATCAAGAGATAAACTGTTCTATTTAAGACACCATTTTCATTCCTTCTGTCAGGAGGTACAGTGATATTGTCTCTTCACACCTGTAATGATGAGATAGATTAGGGAAGTTCTTGAGTTATTGAGATACATGACAAGGAAATGCACTCCATTTTATTCCAGGTTTTTTGAGTCTAGACTTATTTTAATGTATTTACAATGGGCTATGCTTATTGAACCTAAAGGCAAAAACTTGCCTGTAAGGAATTGCTGAAAAACTGAAATCACACACACACACACACACACACACACACACACAAAATACCAGAGATGTTATTCTTCCCAATTTTAGGGAACTTTGTTATCAGAAAGATCCAATTTCAGACTTTTAAAAGCATTTAAAATTGTACGAAAGCATATTACATTGTTTATCATTGTCTTCCCTCAGATCTTACAGAGAAGGTATGTCACAATTATTAATCTACTTACATGTTATGCTGTAGGGAACTAGCTACCATAACTATAAAATGTGGAAAAAAATTAAGAATATAGGACAACTCTTGTTAAATTGAAGGATACATAAATCTGTATACCAGGTAGTTATTTCAATTTGTGTTTCTTGGTTTCCTATAGTTAGTATTTTATGCACTAGGTCAAAGAATTTTTTCTGCATTCATTATAATCCTACATCTTTGCAAAAATGATCATCCCTTATGTTTTATGTATGCTGCTTAAATCTTATCATATATGCATCTACTTTGTTGTTTTATAAAATCTTTCAGCTGACAGAGACAAGATATTATGTTTTTTTTAATTTATTGATTATGAAACTGACACCATTAGAGTTTGAAATGACATATTTAGTTAATAGGAGAGTCTTAATAAATTCCTTATTTACAAAAAATAGTTATCAATAAATTACCCCTCTTCTTCATTTTAAAAATATTATTTGCATAATTGTAATTACTTTTATTGAAATTATAATTTTAATTTAACAGCATGATCATTTCCCTATAGACCTTACTTCTGCTATCACAAATGCTTTCTTGTAACAAAGAAAAGCAATTGAGTATAACTGACAAATACAGATAATATCTGATTGCTACATTCCACACCAGTAAGTTATCTAAGGGCTGACATGATATAATGGGTTTGATCCTTGTCTTGGAGGCAATGGAACCTCACTTCAAATTCTGACTTCAATACTTATTAGATATGTACCCCTGAGCAAATCACTTAGCCTGTCTATCATTTCCCTCATTTTTGAAATGAGATGGTAGTGGTGGACTCAGTGGCCTTTGAGGAACCTCCAGCTCTAAATCTATTATCCTAGAATCTTTGAATTCAGTATTGTTCATTGTCATTTTTAAAAATTTGATTTTACTTTTAAAAATGTATGTCCTTGTATTTATAGATTATGTTTTTAGGGTTTTGCTTACTTGACTGTACATAACTTTATACAAATCTTGGAATGATTTTTTCTTATAGCACAATAATATATTATTTTGTATACTATAATGAAGCAAACCATCCTCAAACTAAATGGTCAGTGATGTTTCTAGGTTTTTTTTCTATCACAAAAATACTTCTGTGAACTTTCTTTTTGTCTTCAACTTCTTTGGAGCATGTGACCATTATCATGATGGCTGATAAAGGTAGGGACCTTTTATTTCTGTGTTTCCTCAAATATCAACTAGTTTCATTTTTAAAATTATATCTGCCAATTTGAGGGGTATGATATTAATGTGGTGTTAGCTTGTATTTCTCATGTTATTAGTGATTTGGAAAAAAATTTCCTTTTTGTTACTGATACTTTGCATTTCTTCTTTTGACAATGGTCTAGTCATAACTTTTCCCACTCATATTTTGAGGAATGGCTCTTGGTCAGAGTATTCTGCATAATTTACTAAGTAATTTGCAAAATATCATTCTGGGGAAGTAGACACAAGTAATAGTATCTCAACCTTTTAACATGGCAAAATTACTGATCGATATTTCATCTATACTTCAGGGATCATTTATTTCATCAAGGTGTATGATTTCAACTAACATACATTATATTCCCATTATGTCTTGGTAGGTGATCTTCAAGAACTGGTGTGGATGGAAAATTTATCACCTTGTAGCCACGCTATTAAAGAGTCTCTTATCACTTAGACTGGTCGTCAGACAAAAAGGCTACAAATATTCATCAGAGAAAGCTTTCCCTGTGGTGGAGCTATTTGCACTGCCCTCAAGAGCACAGAGTTACCTGTAGCTGCACTATTGAAATAAGTATTATTTGGAGGTCTTTTTGTGTCTAATGAAGGATAACAGACTTCAAAAGGGTTGAGTAGCTGTTTGATGCTATTTTATGTTGACCAAATCTATTGAGTGCAAGGAAGTGGAAATGCTAACTAAATTAGAATGAAAACTCTGAGTTGTATAAATTTGGAACACTAGCTCTGACTTCTGTGAGTTTATAATATCTTTTTGAAATAAGACATATGAATAAGAAAAGATACATTTAAAATGTGAGAAAGTAAGTGATTAAATGGCAAAAGAGTGATACAGAAAGGAGATACTACAATAATTCAGAAGAGGGAGGATTATTGTGGACTATCCTGTTAAAAAGAAACTTCCTCAATATCAGTGAGCAAAATTTTTGTCACATATGTAGTTTAATTATAAGCAGTTTCATTCATTGCACAATGACTCCAAGACAAAAGTGGTTACAACATTTACATTAAATCTTGGAATTATATTTACAATCATAAGTATTATAGCATTACATTTTCTTTGTGTATTTTCCCTGTAACTGGACATATTTTCATGTGCAGGAATAAATGGCTTTCCCAGTAGGATAATCAATCATTAAAATATTTTGATAGATCAATTAAAATACTGTCAAGTGCTCATATATTCTATAATCAAATGTTTAGTGCATTACTCAGATAAATTTTATAAAAAATATAAATTGAAAGTGCACAGATGAAACCTTTAAGAACAAATTGTTTCTTTGAGGGAAAATACCATACATCCTTTTTGCTATGGGTCATTGGTTCATATTTTTCTCAGTATGTTGCCATAAAGTGATTAAAATGTGCACATACAGATGTGCCCTATGGGAAAGGTTGTGATCCACATATGGGTTACAAAGTCAGCTCTCTGTAACAATGCGGAACATTTATTAACAAACTTTGAAGAGTGTAGTTTAATTTTTTTGCTGAACCATTAACTTTGTTTATAGTTTTTTTATTTCTTTTTTTCCTTTTCTAATTAATTCAGTTATACTTCTTGTCTGTTATGAACTCAATAAGCAAATTTCCTTTCTGATCTTTCATGAAATTAAGCACAGTTTCTAATTGCATATTTAGAAGCCAACAATATTTAAAGGTCCTTCCTGGAAGACTCTGCAAAATGGCATCTGGGTTCCATTGGTTTTGAGGTCTACAAAGCCATCCATCACATTTCTCAAGTTTGAGTTAATCAATATGAGAATAATGGGAGTCTCTAAATAAGATTCCATGTCCCAAGTCACAGAGATTTCCATAGATATGTGCAAGATGAATGTGGAAGTTTGTGGGAAGTGAGTTTTTACTGTCAGTTAACAGTTTCTTAGAGATCACTACCAACCTAGTTCCACAGGATTCTTTGTAGAGTGGGAGAAACTAGAATATTTTCCTTTCTTCTTTTCCTCTCTTCTAAAACTTGTCACTTCATTTATTCCTATTTTACCAACAGAAACCCAATCCAACATATAATCAACATCTTCAATATCATCACTAGCATTTATTTAGTTCTGTAAAGCTTACAAATGTTTCAAAAGCACTAGAAATCATAGGAATTAATGGGGCTTTACTGAAAAAGATAAGTAGTATCTATCTAAAACCATCAGTAAGCATTATATGTAATGGATAAATTAGAAGCCTTTCTAATAAGATCAGAGGTGAAGCAAGGATGCCTATTATCAACACTATTATTAAAAAGTATACTAGAAATGTTATCTAAAACAAGAAAATAGAGTACAAGAATACAATAGAAAAACAAGAATAACAAGAAAAAGAAATAAAAGGAATTAGAATAGGGAAGCAAAGGAAGCAAAACTATCACCCTTTGTAGGTGACATGATAGTATACTTAAGAGAATCAACTGGAAAACTAATTAAAGTGATTCAGACTTTTAGCAAAGTTGCAGTATATAAAATAAACCCACATAAAACACCATTATATATATATATATGTATATATGTGTATATATATTACCATCAAAGTCCAGCAGCAAGAGATAGAAAGAGAAATTTGATTTAAAATAATTGCAGAAAATATAAAATAATTTGAAGTCTACCTGACCAGGAACATAATTGTGAAACACTGTGCACAGAAATAAACTCAGATTTAAACAACTGGATAATTATTAATTGTTTCTGTGTAGATCAGACAAAACAAAAATTTTAAATGGCAGTTGTACCTAAATTTAGGGGTGATATGATGAACATCATAGGGGTGTGTGAAATATTTTGTCTGTCACATGTATAGATTAAAAGAAGAATTTATGACAAAGTATCAAAGTAGGAGCTATATATCTGTATATATATAGGGCTGTAAGAGCAATCAGTTTAGCAGATACTTAGTAACTTAGGGCTAAGTATAGAAGGTGAAAGCTCTATCCACTACTGAAAAGGTGTGAACTCCCCTGCTGACAGAAGAAGGGTACTGGCTGAGACAGGAGGCCAATGTGTGTATATAAGCAAGAATTCCAGAGACAGAGACACAGAATTGGAACTTTCCTGTTGGAGGAAGCAGGATTGTCTAATAGTCTGGGAGCTGGGCTTCTGAACTGAAGAAGACCAGCTGAACTGCTGGAGGGCTGAAGAAGCATGACTGGGATAAGACTTTGTTTGTTCATGGCTTGGCTGCTCCTTGAATTCCAGGCAAGAGAAGTGGTGAAGGGTTTGAGATGTGCTGGTTCCTGTGAACTTCAGTTTACACCAGGGACTGCCCTGAGGACTGGACAAGGACCTGGTAGCTGTCTGCTTCTGAATCCAGGTGACTGATTGGCGGATTTAGGAGGGAGCTGGGACCATGAAAAGGGATCCAGGGAATCAAAGAGACTACAAAGAGTCAAGATGAAGAAAAGGTCTCCCCTTGGATAAAACTGAGGTTTGCTGGATACCAAGGGGTGGAGGGTTCGTGTGGTTTTTATAATGACTATACTAGTGATTAATGATATTTGGTAATTGTGAATCTAGATTAGTGACTGGTTAAGTTAATGGTTGTCACATGAGTGGAAGTTTGATTATTGTATTGTGACTGATTAAGTTAATGGTTGAATGATTAAGTTAGAAGGGTTTCCCCCTTAGGGAAACCAGATGATTATTCTTTTATTTTATTGTTCTGAATTTTATTTTATTCCTTGTTCTGAATATTGTGGCCACTGTAATGAAAACTGTGTGCCCATTCTAATGTTAAGCTGTTATGGACACTATATTGTGATTTTCTGTGATAAGATGTAATGTGTGAATATTTATTGTGACATATTGTGAATGTTTGCCTTGATTTGTAATGGAATAAACAAAATGTTCACTATTACTGTGTAATCCAAACCTTAAAAGCTGTTCACAGTAACATTCATTTGGGAATCTGCTGGTTCATGCTGTTACAAGGACATAAAAGGCATAATTTTGATTACATCACATTTTTAAAAATGCACAAAGAAAACCAATGCAGTCAAGATTAAAAGGAAAGCAGGAAACTAGGGGGGAAATTCAGTAAGTTTTTCTGATAAAGACCTCGTTCCTCAAATTTATGAAGTACTGGGTCAAATTGATAGGAATATGAGATTCTCAAATTGATAAACAGGAAAAATATATAGACAGTTTTCAGAGGAAGAAATCCAAGGTATCTACAGTCACGTGAAAAAAAATGTTTTAAATTACTATAGACTAGAGAAATGCGAATTAAAACAACTCTGAGGTGCTACTTTACACCTATCAGATTTTCAAATAGAACAGAAAAGGGAAATGACAAATTTTGGAGGGGGTATGGAAAACCTAAGATATAAATGCACTGTTGGTGGAGTTGTGTACTGATATAAGCATTCTACAGAGCAAATTTGAACCATTCCTAAATGGCTGTTAAACTGTGAATACCCTTTAACCAAGAAATACTGCTACCATATCTGTAGTCCAAAAGAGATCATAAAAAGGGGGAAAGGACCTAGATGTACAAAAATATTTATAGCAGCTCTTTTTGTAGTGGCAAAGAGTTTAAAATTGAGGGAATAGCCATCAGTTGTAGAATGGCTGAACAAATTGTGGTATATAATTATTTTAGAATATTACTGTGCTATAATAAATAATGAGTGGAGAGATTTCAGGAAAAAAACTAGAAAGACTGGGGGGGGGCAGAACGAAGATGGCAGGGTAAAAGCAGGAAACTGCTTGAGCTTTATCCTGCAAAGCCTTCCCAACTATTTGTAAAAAATAACTTTAAACAAATTTTAGAGCTACTGAACCTACAAAATGACAGAGTGAAGCATATCTCCAGCTGAAAACAGCCTGGCAGGTGGACAGGAAGGGTGTTTTTCATCAGGCTGAGAGTGGAGCACAATCTTTCATGAGTAACGTGGGCACAGACAGGACTGGAGTTGGCCTCCAGGGATTGAATCACTGGCAGCTGTGGTAGTTTCCAGACTTCTCAACCCAAATATGCCAAACACAAAGTAAAAGGTCAATGGGGAAACTCTGTTGGACCTGGTGAGAAAAGAGCATGGCAACAGAGGTGATGGAGGCAGTGGCAGTGGCAGCGATGGCTGCTTCTGGATCTCCACACCCACAGATGGATGTAGGGATCAAACAACTGATCAGAGGGAAATTGCTCTTGTTTTGTCATGCTTGGATCTGGGTTGCAGGCTTCAGTGGTAGTCTTGGGGTCAGGAAGAGGCTGGTGTGACACATCTTGTCCTCCTCACAGTTCTGAGGCAGAAAAGAGTGCCTGTGGTCACTCACAGACCAGAGAACAGAGACTGGGAGGAGTAAACACTTCTTCTTTGATCATATCACCTTAGAAGAACAGAAAATCCACAGATGCCTAGAAATAGCTCTGTCAAGAGTTGGACAAAACCCCAGAAATTTAGGAGAAAGCACTCTCCACTTTGGAAGCAGAGTACTACTTTGGAAAACAGCTCAAAAACCAAGTAATTGGCTGGGAAAATGAGCAGACAGAGGAAAAATTTCAGACTGTAGAATCTTTATTTGGTGACAAAGAAGAAATAATCATATAGTCAGAAGACAACAAAGTCAAAACTCCTGCATCAAAAATCTCTAAGGAAAATGTGAACAGGTGGCAGGCCATGGAGGGGCTCAAAAAGGATTTTGAAAATCAAGTAAGAGAAGTAGAAGAAAAATTGGGAAGAGAAATGAGAGTGATGCAAGAAAACCATGAAAAAAGGGGCAATAACATGCTAAAGGAGACCTAAAATAATAATGAAGAAAATAACACCTTAAAAAATAGACTAACCCAAATGGCAAAAAAATGTCCAAAAGCCAATGAGGAAAAGAATGCCTTAAAAATCAGATTTGACCAAATGGAAAAGGATCTTCAAAATATCACTGAAGAAAATAATTTCTTCAAAATTACAATGGAGGAAATGGAAGCTACTGACTTTATGAAAAATAAAGATATTATAAAACATATCCAAAAGCATGAAAAATTAGAAGACAATGTGAACTATATAATTGGACCAACAGCTGACCTGGAAAATAGATTCAGGAGAGAGATTTTAAAAATTATTGGACTACCTAAAAGTCACCATCAAAAGAAAAAGGAGCCTAGAAGTCATCTTTCAAGAAATTATCAAGGAAAACTGCCCTGATATTCTAGAGCCAGAGGGTAAAATAGAAATTGAAAGAATCCACCAATCACCTCTTGAAAATGATGAAATCTCCTAGGAATATTATAACCAAATTCTAGAGGTCCCAAGTCAAAGAGAAAATATTATAAGCAGTCAGGAACAATTCAAGTAGTGTGGCAACACAAACAGGATAGTACAATATGTAGCAGAGTCTCCATTAAGGGATAGGAGAACATGGAATATGATATTCCAGAAGTCAAAGGAGCTAGGATTAAAGCTAAGAGTCAATTGCCCAACAAAACTGAATATAATGCTTTGGGGAAAAATATGGACATTCAATGAAATAGAGGACTTTCAAATATTCTTGATGGAAACACCAGAAGGGAATGTGTGCATGTGAGCGTACGTGTGCATGTGTGTGTGTGTGTGTGTGTGTGTGTGTGTGTGTGTGTGTGTGTGTGTATGGAAGGCATGGAATTAGTTGAATATGAAGGGATGATATCTAAAAATAAAATTAAGGGGTGAAAAAGGAATATATTAGGAGAAGGAGAAAGGGGAGACAGAATAGGGTAATTTGTCTCTCATAAAAGAGGGAAGAGAAAGCAATTACTATATAGGGGAAAAGCAGAAAGGTGAAAGGGAAAGAGTCTTCCTTACTTTCACTGGATTTGACTTAAGGAGGGAATAATATACATACTCATTTGGGTCTCTTACCCTACAGGAGAAGAGGGGAGAAAGGGATAAGGGGGGTATGATATAAGGGAGAGCAGATTGGGAGAAGTCATAGTCAGAAGCAAACACTTTTGAAAAAGGGCATGGTCAAAGGAGAAAATAGAATAAATGGAAGACAGGAAAGAATGGAGGGAAATGTTAGTCTTTCACAATATGACTACTATGGAAATATTTTGCCTAACTACACATGCATAACCTATATTGAATTGCTTGTCCTCTCAATAGGTGGGGGGAGAGTGATGGTGAGGAGGGAAGAAGAGAATCTGGAACTCTAAGTTACTATTTTTTATTTAAATTGATTTGCTTATTTACTTTTAGTTTACAAGATTCAGTTCCAGAGTCCCTTGAGTTTCAAGTTTCCTCCTCTCCCTCTCCCCCTCCCCCCCACCATGGTGGCATGCACTCAAATATAGAATCTGCAAATACTTTCACATTTGACATTAATCTGATTGTATAGAAGGGTAGTAGCCAGTGGAGTGGACCATGGGAAAAAGGAAACAAACCAAACATGGAAAAGAGTGATAGCATATAGATTACTTCAGTCTGTATTTAAACTCTGTTCTTTCTAGATCTTTCTCTGAATGTTGGTATAACCTTCCATCATGAGACTTATAAGTTGTCTTATAGCTGTGCATTGCTGAGAAGAGTCCAGTTGAGAAGAGTTTGCTGAGAAGCAGGAGAGTGGATCACCAGCATGGGTGGCAGTTTCCAGAATTATCAACTCATAAATGCCAAACACAAATAAAAGGTTAGAGTGGACTTTGTGGGAACAGGGGGACTGAGAGCATGGTCCAGCCACTGCTTCCAGAGTGAGAAGGCAAGAAACTGTGGAGGTGCTATGGCTGTGCAGCTGCCTCCACATGGCTGTGTCTGAGTTCTTGGTCTGCCGATTGTAGGGGAACCAAGCGACCATTCAGAGGGTAATTGCTCATGCTTTAATCTGCTTGGATATGGATTGTGGTCTTGGGTGGTGGTCCTGGGGTGTGACCAGTGAGCCAGAGCATGTGGGGACTGTAGAGAGGGCACCTATCTAATAGCTCCAGCAGCTGCAAAAACCCCATAGATTTGGGACATAGCTCTCTGCATTCTGAAAGCAGAATTCTACTGTGCCAAAGAGCTCAAAAGTCAAATAATTGGCTGCCAATATGAGCAAGCAATGAAAGCACAAACAGACAATAGAATCCTTTTTGGCGGGACAAAAAGGATCAAGGCATGGATCAGGAGGGAGACATTGAAGGCAGAATGCCTGTATCTAAAGCCTTCAAGAAAAATTTGAATTGATTACAGGACATGGAGGAGCTCAAGAAGGATTTTGAAAATCAAGTAAGAGAAGTAGAAGAAAAATTGGGAAGAGAAATAAGTATGATGCAAGAAAATCATAAAAGTCAAGTCAACAGCCTGACTGAAAAAATAATACCTTAAAAAATAGACTAACTCAAATGGCAAA
>CM053593.1:322265373-322298765 GCA_028646575.1 Pseudocheirus occidentalis | reverse complement strand
ACCTCCCCCATCATCTCATTCACTGTAAAACTTTTGTGCCTCTTTTATGTCAGATAATTCCATTCTACCTCTCCCTTTCCCCTTCTCTCAGTGCATTCCTCTTCCTGGTCCCTTAATTTTATTTTTTATATAGTTACGCTATCATACTGAGCCCACAACCATGTCCTCTGTCAGTGTATAGTCCTTCTAACTGCCTTAAAATTAGAAAGATTTTAGGAGTTACAGGTATCATTTTCTCATGTGAGAATGTATAAACATTTTAATGTTATTGAGCCTTGTATTTGAAAGTCAAGTTTTCTATTCCACTCTGGCCTTTTGATCAGGAATCCTCAAAAGTTCTCTATTTATTTGGATTAATTAAGGATTATACTTAATTTTGCTGGGGAGTTGATTCTTGGTTGTAATCCTAGTGCTTTTGCCCTCTGGCACATCGTTTTCCAAACCCTATAATTCTTTAATATTGAAATTGCTAAATACAATTTTATTCTAACTGTGGTTCCACAATATTTGATTTTAATTTTGTCTCTTTGTAATATTTCCTCCTTCACCTGGGTGCTCTAGAATTTGGCTACAATACACCCGGTATTTTTCATTTTGAGATCCATTTTAGTAAGTAATCACTGGATTCTTTTGATTTTTATTTTACCCCCTGTTTCTAGAATCTCAAGGCAGTTTTCCTCGATAATTTCTTCAAAGGTGATGTGTAGGTTCTTTTTTGGTTATGGCTTTCAGGTAGTTCATTTATTTTCAAATCATCTCTCCTTGATGCATTTTCCAGATTAGCTGTTTTTCCAATTAGAAATTTCACTTTTTATTTTCTTTCATTCCTTTGATTTTATTTTTATTGTATCTTAATGTCTCAAATAGTCACTACTTCTACTTGCCTAATTCTAATTTTCAAGGAATTATTTTCTTCTGTGAGCTTCTATATTTCTTTTTTCATTTAGCCAATTCTACTTTTTAAGGAGGTCTTTCCTTCACAAGATTTTGAACATCTTTTATATCAGGCCAATTTTGCTTTTCAATTATTCCATTTTTGTGCCTCTTTTACCATTTCGCCTATTCTATTTTTAAGATATTAATTTCTTCACAATTTTTGTGCCTCCTTTACCAAAATGTTGATACTTTTTCATGATTTTCTTGCATCACTCTCATTTTCTTTCCTAATCTGTCCTCTGCCTCTCTTGCTTGACTTTTTAAATCCTTTTTGAGATCTTCCATGGCCTGAGACTAAGTCATATTGTGCTTTGAAGCTTTGGATTTAGCAGTTTTAAGTTGTTGCCTTCTTCTGAATTTGCGTTTTGATGTTCCCTGTCAGCACCTAACCTTTATAGTCAAGATCTCTTCTGCTGTTTGCTCATTTTTCCAGCTTACTTATTGACTTTCATCTTTATACTAAAGTGGGTTTGTGTTTCTGGGGTGGAGGAGGTACTATCTCAAGATTCAAGGTTTTTTTTTTTGGTACAGCTGTTTTCAGAGATAATTCTGAGGACCTGCAAGTTTTATGTTCTTTCTAAGTGGTATGATCTAGGGAGAGGTATGTTATCTACTCTCCTGGCCTGTCTAGGTTTGTGATTGACCACAAGTACTCTTTTTGGCCCTAGAATGGAGACTAGGGACCCAGCTCTCTGTGGCATCAAGCTCTAGTGTGTTAGTACTCCTCTCTTTTATGGGACTGAAACTCAGAACTGAGACACAGGACTGTGACCCAGATCCAAGTATTGGCAATGCCTGCTGCAATTTATTAAGTCACCCCCAAGACCAATTGCTTCTTTGCTGGGGCCTGGTCTAGGGCCTGCCCTGAATTGTGATCTACTCTCACCCTAGTGCAACAGACCTTTCTCATGAAACAATTAAGTTGTCTAGGACTGAAAAATTGTTTCATCCTGTACTTTTGCAGCTTCTGCCATCTCAGAATTTGTTTTGAGGCATTATTTAAAGTTATTTGGAGGGATTTGGTGGGAGAACTCAGGCGAGCCCCTTCCTTTCTCAACCATCTTGGCTTTGCCCCCCAGGATAATATTTGTAAAGTTGCTTAGTTCAGTAACTGGCACATAGTAAACTTTATATAAATTCTTATTTTCTCCCCTTTCCTTTACCCAAATTTATGCTTAGTAGTTTAATGGAAGCTATTGTAGGCAAGGCATGTTATTTTTGGAAACTACATCCCCACAAATATATATATGTAGTACTGCAAGTGATGCTGCTGCTCAATTATGACATCTTTAGACCACTTTTTCTTCCTGATTGAAACACTTTTTTCCTTTTTCTTTAGAAATTCATTCTTTGAGAGGTTCTGATTCCTTCTGTGCTAAATTTCCAGAAAGAGTTTAAGTTCATGGCATATTATTACATCCTTTCTAAACACATTGAAATTTTCCCTAATATCTAGGGTGTAAATGGAACTATTTCTGGTCCTCCTCCATTGTTTGCAGGTGATCATTCTTTTGGCATACTTTTTTTCCCTCCCAGACCAATGCTGCACAACAAAAATTATGTTATCAAATCAAGTTCCAGGAATATTAGAATAATGTTTTGCTAATTAAATTCTACCCTCAAAGAAAATTACCATTAATTATTAAAAACTAGTTACCAAAGTTGACTAATGAAAAAATCTGTTCATTCTACCAGTAATTTGTAATAGCATTTGATAATTGATAGTAATTTATACTTATTAAATACTAATTAATTTGCCAATTAGTTCATTTTATGCTGTTTCTGGATGTTCCCCTTATTCATAAGGAGTTTATTACTTTTCTTTTTTTATTGACTTGATTGTTTACTTTTAGTTTACAGGATTCAGTTCCAGAATCACTTGAGTTTCAGATTTTTCTCCCCTAACTCCCCACGCCCCACCCCCACCATGGTGGGATACAATCATGTATAGGATCTGCAAACTCTTTTCACATTGTACAATAGTCTGTTTGTATAGGTGTTGTAGTCAATGGAGTGAACAATGAGAAAAGAGAAACAAAAACCAAACATAGAAAAAAAATGATAGCATGCATTGCTTCAGTCTCCATTTAAACTCGGGTCTTTCTGGATCTTTCTCTGAATGTAGACATCTCCTTTTATCCCAAGACTTGTAGAGTTGTCTTTTAACTGTGCATTGCTGAGAAGAGTCCAGTTTTTCAAAGTTGGTCATCACACACATGATGGATCTGTGACTGTGTACAATTTTTTCCTGGTTCTGCTCTTCTAGTTCATTACTTTTCTAAGTAATTAACATTTCATACATATTTTGCTATATATTTCACTAATCTATCAATTTCAGTCAATTAATTATTATATTTTTTTTACAAAATCTTTCCCACAAAACAGCTATGCAAATGAGATATTTTAATCATTCTCCAAAGAATTTTTTTTTTGCCACCCCTAAACTATTGCCTCTAAACTCAGATATCCATTGAGGCTGAACCTCCTGTTGTTGCAACTGGGCCTCAAATATATATATCATTGCTTGTTTTAAGTTCTCCATGATTTGCTTTTATAAAAAGGAGAAACTGATGAAGTTTCTGACTTGCTGAGTTTTTACATTATAACAGGCTTAGAGCAAAACAGATAAGATGTGGCTTCTGTACATCAGAGTGGAATGTAATTACCACATGCTATATCTATGGCAATGAAGTACAGCCAACAGTATTATTTATATATCTATATAAGTGAGGAAATACATTGATTTATCCTTAACATTTAACTTGAACTCTATACTTTCTCTTTTGTTTCTCTAAGCTGGAATTTGATTACCTGTAAAACAATAGATGGAAAGTGAATCTCATGAGAAAAAATAATGCAACATGGCTTTGCTGAAGTAAAATTCTTCATCACTTCTAACGAATTTGTGAAACATGTGATGAAAAAAAACATTCTGGAGAATATTTCAGAAGTATGTTCAAAGAACAACCAAACTGTGCATACAGCTTAATCCAGTAATACCTCTACTAGGTCTGTATTCCAAAGAGTTCATAAAAAAGGGAAAAGGATCACATGCGCAAAAATGTTTATAGCAGTGCTTTTCATGGTGGTAAAATATTGGAAATTAAAGGGATACCCATTAATTGGGGAATGGCTGAACAAGCTATAGTATATAAATGTAATAGAAAACTACTATTGACCAATAAGAAATGATGAGCAGGCAAATTTCAGAAAATCCTGGAAAGACTGGTATGAACTGATGCAAAGTGAAATGAGTAGGACTAGGAAAACATTTTACACAGCATCAGCAACACATGATAATCAACTACGAATGACTCAACTCTTCTCAGCAACACAATGATCTGATTTTTTAAAACTGTTTCTTCAATTACAACTGTGACTTATATGGAAATATTTCTTACATGATAGCACATGTATAAACTATAACAAACAGCCTACCATTTTCAGAAGAGGGGAGGGGAGAAAAATTTAGAACTCAAAATCTTATAAAAATGTATGCCAAAAAATTCTTGACATGTAACTGGGGAAAAATAAATAAAAATAAAATGCTAGTAAAGCATTTTCAAATTTAAAAAAATCAGACACTAAGAAAAAATGAATGCTAATTTTCTTGACATGTAACTGGGGAGGGGGGAGATAAAAAACTAATTAACTAAAAAAATCAAAAAGTAGGAACCAAATTATCATCTTGTCCATTTCCATATTTATCTTTGAAGCTGAAAATCAAAATGAACAGATGGATATTATCATTGTTACTGAAAAGGGTATGACAACCTACTGCCCTTTAGCTCCACTCACCACTCTTATGATTGCCTAGATAAAAATTTCTTTATTTTGCCATCACTTCCATATATGTCTTGTATTAGGATGTAAGCAAAGTGGTGTTAAGAACTTTCTCATGGTATTCATATTCCCAGCACCTAGTAGGTGCTTAATAATTATGTTGACTGAATTGACAGCTGATTCTTGTAGCACTGTAATGAACTAGGCAGAAATGGTGGAATGGGATAAGCCTTGACATCGACAGTTATGGGGATATAGGGGTGTTTAAGATAGGCATTCAAAATCATCTGTTAATAACATTGTTGTAAATCATTTTGTGGTTGGAGCAACATTATGTAGGAGTAAGTCTATGTTTTCCCTGAATACTGCAATAGTTCTGTGTTTTAATGAGCATGTGTATATATGTATTCTCTCTCTCTCTCTCTTTCTTTCTTTCCCTTCCTCCCTCCCTCCAAATTATCAGTCTCAAATTACCAGATATACATGTATGTCTATATAGATACAATATGACATCAGATTATGTGAAATATTGAAGGGAAAGAATGATTTGAAGTTGAAACAAACTACCTCCAATTTAGTTATTTTTGATCACGGACATTTGGAAAACTTATGTTTTGCAAGTAATTCAAGGGTCCTTCACCTAGCACCTGTGAACTCTTTAAAAATATATTTGATAATTATTCAATATATTTTGTTTCCCTTGTAATCCTACATATATATATATAATTTTAGTTATTTAAAATAATTATTTTGAGAATGGATAATATAGGCTTTATCCAACTACCAAAATAGTTTATAACACAGAAAAGGCTAAAAACCCTTAAGGTAATTGCAACACTCATTTGTGGTTTTTTTCCCTGAATTTTGTTTGTTTATTTGTTATTTCTTGTGTTGTACTAATTGGGTTATTTACTATTTTGTTAGGGCAATTTGTTTTCCTATTGAATTGAAATAACCATGCTACTCGGCTCCCTGATATAAATTAACATTCAGCTACCAGGTTTAAACATCTGGGTTGTGGATACTATTTTATTTTTTTTCTCCAGACACTCTTCATAAACATTTAACAAATAAAATAATTAAAGAACAATTGAATTAGACAGCTGTGGACCTAATCTACAGCAACACATTTCCTTGTTGATTACCTGTTTTTCTTGCTATAGAGAGATAACCCTTAACCTGTTTCTAATCACCTACAGTGTTAGATGACTTAGATGTTAACTATTCATTAAAAAATGTCCAAAATGAAAAATGAAAAAGTCCCAGGCTATAAATGTAGAAAGATCTCACGTTATCTAATCCATTCCCACTGGAGTGGAAATGCTTTGGCCAAGGATGATCTGAGCTGCAATAGTAACTTAGAGTCTACATTACATCTCTTTGAATGACCTCCTTGGCAAAACTTTGCTTTTCAAGGGTAAATATTATTTTCAGAAAGAATCATTAGTTAGGGAGCAGCTAGGTGGCTCAGTGAATAGTGCACCAGCCCTGGAGTCAGGAGGCCCTGAGTTCAAATCTGGTCTCAGACACTTAATACTTACTGCCTGTATGACCTTGGGCAAGTCATTTAACCCCAATTGCCCCTATTGTGTGTGTGTGTGTGTGTGTGTGTGTGTGTGTGTGGGAAGAATCACTAGTTAATTGAATCCAAGTCTATTGAATAATTTGATAATAGAGCTGAAAAATATTGGAGTTTTTTGTCCAAAAGGAAGCATGGCAATTAAGTATTGACTACTTTTCCTTTGTTCTTTGGTCACCTAACTAGATTTCAAATCAACTACAGAATAAATTTTCCAAAATTGTTTTGTACAATGGCAGTATCATTGGAATAAATGCTTACAATAAGTTTCCTTGTTTAGTACTTAAGGTCTTTTGCATTTGCTTTATAGTTTCCTTTCTAGACATGTTGTGACCCAGTAAAACTGACCTACTTCCTCTTCTTTTCACACGGATTATGAACATTTCACATTTCATTTTGATGTCTTTTTACAAACTGTCTTCTATGCTTATAATGCATTCTTTCCTTGCCTCTGCTCCTTAGGATCCCTAGTTTTCTTCAAAGCTAAGTTCAAGAACAGTCGCCTATCTTGGAGCTTGCCTCCTTTTGTGGGATCTCCTCCCCCTTCCAGCAGCAGCTAGTCCTTCTCCCTAAATTACTTTTTATTTACTTCCTTTCTTCCCAACCATGAGACTGCAGTTCTGTGTTTAATGTATAGTAGAAACTTCCATGTGGAGACACAATAAAAATGTAACACTTTTCAACCTGTTAAATCCAAATTTTGGAAGGATATGATTGTTCTATAAAATTGTAAGCAGAATAGACATGGTACACATCAGCTTGTTCAACAATTCTTTAAATGATAGAACAAAAAACACTAGTTAAAAGATGGGAAAAAGCATATTTTGTCTTTGAATAACCAGGAAAACAGGACAGGGATATGCAGATTTGGAAAGAGTACTGTATAGACTATGGGAACAAGTCTCTGGTATTTCCAGTCTTTCTTTCAGGAGAGGAACAGACTATTTTGACACTGAGCCAAGGAAATAATGCAGGTGGAGTTCAAAACTGTCTAATAAAGCATATAGGGGAAATATGAGAGGAACTGAAGATAGGTAGGTCATAGGAAACGGTTTAGCAGGAAGTTGCCTGGGCTTGAGTGTTTTCTCCTTTTGTCTCTTTATGTGGCTAGTTACCAATACTTAGGGAGGTGTGTCCAGGAGAACAATCATTTTATGCATCCTTGAGATTGTCTATGAAGGCCTGTAATAGCACTGCTTCAGTGAGCCAGAGTCCTGACATAGATATCACCACTGTGCTTACTGAGTCATGAGGATCTGTGTCCCACATTTAACTTTGAGATACATATCTGATGGGGCAGGTTGAGCTGACTCTCCCATTTCTATAGAACAACACTGAATTGTAAAAGCAGTATATGCAAACGGCAGTTGTTGTTATTGGTCTCATATATAGCATGATACTGAAAGGGGGTCAGAACTAAAGTGATACATAGATTCAAACGGGCTTAGAACAATTTACAGATAATACAGATAATAAACAAACAGATTTTCTAAAGGAAATAAAACATGTTTTCTGGTATGTCCCCAATCTTTGAGTTCTATGGGTTCAAGTCATGTCTTTGCAACTTCCCAACTTGTTTAATCTTATACAAATAACTGAGGTTTTTTTTTTGAGTCAGAATAACACTAACCCTGCCCTCTGTACAGGCTCTCTTGAGGTTCAAATAAATTAATATATTTAAAGAATTCTCTAAGGTTCAAAACACTTCATATATGTCAGTTATTGATTTTTTTATGATAACAATGTATATAATGGACTTTCTAAGAATAAGATACTAAATAAAACTAATTGCCCACAATTATATTATTATTGTTATTTAAAGGAAGATGAGGAGAGGTAATAGAAAGAAAATGGAGAAGTAAAAGGAAAAAGAGAAAGAAAAATAAGTGATACCATTCTACAGGTCTGCCGCCTTCCAGTTACTGAACAGAATGACCCTTTAATCTTATCCAATATGGCAATGATTATTTTCTTATAAATTGATTTACAGTGAAAATCCCTCTGTAGCAGACAATCTCAACTAATTTTTCCAGTTTTTTTTTTTTTTTGCTTTTTGGAGGGCAATTGGGGTTAAGTGACTTGCCCAAAGTCACACGGGTAGTAAGTGTGTCAAGTGTCTGAGGTCCGATTTGAAGTCAGGTCCTCCTGACTCCAAGGGCCAGTGCTCTACTCACTGTGCCACCTAGCTGCCCCATTTTTCCAGTTCTTAATGTTATGATTTGAAAAAAATTCACCAACCACTTTCCCTCACCCAACCATACACATGCCTTCTGTCTGCAAAGAACAGCTGCTTTCCATGTCTCATAATTCTCAGGAGACAGAGGGCTAATCCCTTGGTTAGTCCTTTTCTTCTGAGGCAGCTCAGCAACCAAAAAAATATTTATCCAAGAAAAAAATAGAACTGCTGAAACCATATCATTTAGATCCAAATGAGCTTTTTGTTTTCATTCTTTGGAGAGAATTTCAGTTATTCTTATATATACTTGCAAAATATATGCAGAATTAAAGGTAGTGCCAGATAAATAAAACAACTTGTCTTGGATTGTTATATATTTAGCCAACAATAGCACCAAAAAAATTCCATTTGTCTTGATTTCATGAGACAGAACTCAACATGTTTTTTTTTTCTTGACTTTTTTCCCCATAGGGAAAACTTAGAGCTCAGCACAGTTGTGATGGAAGAGAAGCTTATCCTATGTTTCCCCAGTTTCCTCCTGTGCATAATAACCCTTATTCTTTGTGGCACCATCTCTTTCCTACATTTCTAAGAAACCACATACTAATTTGTCTTCTTTCACTCAGAAGAGTAGATTATTCGTGTGAAGGTCTGGGATGAAATTATTCCTTCACACAACTGTTTGATATAGATGTTTAGCTATTATTGCAACTTGATGAATGAGGAATTCAGTGACTTGTCCAGTGTCAAAAAAAAGTGTAAGAGGTAGGGTTCAAATCTAGCTTATCTGACTCCTTCTAAATTCAGTTGTGCTTCCATTACATTCATGTTAGTTTTAGACAGTTGCACAACTATATAGTGGAAATATAAAATTATTATATTTTTCATTCATTTTTCATGAATATGTAGAAAAACTGGTGGTTCAGTTCTCCTTAATGCAAGGGGAGGATTAGTAATTAGCAGGATTGGGAAGTGGATGACATTTAATTTGACTTACTCTTCCCTCTATTGACAGGCAACCAGTATCTTCAAGCTATGGCTGTTTCCTCAGTGCCACGATCTAAACTAGTCTACCCTCCAGCTCTCTCAATCCAAGTTTCTTGCTTCAAAAATACCCTTCCTTCCCCATGCACATTTCCTTTTACCCTCTTTCTCTGAATGTTCTGTCTCTACTAACTTTTGTTCTTCATACCTGTGACTTTCTTGATATAGCAAACCCAGAGTGAGGAAATTTCTACCAATGTAAATGGGCAACTATTTTGGAACTTTTAGGTCTTAGAGCATTGCCTAGGGTACTGAGAAGTAAAGGGATAGAGTCAAACAGCCAGTATGCATCAGAGGTACAGCTTGAATCCATATAATACTGGCTGAGAGGCTATGTCTTTATCCAATAAGCAATGCAGCTTTTTGTGCTATGCAAGTGCTTACCAAGAAGAAGACAGTCAACCACACTAATACACATCAGGGTTTTAATGATCAATAACAACTCAGAGAATTATCCCTTCTGGCTTCTGGTGCTATTTGCTCTTTACAGGGATCTGAAGATGGATATTTCCTTGGATTTCCTCAATCCAAAGTAATGAATCTTAAATGGTGGAAATTCTATTTTTGTAAGTGGGTGAGGATTTTGTGTGTGTCTGTAAATGGTATTTTATTTTTTCCAATTACATGCAATGATAGTTTTCAACATTAATTTTTATAAAATTTGGCATTCAAAAATTTTCTCCCTCTTTTCTTTTCCTCCCTCCTCATGAACATGACAAGCAATCTGATATATATTATACATACTCAATCATGGAACCATATTTCCACATTAGTCATGTTAAGAAAGAAGAAACAGAACAAAAGGGAAAAGCCACACATGCACCAAAAAAGGGGAAAATAATATTCTTCAATCTGCGTTCAGATTTCATAGTTCTTTCTCCGGATATGGATAACATTTTCAATCACGAATCTTTTGGAACTGTCTTGGATTGTTCTACTGCTGAGAAGAGCTTAGTCAATCACAGTTGATCATTGCACAGTATTATTGTTATTGTGTACAATGTCATCCTGGTTCTGCTCATTTCACTCAGCATCACTTCATTTAAGTCTTTCTAGGTTTTATTGAAATCTACCTGCTCTTCATTTCTTATAACAGAATAGCATTCCTTTACATTAATATACCATGTCTTGTTTAGTCATTCTCAAATTGATGGACATCACCTCAATTAATATTTCCCTGCCAGCACAAAAAGAACTGCTAGAAACATTTTTGTACAACTAGGTCCTTCCCACCTTTTTATGATCTCTTTAAGGTACAGTCCTAGTAGTAGTATTACTGGATCAAAAGGTATGCACAGCTTTATAGCACTTTGGCCATAGTTCAAATTGCTCTCCAGAATGGTTGGATCAGTTCACAACTCCACCAACAATTTGTTAGTGCTCCAATTTTTGGACATCTCCAACATTTCTCATTTTCCTTTTCTGTCATATTACAATCTCATAGGTCTGAGGTGTTACCTGAGTTATTTTAATTTGTATTTCTCTAATCAATAGTGATTTAGAATATTTTTTCATATTACTATAGGTAACTTTAATTTCTTCTTCTGAAAACTGCCTGTTCATATCCTTTGACTGTTTATCAATTAGTGAATGACTTATATTCTTATAAATTTAACTCAGTTCTCTATATAGTTTATAAATGAGGCCTTTATCAGAGACCATGGCTATTAAAATTGTTTCCTTACTATCTACTTTCCTTTTAATCTTAGTTGAATTGATTTTCTTTGTGCAAAAACTGTTAATGTACTCAAAATGATCTACTTTGCATTTTATAATGTTCTCTATCTCTTGTCTGGCCTTAAATTCTTCCCTTAAACATAGATCTGTCAAATAAACTGTTCCACACTCTACTAATTTGCTCATGGTATCATCCTTTATGTCTGAATCATGTAATCATTTTCATTTTACCTTGGTATAGGGTGTGAGATATTGGCCTATAACTATTTTCTGTCATACCATTTTCCGGTTTTCCCAGAAATTTTTGTCAAACAGTGAATTCTTAGATGGAGTCTTTGAGCTCATCAAACAAAAGGTTACTATAATCATTTACTACTGTGTCTTGTATACCTAATCTACTCCACTCATCCATCACTCTATTTCTTAGCCAGTACCAAGTAGTTTTGATTATTGCTACTTTATAATACAGTTTAAAAACTGGTACAGACTTACTGGTACAGTGAGTCTGCCTTCCTTTGCATTTTTCATTGATTTCCTTGATATTCTTGATCTTTTGTTCTTCCAGAGGAATTTTTTAAAATTCTTTTGTCTAGATCTATAAAATAATATTTGGTAGTTTTGTTGGTGTGGTACAGAATAAGTGAATTCATTTAGGTAGAGTTGTCGTTTTCATTATAGTAGCTCAGATCCACCCAGGAGTAACATATTTTACAGTTGTTTAGAGCTGACTTTATTTGTATGAAAATTGTTTTGTAATTGGGTTCATATAGTTCCTGGGTTTCTCTTGGCTAGTAGAGTCCCAATATTTTGTATTGTCAACAGTCATTTTAAATGGAATTTTTCTTTCTATCTTCTGCTACTGGGCTTTGTTGATAATATACAGAAATACTCATGATTTGTGTGGGTTTATTCTGCAACTTTGCTAAAGTTTTAAATTATTTCAAGTAGTTTTTATTTGATTCTCTAGGATTCTCTAAGTATACCATCATATCATCTGCAAAGAGTGATAGTTTTGCCTTCTCAAGGCCTATTCTAATTCTTTTAATTTCTTTTTCTTCTCTTATTGCTAAAGCAAAAATTTCTAGTACAATATTGAATAATACTAATGACAATGGACATCCTTGTTTCACCCTTGTATTGGAAATGCTTCTAGCTTATCCCCATTACAGATAATCCTTGATGATGCCTTAAGATAGGTACTATTTATCATTTTAAATGAAGCTCCATTTATTCCTACAGTTTTTAGTATTTTTAATTGTAATAGGTGCTATATTTTATCAAAAGCTATTTCTGCATCTATTGAAATAATCCTATAATTTCTGTTAATTTTTTTATAAAGATGGTTAATTGTGCTAAGAGTTTTCCTAAGATTGAACCATATGCATTCTTAGCATAAATTCCACTGGGCCATAGTGTATTATCCTCATGACAAATTGTCATTTCTTTGCTAATATTTTACTTAAGATTTTTGAATCAATATTCATTAGAGAAACTTGTCTCTAATTTTTGTTCTCTTTTTAGGTATCAGCATCATATTTATGTCAAGAAAGGAATTTAGTAGGATTCCTTCTTTGCCCATTTTTCCAAATAGTTTAGATAGTATTAGAATTAATTTTTTAAAATGTTTGGTAGGATTCACTTGTAAATCTATCTGACCCTGGAGAATTTTTTCTTAGGGAATTAATTGATGGCTTGTTGAATTTTTTTCCCTTAAATGGGAAAATGTAATGAAAATGTAATGTTTCATTTCCTCTTCTGTTAATCTGGGCAATTTGTATTTTTGTAAATATTCATCTATTTCACTTAGATTGAAAAATTTATTGGCATACAGTTGGACAAAATAGCTTCAAATTATTGCTTTAATTTTCTTTTCATTGGTGATGAGTTTATGCTTTGTATTTTTGATAATAAAAATTGATTTTCTTATTTTCTTTTTTAAAAATCAAATTAACCAAAGATCCACTTATTCCATTTTTTTTAATAAAACCATCTTGGTTTTATTTATTAGTTTAATAGCTGTCTTACTTTCAATTTTATTAATCTGTCCTTTTATTTTCAGAATTTCTAATTTGGTATTTAATTGGGAATTTTTAATTTGTCCTTTTTTCTAGCTTTTTAAATTGTAACCCCAATTCATTGGTCTCTTTCTCTATTTTATTCATGAAAGCATTTAGAGATATAAAATTTCCCTAAGTACTGCTTTGGCTGCATCCCATAAATTGTGGTATATTGTCTCATTGTCATCATTCTGTTTGATAAAATTAGTAATTGTTTGTGTGATTTGTTATTTCAAGTTTCCAATTAATTTTTAATCTATCTTTCTATGGCCATTTATTATATGTATTTTTATTGCATCATGATTTGAAAATGATGCAATTACTCTTTCTGACTTTCTATATTTTATTACAAAGTTTTGTGCTCTAAAACATGGCTAATTTTTATGTTGATGCCATGTACTGCTGAGAAAAAGGTATATTTCTATCCCTAGTCAGTTTTCTCCAGAGGTCTATCATATGTAACTTTTCTAAAATTCTGTTTACCTCCTTAACTTCTTTCTTGTTTATTTTGTGGCTAGATTTATCTAGGTCTGAGAGAGGAAGGTTGAGGTCCCTCCTGAGTACAGTTAAGCTATACATTTCTTCCTGTAAGTCCCTTAACTTCTCCTCTCAGAATCTGAATGCTATACCACTTGGTATATATATGTTTAGTATTGATATTACATCATTGTTTATGGAACCTTTTAGCAAAATGTAATTTCCTTCCTTGTCTCTTAATTAGATCTGTTTTTCCTTTTACTTCTTCTGAGATAAGGATTGCTGCCCTTGCTTTTTTTTTTTAACTTCAGCTGAAGCATGATATATTCTGCTCTGGTCTTTTACCTTCACTTCATATGTATCTCTCTCCTTCAGATGTGTTTCTTGTGAAAAACAAACAACCAAATAAACAAACATATTATAGGATTCTGGTTTTTAATCCACTCTGCTATCTGCTTTTGTTTTATGGGAGAGTTCATTCACTTCACCTTCACAGCTGCAATTACTGTGTTTTCCCTCCATGTTATTTTTATCCTGTTTATACTTTGCTTCCTCTCCTTTCACCTTTTCACTTCTCACCATTTTGCTTCTGACCAAATCTTAAGATAGAAGATGTTAAATCTTGTGTAATTCTGACTTCAACTCCTTGATATTTTAGGTTTGAGACCAATTCAAATTCCCCCTAGAGGCTTTACCTGTCTCAAGATTCTTGCACTGGGGGGGCAGGGATCTGGTTACTGACTTTGTATGTTTGAGCCTCAAGGGTTGGTTGGTTGCCCACTGGATTAGGTGGACTGGCCTATTGTAGCAGCAATCACACTGGCATACCCAGGAGGGCTGCTAGTGCAGCTTGTTAGATCTGCTTTACTAAGGAAAGATAGCTGTTCAAGGTGTCATCAATCTTTTAAAATTACATTCATTAGTTCAAGGGGAAAAGTCAGCACCCTGAACTTCAGAGAAAATCCAAAGAAAATAGAAAAAATACAAGTAGAGAAAGAAAGAGCAACAGACAGCGCTTCTATCTGAGAAATTAGCACAAATCAACAGAAAGGTCCAACTATCTGACCAAGGCAATACATACATAGTTACCAGAGAAAGAAGCACCAACATGGGTTTTTTTCAGAGCTAGGAGGCTCCTTAACAGCTACCCAAAGTTTCATCTGGTCAAATCACAAGAACATTTCTCCAGTGAATGAGCCCCAAGGCAAAGTGCTAACCTCTGAGTATATATTCTCTTTTTAGAGTCATAGGGCATCACAACCCTTATGACTCAGTGCCTAATTAGAAATTAACAAAAGTTATGAAACCTTCCTACAAGCAAGCCTTCCCTAAGAAAGCTTCCCTTAATGGGCTCCATGTGACACCTATTATGGGTGGGGAAGATCTTATATCCTATTAACATAACTCATAGTCACACCTGTTGTGCCCTGGGTTCTGGGCTGATGGTTTGCCTGCTGTGCTGGGGCTGGAGTCCTCGCAGCTGGCCTGCTGCACTCCTGGCCTGCTGAGACCGTATTAGACTATGCAGCTTTGGTTACTGCTCTGTGCTGTGACTGAAAGCCTCCTTCTTATTTGCCTGGACACCCCCTGTGCTGAACTGCTCTCCCCTTTTACCTAAGTGACAGAAGCCTTTACTGAAGTCCCTTTAAGTTATCTTGGACTAGAAAGTTGTTTTTACTCCTTTTTGTGGATTCCGTTGCTTCAGAATCATTTTAGAGATTTGATTTACTGTTGTTTCTGAGGGAAACTGGGGGGAACTCAGGCAACTTCCCGGCTTCCCTCTGCCATCTTGGCTTTGCCTTTGTGAACTCTGAGGATGGTTTTTAAAGAGCAGATGGGGTCCTCCTGACAACCCTTCAATCATAATATGTAAAAGTCAGCTTAGTCTTCCCCATCCATCTGAATTTTTAAATTTAAAGATGACATTGTGTTGGATGATAACCCTTTTAGTGTAAAAAAATACTTCATAAGAGTTACCTAAAATTATTGGGAACATCCTGTGTTTTGGAAAGACCATCTGTTTTTCTTAATGCTTTCTGTTCAAATCCATGCAGCTGGAAGCCAGCACAGTGAATGTGTGTATGTTTAAAGACAGGATTGTTACTTTAATGATATTTTAACATCCTTATCTCTTTCTGCATGGTATAAAACTCATAGATAAACTTGTTTGCAGAAAAGTCTTGATGAGAGAGGTGTTCATACATAAGACTACAGTCTGATGGGCATTGTTTAATCTGGTGGGAATTTCGATTTTGCCCTCCCCCTCCCCGTGGCAGATCATTGACATGGAGAAGGGAGAAGATAGTGAGGTCGAGGTAGGGTTGGGGAGAAGGAATTAATGACAGTAGCTCTCTTAAAAGAAATAACACTTTGGGAAGACAAGTTAAACCCATTTAATTCAATTCAACAAACATCCATTAATTATCTACTATTTGCAAAGTAAGGCAGCTAGTAAGGCACAGTGGATAGAGTGCTAGGCCTGGTCTTTGACAAGAAAACCTTAAATAGGGTCACAAAGAATTGGACATAACTGAAAAAAAATGACAACAACAAAATTTACAAAGTACCATGCTGGGTGCTGGGGGTTCAAAGAACAAAACAAAACAGCTTCTTCCTTCAAAGACCTTATATTATTTTGGGGATAGGGTGGGATTTGACATGTACATGGTATAAAATACAGTAAATGATAAGGAGTTAAAGGTGAGAGCCAGCTAAATTCATTTGGGAATTTTTGAGAAGGAGCAAAAGAATACTTTTAGCTCTGCTAACTAGTGAATTCTTTGAAGCTCTCTCCATTTTGCCTCCTGATCTAGAACAGAGAGTACTAGCCTGAGTCTTTGTCCTGGCAGCCAGATTTTCTCTTCTTAATCTTTGTGCTTCAGTGCTGGGCAGATACCCTGGCACAAACCTTGCTTGGCTTTTAGTTAAACCTTAATATACCTCTAGAGCAATAATAACAACAAACTTTAGGAGAGTTCAAGGTATATAGATAACTTTTTTCCCAGAAATATCCATATGTTGTTTTATTTTTTCATAAATACCAGATTTATATAATATTTGTAGTTAGTAATCTTAGATATATAATCCAATGTCCAGCATCCTCTAAATTCTATGCTTGTACTGATTGAATTTAGTTCTTTCTCTCTTCCAGACTGGTACAGAGGATAGAGCACTGAACTTAGAGACAGGCAGTCAATCTCAATTGAGGTTCAATCTTGTCTCAGAATTTTTCCGACTGTTTTAACCTGGAAAAGTCATTTACTGTCTCTCTCTCTCTCAATCTAGTTTCCTTATCTGTAATATAGTTAATGCTACTACTGCTACTATTACTATACTACTACTACTACTACTACTACTACTACTACTACTACTACTACTACTACTACCACTACTACTACTACCACCACCACTACCACTACTACTGCCACCACCAGCCGTCCTCCCCCTTTTCCTTCTCCCCCTCTTCTTCCCTCCTTTCTTCCTTCTCTCATTGCTGCTGATACCACTACTAGTACTACTACTAGTATTATAACAACAACAGCTAGTGTTTATATAGTGCCTATTATGTGTCAAGCACTATACTAAGTAACTTTAAAATATCTCATTTGGTCCTCATAACCACCCTGGGAGAAAAAAGTGCAATTATTATCTTAATACTTGAAGAAACTGAGGTAAATAGAGGCTAAATGACTTGCCTAAGGTGACAAAACTAGTAAATATCTGAAGCCAAATTTGAATTCAGGTCTTCTTGACTCCAGGCCATGCCACTGTATGACCCAATTGCCCTTATTTTTCCTTCCCCTCTTTCTCCTGTTTCCCTCCCTCTTTTTTCTTCTCCCCTCCTTCTGATCCTACTGCAGGAGACTTGCTTTTCCTCCTCCTCTTCTTCTTCTTGGTCTTCTCCTCCTCTATTTCTCCTTCACTTATATCTAGGTTCTCACAGATGTAGGCAAAAGGTAATAATATATCCAGTACTCCAGGTAAAAATGCATATATATTATATACAAGACAGACTATTTTACCCCATAGAAAATTTATATCCCATAAAGGATTCACAAGAGCATTCAAACAAATGTAGAAAACATATGCAAGATATACAAGAGTTCGGAAATAAACAATGCAACTCTTTTCCCTTTAGGACCCTATAGAAAAGTGATATCTTTACGTTCATTGCCACTATCTTATTTGATTCATACTCAGAAAGGCTTCTAAACAGACAACCCTTTGGCATTTCACCCTCAACTTGCTTACTTATGCATTTAACCTTAAATTACTATTCTGAGGGATTGGACTTCCTCAGGCAGACTTGCTCCACTGTTGGATTCATACTCTTTCAATAGCTTTCTGCAATGTTTGAGCGTAAAGTACATATCCTTTGTTTCTCCATATCATGACCTTAAATTCATTACTTTCCCTGTCAACAGAAGTCATGTTAGAAGTCCTCTACTCTTCCCAAACAGTACATTTGCCTAGGAAATTTCCCTTCTCTGAACAAAAAGTAATCTCTAAACCTGCACTTCTCAACCTGTGGGTTGGGACCCTTTTGGGGTAGAATGACCCTTTCATAGGGGTCACAGGGGTCACCTAAGACCATCAGAAAACACATATTTCCCCATGGTCTTAGGAACCTCCTCTATCATCTCCAGACAGGTCTGCCCACATGCAGGCACTCCCACATACGACTATTAAAGGGTCTCAGCATTAGGAAGGTTGAGAACTACTGCTCTAAACTATCAACTTGGGGTTTTCCATGATGGATTCCTGAGGTAAGAGCTGATCAGGAAATCCCTCCTCCTCTAACCAGAAGGCTAGAGTTTAGGAGTGATGTGTGAGTACTACCCTTAGGTCCCATGGGTAAGCATAAGTTTACTTTTGCTGTAACTTTTCTGAATCAAATCTCATAATACAAACCTCCTCATGGTACCCTTTATGTTCTCACCATCTATCAAGAAGAAAAGTAGAATGTGGAGGGCAAAAGTCTGAACAATACAAAAGAAAAAATATTTTTCATAGGTCAGAACAAAGCAGTGATTCTATCATAAGTATGACTTCCCAAGTATCTCAGCCCATTGATTGATCTGGGAAGCAGCTTCCATCAGTGGGAAACATTCTACCAGAGATACCATACCTTGCATTGGATAATACAATAAAAAAGTCTGACAAAAAGCCCACTTTTTTGTGTGCTTATTGAATTGATTAGGGAACTCCCTTAATCAGTGCCCTATAAATAACACCTTAAGAAATATATTTTCTGTCTACATTAATCATGAGTTTAATGTTTTTCTCCTAGAGTTGGTCCTCATGTAAATATAAGCTGCTTCTATTGAAGTGTGTTAGAATGTATTCTTGAATGAATCTTGAGAGTTTAATTATATTCAGATCAACAAATTTTTATTAAACTCTAAAACCAATATTCATGCCCTCCTAGATGCAAAGCACTGTGCCAGGACCTGGAGTTACAAAGGCAAAACAAAACAAAACAAAAAAGAACAATCCCTGCCCTCATGAAATGTCCATTTATTTGGGAGAATGTAGTATGTTCACATTCAAGGTCATTTGAGGAAGACAGTATTGAAAATCTAAGGGAAATAGAAAAGGCTTTTAAATTTTATAATAATAATCATTATTATTTATAAATGATGCAGAGCTAAGCCTTAAAGGATGCTAAAAATTTTAGTGGCAGAGGTGAAGATGGAATGTGTCCTGGGCAAGGAGGTAAGAGATAGAATACTGAATTCTGGAACCAGTTGCAGTCCATTTACTCTAGGGACATGTAACTAAGACAATACATACAGACCACAGTGGTAGATATGAAAGGAGAGCTAGCAACACATAGGATACAGTCCCTTACCTCAAATTGCTTACCACCTAATGGAGGCTTATCCTAACCCTTAATGTGTTGTATATCATATACAAGAAACAATTACAATAACATAAGGATAACGTATATTACAATAATGTGAATATAAATATAAAATGACTTGAATAGTAACTAGAATTTGTTAAATGGCAAAAGGACCAAGCATAAAGGGCTCTGCAAGATATGAGAAGGGAAGGGGAAATGAACATGATTCTTACCTAGTATGTACATGGACCGTTCTCTCTATCATTTTGGAACCAAAAAGTAATAGCAAGCAGTACTCAGGGACTTATTCTTTTTCAGGAATAAGACATCTCTTAGAAGTGGGATGTCAAATCTTCATATATTGTCTCACGGAACAGAAAAAAATAACACGTACTTATTGTTCCATGAGCCCTTAGGTTGATGCCATTAAGACTTGTTCTACCAAGTCTCTAGCTTTTGATAGCATAGCAATTCAATTTAGAACACTGGGGCTGAAGTAAGGAGGAGGTGGTTTTGTAGAAGGCTGAAGCCTCACTCTCATTTCTGTGTGACTTGTCACTTCTCTTCTTAAACTTTATTATTGTGCTACTTAGAATTTTCTCATTTGTTCCTTTTGGCACATGTGCTCTAAGTTGTGGACCCTTGTTCTGGTTCCTTATGCATATGGTCAGAAATGTCTAGAGAAAGAGTCTCCCTTTACTCCTATAGGTCTATGCTAAACTCCACACACAGTAGACACTTAGTAAATGCTTACTGAATGGGGAGTGTTTAGTTACTAGAGATTTCAGTCTTTTAATAGTATATGAAAATGGAAAATGTTAAGTTGTGATTTCAAAAGGAAAAAAATAGTTGAATTATAAGGCACATTCTCAGTCTTGGAGTACTGATAAAGAAATAGAGTGATCATGAATGTGGAATTGGGTATACACTGTCAGATGTTTTCTATTGAAAAATAGAAATGTACACAGATATTTCTATATAGGTATATTTGAATATTATATATACATATATACCATTATATACACATATGCAATGTAAATATATACTCTTTATATATGTATTTGTTATAAGATAAGATTCATTGTTAGAGATTAAGAACAGCTGATTGTCGTTTGAAAATCAGTTGGTTGACAACTATTTCTTAAGGATAACCATGTGCTAAGCACTAGGCATACAGCAGCAGAAACTAGTTCCTGTTCTCAAGGAACCCATAGTCTAACAGAGGATTCAATGTTCAAACTACCTTGTTCAAACAAGATAAATACACTACAGATTGGAGCTAATCATTTGAGGGAAGACACTAGCATTAAGGAAGAGACAATCAGCCAAGACTTTTTGTGGAAGGTGAGATTTAAGCTGGTGCTTGAATGAAGGCAGAGAAGCCAGGAGGCAGAGATGAGGAGGGAGAGAATATTGGGTAGGGGGACAACCAGGGAAAATACATGGAGTTAGGAGATGGCTTCTTTTATCCTAGGAACAATGAAGAGGTCAGTTCTTCTTGGTTGTGCAGTACTTGTAGGTGAATAATGTGCAAGAAGATTGAAAAGGTAGGAGAGGGCCAGAATATGAAGGATTTTGAGTCACAGAGGATTTCATATTTGATACTCGGTGGGGGAGGGGGAATAATAGGAAATCTTAGGGATTATTGAATCGGGAGAAGAGATGTGGTCAGATCTATGCATTTGGAATAAAAAGAAGAAATAAAATCTTGGAAGCAATAGTATTTTCTTTTAACACACACAATATTAGCTCAGGATTAAAACTGAGTACTATAAAATAAAGTGTCTTAACTCTGAGTGTGTATCTGTAGAGTTACAGCCATAAATGTACATTGTGTAATAAAATAAACCTACATTTTTATAGTTTTCTATTAACATGCATCCATGCTAATAGATTAATTAATTAATCTACTATGAAAGGTTAGCTGTGTGACTAAAATCTGACTCCCTAGACTTTTTCCCTTTGCCTCTTAAGCTGACAAAAAAAGCTCAATTAGTTCATTTTATCCATAATTCATTACACACCACTGCCTCATCTGGATGCTTTGGTCAATAGAATCTCTTCTTTCATTCTTCCATCCTTGCTAATGACAAGGAGTATATAGTCTATAATTCTTATTAGTTTAGTCCCATGGGTTCTCCATCTACTTGTTATCCCTGTTCTTGTCCAAAAGCAAGTGTTATCATGGTGTTATATGCAATTCAATAATATTAAAGCTCAATACAGCAAGCAATCGCTACAATTTGTTTCTGCCTGTTCTGGAAGGATGAAATTGATTTTACCTGACAACCCAACTCCAGAAATGTAAATACTCACTGGTTAGGCAGACAACAGAGAATAGCTCTAAGCCAAAACCTGAAAATAAGGAAAATGAAGTTTCTGAAACATCTTGGACATCCCTGAAGGGTAAGATTGACTTTAGTTCAACAGTTTGGCTCTGTTCATTTCAAATCACCAAACATTTATCGAAGGTATACTATTTATGAGGCACTTTAAAAGTGCTATTTTTGAGAACATTGTTTTGTCATTCACCAGAGATGATTACCGGTGCAGCCATGACCATTCCAATATTTCTGTTGAGTTGGTTTACTGATGAGTCCTTGACCAGTGTTCCTCCTACAACAGACCCAGGTCTGCCCTTGAGTCTATGATCTCTGACCTGTGCTCAGCTATCTCTGGAATCCCCTTGCCTATTTACTTTTCAGAGTGTAGAATGCTTTACTTCAAAGAGGTTGGTGTATGTAAGATCATGAATTTATAGCTTGAAAGGACTTTAAAGGCCATATAACCCTATCATTTTACAGATAAGGAAAATAAGGCCCAGAAAGTTTAGGTGATTTGCCCAAGGCCCACAGATATTAAATAACACCAGGAGGCAATGAATCCATGTTATTTTACTCCAGAATCTTCCACTCCAAATCTTTTTCATTGTACTGAACTGTCTCTAAAAAGTCTATACTTTCTATAGGAAGAGTCCAAAGCAAAGGTCTCATTTTGTCAACTAGCCCATTCTTACATTTGGTCACACACTTTACACTTGAATTCCATCCCCAAGTTTACCATGTTGGGTAGTGCCACAGCACTTCCATACTGAAATTGCTTAATTATTCTTTCTCCAACCACCATCATGGCTGACAGAAGTCCAGAAAGCCTTTGGTAGATGAGACTGTCATATGTCCAAAATTCCTGGAGATGTTCATTCTCTTCAGCAGGGTCATTGTTTCCATTTCTCAGTCCATGATAGGAAGCAACACCCCTTGAGACAACAGCCTTGTTGCTTAGCATCTTTAAAGAGCCAACCAACAATCCCATATACAAGAATGTGATTGCTGGAGGAAGCTCTAATTAAATTTCCCTTTACTTATTCTTTCCTTGCCATCTTCTTGATGATTAGTCTCAGAATTATCTTCCTCATTGTACAACTTTTTTTCTTTTTTTTTTTTTTGCAATCACTATTAGCCTAACACATGAACTAGAAATATTGTCCTGACCTGAAGGTAGCTGTCAGTCTCTTGAGGAAAACCTAATACTGAGTCAATTTGCGAAACTGATTAGAAATGCAGCAAAAATTAAATTTAGAGTTTCAGGGCCCATAGTGGGAAAATAAATGTTCACAATTGAATGTATAGATATATGTTTAAATATGCATATCCCAGACAGACATAAGCAAAGAAATAAATACTCCTTGGATGCTTTTGCTTAGTGACCTAATGTCCAAACTGTACAGGGTGCATTTATTGTTTGTATGTGGGAGTGGGGTGGAAGAGGGGAATAGTAGGAGATGCACAAGAAAAGACACACATTTTGGTAATCAAATACCTCAAATTTATCAGTAATTCTTCCTCTGCTTCTCTCAGAATAAATTTCCCAGAGCTGCTGCCAGTCTTTGGCATGCCTTCTGCTGGAAATGAATCAGAATACCCCAAAAGGGGCTAATTGACAGGTCTGTGGAGGCTGAAGGTAAGCTACAACCTAAAATGAGGGCTGTTCTCATAATGAGAGACAGCCAAAAGATTATGTATGAGGAGCTTATCAAATTGATTCCCTGGCTTTTTTCCCCACACAAGCCAGCAGATGGTAGCAGAGCCTGCGGATCTTGGAGAAAGCAGTACATATTAAATACTCTAACTGCCCTCATTCATTTCCCATTCATTTTGCCTTGTCAGGTTCCTCATAAGTGCCTTTGGTAGTGCTGACCTGAAATTGCGTCATTTAATCTGTAATCATATATTGCCAACATTTCTCCTTTCTATCACTTATCAGCCACATTAATTCCCCAGCACTATGGACCACCAATAGCTTTAGGCAACCCTCTGCAAAAAAGAGATATTCATAAAATACAGCCACACAGCAAAGGAGAAGCCAACACATGCCTGAGATAAAGTAAGTATTTTTAAAAGGAAGAGGGAGTCAGGAAAACATTCTATAAACAGAGGCTTTTCATTTTTTCTCATTCTTAGCCTTTTCTCCTAAAATGTTCTAAAAATAGAAGATTAATTTAAGAGGAAATTGCTCAGATGACTTGTTGACTGTTTTTGTTCATTTAATAGAGTTCTAGTTGCTGTAATGTAAATAAATGAAGAAACAAACTCTTTCCCTAGGATATATAATAAGGAGCTTATATGTCAGGACTTAATTCCTTCTGTTCCATTGTACTAAGATTAAGATAAAATAAGCCAGGAATCACCATCAATCTCTTTTCTGTTAAATATTTGTGGTTTGGTAAAGGTTCAGAAGAACATTCTGGGGAATAAAACCATGTCAGAAAAAATGGTGGCCATCAGTATTATATGAGAGGATTTAATTGGTAATATGTCAGAGGAAAATTACAATTCTTCATTTTCCTAGTCTTGTTTAAGCCTTTGGGAAAATAAAGGTAATGCTTTTCTCCTTAGGATACTTGTCACTATCTCCTAGGGCTCTAGATGGTGCTATATAATCACAATGTAAACTCTTTCACTGTTGACAGTGGTCTCTTTCTCTCCCATTCACTTGTTTTTTTTCTTCCTGAGGGTGAATGGTGGTGGTGGTGGTGGTGGAGGTGAAGGGTGAAAGTGATGAGGACAGAGTTTGTAGTGGGTGGGGGAGGTATGACTGAAACTGCAAAAAAAAAAGCCAAAAAACCATGTATAGTAGATAAAAGGACTCAACAGTAGAAATAGAAAAAGAGAGAATGGTTGTAGATTCTATTATAGACTCGTTTTTAGATTAACTTTCATTTTTAGTATAATGAGATAAATGTTATAGAAGTACTTAACAGCATCAGGTTCCAGCATTAATGAGTTATGCTCTAATGTGGTGAGATTTTCATGAATTTTACTGGCAAATGAAAGAATGTGTAATTTGTCACAAAGGCAGAACCCAGTCTGTTTTATATACTTTTTTTTAAAGCTTCTCTGCAAAAATGCTTCTGTGCCAGGTGGCAGAGTCTCAGGCTTCCATACAGATCCTTCTACACAAGTACATGTTTAGGTACACATCCTTTCCTTTCTCAAACACAAGTATGCCTTGTGTGTTATTTATAGATACACTGTTACCCCTTTGATGAGCAAAGGAGTACATTATTCTCTTCTCATTCATATGGAATAGGGCCAGGTGGATGAAAAAAAAAGAAAAAAGGAAGGCACACAAAAATGGAGAGGAGATGGCTATTTAGACAGGATTTAATGTGACTATTTACAGACTATTCAGAAATAAAAAAAAATAGTGCTTGCCCCTAAGATCACATCACATTATCCTTTGAGTTGGAATTGACATTCTTTAACCCTATAAGTATCATTCAAGTAAACAGAGTGCAATTAAACACAGAAGCATCTAATGGTACCTTGCAGGGACAGGCTACCTTACTTTTATTCTGTGTGCCACTTGAAACAGTCCAAGAAAATTTGTTGACTTTAAAAGGCCTATTTCATATAACATATGATATGTCTATAGGGAAAATTGGTACTCTCTACTCTTATGGATTTGATTTATTATTTATTGAATTATTGTATTGATTCATTAATATTATTTGTTATATTTAAATATATTTATTATACTGATTTATTACAAAACAAAATACCAGAAAGCAAAATCCAGACCTAAGAAGAACTAAGTTGTGAGTGGACAGGACAAATGTTTAAAATATTAAAAATTGGTAAACGTACTGGTTCTTAATAGCTATAGATAACATTGATCCAGAGGGAATTAAATAGATTAAATGAACTAAAGGTGGAGATATGCTATATCATTATGCATTGGTTGCTTGTTATGATCTGGTAGAGGTTCTATTTCTTTACTACTGAATGAGTCAGACATAGAGCACGGACATAGTATAAAAGAGAAAGACTTTATTAGTTTGATTGTAATTTTGGACACAAGTAGAGGCTTTGGGAATATTCACATGATGGTTTAAGTATTGCTTCCAAAAATGTTTCAACATCTTTTAAAATAGAGAATCAATATAAATTATTAAATATAGTCTAACCATATACCTTAGCCATCTTTGGAAGATTGAATTTTCTAGAGGAAATGATTCTACAACTTCCCACTGAGACATCTAACACTATCAGGTGATGAATGCTATTTTATGAAACAATTTCATCCTCCAACCTGAAGCTTAAATGCTTGTTGATTGATTTAGTGATTGATTGATTGACTAAGCCAATTTTTTCTTCATTTTGTTCTTAGCAGAGATGGAGAGCAGTTGGCCTTCTCATTGGTTTGCCTACTTTCTTGATGCTTCAAGTTAAATGTGCCACAGAATTAAAATGAATATATTTGGTCAAGAAGTATTGTTGATATCAAATTAGATTCATATCTCAGAACTTTGTAGCAGATCAGATATTCTCCTGAGGACAGAAGGCCATACAATAGATTTAAAGAGGACCTGGGTTTAAACCATGCCTCTTTACATTTCTATTTTCATGACCTTAGGCAAGTCACACTCTGGGTCTCAGTTTCCTTATCTATAAAATGATGAAGTCAGAGTAGATAGCTTGTAATGTCTCTTCCAGCTCTAAATCTATGAATCTGTGGTCTTACTTTATATGGTACAATTTTTATTGAATACCAATATTTGTCTTTATGTCTTCTAGTGAATACAATTAATGCCTTTTCTGTTTCTATGCCAATCAGTGCACTCCATGCTTCTTAGGGTGGTAACATGTTAATTGTGATCTCCAGGCAAGAATTTCTGAGGATTTTTTGCCATTCCTTTAAATTCCTTAGTAACTGACCTAACACATCAGTTTTTTCCCCCCAGATTCATTGTTAATTCTTAGTTCTTTGTGGTCATATTATGACTATGTGGCTACTGGTGTGTGGCTATTTCTGAATGGTCTAAAGCTTCTAAATTTAAAGATATTTGGAAGATTAGAAGCAGGAACCTAATATTCATGAGTAGATTTTTGGTTGTATTCCTTAAGACCTTTTGGGAAAAAATAATGTCTTGAGTAATGAAACCGTATATACTTTGCAATTTTTAATTGACTCCATTAAAAATGGAGAGTCCAACAGATGCCAAGGACTCTAAATTAACCAGTAGGATTACCAGGGAATAATCATAATCATGAGTTAATTCTTAGAGAAATATATACATTTCTCTGCCACCTCCTACCATCACTGCAGAAGCCAAAGAGAATAAAAAGAATTACAAAGAATTTTATAGTTTCCTTTGTTTTTCAAAGAGAGGAGCATAGAATTTAACCTGAAGAAAACAGTTGCCTTTGGGAATTTTCTCAATGGTCTTAGGCATTTGGCCATGTTACACCTTCCCCTCCCCCACCAAGCCCTTACCCTCACTCAATGAATTCTATTCCATCCCTATTAACTTTAAGATTAAATGTAAATCCCTTGATTTTACATTCAAAGCCCTTTATAACCAAGTTCTTTTCTATATTTCCAATCTTCTTACACTTTAGTCCTATCTATACACTTTAAAATCCAACTTAACAGGCCTACAAGAATTTCCATCTGCTAGCTCTAGAACTTTGCTGTTCTTACTTACCTGCAACATTCTCCCTCCTCACTTTCAACTCCTAGCTTTCCTGGATTCTGACTCAGCTGAAATTGCTTCTTCTCCAAGTGACCACTCCCAGTCTTCTCTGTTATGAGTGCCTTAACTTTCTACTATTATATTCCACTTAAAATGTATGTATCTTGTTTTTATATTTTTTCACATATTGTCTCTATTAGAAAGTGAGTTGTTGAGAGCAGGAATAATGTTTTTGCCTTTGCTCTCTCCCTCCCTCCTTCCTTCCTTCCTTCCTTCCTTCCTTCCTTTCTTCCTTCCTTCCTTCCTTCCTTTTTGTCTTTCTTTCTTCTGTCCTTCCCTCCCTTCAAAAGTCAAGTAATTGGTGACATGAGGAAGCAAAGAAAGCAAAGGAAGGACAACAATCAGATCTTAGATTCCTCTTTTGGGGGACAAAAAGGATCAAAGCATGAAACAGGAGGAAGACAGCTAAGTCAGAACTCATGTACCAAAAGCTTCCAAGAAAAATATGAATTGGTTACAGGCCATGGAGGCGCTCAAGAAGGATTTTGAAAATCAAGCAAGAGAAGTGGAGGAAAAATTGTGAAAAGAAATGAGAATGACGCAAGAAAATCATGAAAAGAGAGTCAACAACCTGACTGAAGAAAAATAGACAAATCTAAATGGCAAAAGAGGCCCAAAAAGCCAATGAGGAGATGGATGTCTTAAAAAACTGAATTTGCCAGATGGAAAAAGAATTTCAAAAGCTCACTGAAGAGAATAATTCCTTCAGAAATAGATTAGAGCAAATGAAATCTAATGACTTTATGAGAAATCAAGAGACTATTAAACAGATCCAAACAAATGAAAACATAGAAGTCAATGTGAAACATCTCATTGGAAAAACCACTGACCTGGAAAATAGATCCAGGTGAGCTCATTTAAAATTATTGGACTACCTGAAAGCCATGATAAAAACAAAGAACCTAGAAATCATCCTTCATGAAATTCTCAAGGAAAATTGCCCTGAAATTTTAGAACCAGAGGGCAAAATAGAAATTGGAAGAATTCACTGATCACCTCTTGACAAAGATCCCCAAAAGAAAACTCCTAGGAATATTATAGTTAGGTTCTGGAGTTCTCAAATAAAGGAGAAAATATTATAAGCAGGCAAGAAAAAACAATTTGAATATTATGGAAATGCAATCAAAATAACACAAGATCTAGTAGCTTCTACATTAAGGGACCGAAGGGCTTGGAATATGATATTCCAGAGGTCAAATTAAAAATGAGAATCACCTACCCAGCCAAACAGAGTATAATGTTTCAGGGGAAAATATTGTCATTCAATGAAATAGAGAACTTTCATGCATTCTTGATGAAAAAAAAACAGAGCTGAACAGAAAATTTGACTTTCAAATACAAGGAGCAAGAGAAGTATGAGAAGGTAAACAGGGAAAAAATATCATAAGAAACTTATCAAAGTTGAACTACTTACAAACCTACATGGAAGAACAATAATTGTAACTTATGAAACTTTTCCTAATGTGAGGATAGTTGAAAGGAATATAAGTGTGTATACATACATATACATACATACACACATGTACATATATACATATCTACATCTATATCAGAGGGCATATATGCATATGAATACATGTGTGAGTGTGTATGTAAATATGTGTACAGGTATACACAGACAGAGGGCACAGGAACAAGTGAATAGGAAGGGATGATATTTGAAAAATAAAATTAAGAGGTGAGAGAGGAATAAAATGAGAGGAGACTGGGAGGGACAAAATAGGGTAAATTACCTCATATAAAAGAGGCAAGGGAAAACTGTTACAATGGAGGGGAAGAGCAGGAAGGCAAAAGGGAATGGGTCAACCTCATTCTCATTGAATTTGGCTTAAGGAGGAAATAACATGCACACTAAGTTGGGTATCTTACCCTATAGGAAAGTAGGGGAGAAGGGGATAAGAGTAGGAATGATAGAAGGGAGGGCAGATTGGGGGGAGGGTAGTTAGAAGCACGTACTTTTTTTGAAAAGGGAAGGGGTCAAAGTAGAAAATAGAACAAGTGAGGGGCAGGATAAGAGGGAGGGAAGTATAGTCAGTCTTTCACAATATATCTACTATGGGAATGTTTTACATAACTATACATGTACAACCTATATTGAATTGCTTATCTTCCCAGTAAGGTTGGGTGATGTGGGAATAAGTGAAAGAATCTGGAATTCAATGTTTTAAAATCAAATGTTTTTAAAATGTATATGCATGTATGTATGCATACATATGTATATATACATGTGTGTATATATACATATGTTTGTGCAAATTTTTTTACATGCAACTAGGAGAATAAGATATACAGTCACTGGGTTATAGAGATCCATCTTCTCCTACTGGAAAGTTGGAGAGAGAATTGGGGAGGCTATAGCGGAGAGCAGATTGGGGGAGGGGATATTCAGTGGGATCTCTTTTGGAGTGGTGGGTAGGGGAAAGATGGGGTGAAAATTTGTAACTGGAAATCTTGTGGAAATGAATGTTGTAAACTAAAAATAAACATAAAATTTAATTTTTAAAAGTGGAAAAAAAATTAGTAAGGCTAGATGAGGAGGTCAGGGTTCCAAACCTGTGTGAAAGTGGAATAGGGGAAGGCAAGACTGAGGAACACCTAACAGTTTTCCAAGCAGAGTATATGAAATGAAGAAAATTAAATAAAGTTAAAGAGACAAAAACAAATAAATAAATAAATGGATGAATGAATGAGTGAATAAATATAAATAAATTTATATAAATGAATAAATAAATAAATAAAAGCAAAGGAGAGCCCATAGATAACTTTTCAACTTTTTAGTACTTCATTGGTGTCATATAATTCTTGTAAAAAAAATTCACTTATTTTTTAAAATTTGTTTCAAATTATTTTTCTCTCTCCTGTCCCTCCTCCACCTTCTGAAAAGGCAAGCATTATGATAACAATTATACAGATGAATTAATGAAAAAATATCTTTCTATATTATCCATGGAGCAAAAAAAGCAAGAAAAATAGAGAAATTTAGAACACCATATTTCAATTTGCACCCAGAGTTCATCAATTATTTCTCTGGTGGTAGATAACATTTTTTATTGTAAATCTTTGGAATTTTGTTGGAGTGGTGTATTGATCAGACTAGCTAAGTCTTTCACAGTAGATCATCATTACAATATTGTTATAAATATGCACAGTAATGTCCTGGTTCTGCTTACTTCACTTTGCATCAGTTCATATAGATCTTTCCATGTTTTTCCTCCTGAAATCATATCTCTCATAATTTCTTATACTGCAATAATACTCTATAATCACATGCCACAACTATTTTTTTTGGCCATTCCTCAGTTGACAAATATTTCTCTTGATTTCCAATACTTTGTCACCACAAAAAGAATTTCTATAAATATTTTTGGAAATATAGGCACTTTTCCTTTTTCTCTGATCTCTTTGGGATTTAGACCTAGTAGTAGTATTGCTGGGTCAAAGGGTGCAGACAGATTTATAACCCTTTGGGTATAGTTCCAAATTATTCTCCAGAATGATTGAACCAGTCAACAACTCTACCGACAGTTTATTAGTACACCTATTTTCCCTCATCCTTTATAGCATTTGCCATTTTTGATATATATGAGTGGTCCCTTAGAGTTGTTTTAATTTGCATGTATCCAATTAATACTGATTTAAATGTTTTCCTCCTTATGAATATAGATAACTTTGATTTCTTCTTCTGAAAATTGCCAGTTCATTTCTTTAGATCATTTATCAATTACTGAATAGCACTTATTTTTATAAATTTGATTGTGTTCCCATGTACAAGGTTCTCAGTTAATATTAGTGGACCATTCTATGAAGCTCTATGTAATGTAAGTTTTTTGTACTGCAAATTTGCCCTTAAATTTGGAGAAGGGAGAGTGCTATAAGGGCAGGAAGGGGGCTGTTCCTTCTACTAGTCCTTTCCAATTTACAAGTGAGTTCTTCTCATTTACATTCATAGTTATGATTACTACATATCTTGATGTCCCATGGAGTTGTAAACTTCTGTTATTTTAATTAATTTTAAGGACTTATTTTCTTTAATGAGTTTTGGTATCTTTTTTTCCCTTTGACCAATTCTGCTTTTTAAGGAACTTTTTCTTTAGTAAATTTTTGTACTTGTGAACATAAGGTCAATCCTATTTTCTAAGGAACTATATCAAACTGTCAATTCTCTTTTCGTAATTTTCTTTCACTACTCATTTCTTTTCCTAATTTTAACACTCATCTCTTTAACCTATCTAAGAATTCATGTTCGTCTTGTATCCAATTAGCATTTTCCTTTGAGTCTTTGTGTTATAGCTATTTTGACATTTTCTTCATTACCCCTTTTCCACATATTATTTCTAAGCATGAATCTACTTTCACCTGGAACTTATACGTATTTGTGGAAGGATATCATAGACTTCCAACTGTTCTTTGTGTACTCTCTTAACAAATTCTTTTTGTTGCTGTTGTTCAGTCATATCCAGTCCTTCAAGACTTCATTGGGGTCTCCTTGGCAAAGTTACTGGAGTGTTCTGCCATTTATTTCTCTAACTCAATTTATATTTGATGAAACTGAGGCAAACAGAGTTAAGCAACTTATCCAGGATCACACAGTTAATATGTGTCTGAGGCTGAATTTGAACTAAGGTGTTTATGTCTACAGGCAGAGCACTCTCTCCATTGTGCCTCCTAGCTGCCCTCTCTTAATAGATGCTCCATTTAAAAAGTCATATAAGACTGACTAAATTCAATCATAATTGCTAATATTAGCAAAAAGATACCAGTGGGGGTTCAAGCCTATAGCATTAGAGAATCACCACTAACTACTTAGAGGTTCACGTGGAACTCTGAGGAATAGGGAGATGTAACCTTACTCTTGGATCTGAAAATCATCTGTAAGAGTAGGAATTGGATCAGGATGTTCAAAGTTTAAATGGGTTACAAATCAATATATGCTTCATGTATGGACAACTCATTTAATTTTTTAAAGGTTTTTATTCATCTAACTTTTCAACAAATATTCTTTAATATTAAGGCTATGTATCAATTTAGAGTGCATTATGGAAGATGGAATAAGGTGCTTAACTAAGCCTAATTTCTGCCAGATTACTTCCACTTTTCTCAGAAGTTTCAAAAAATTTCAAATAAATAATCCTTTCCTAAATAATTTAATTTTTTGTCTTCATTGAGAACTGATTTACTGAGTTTCACTCTTTCTGAATCTCCCTTTTCCTGTCTATTTTATTGATCTATCTGTCTTTTTTCAAAACAATACCAGATAGTTTGGATGACTGCTGCTTTATAATATAAATTGAGGTATGGAAATGCTTTTTCATCTTCAATTCCAATGGCTTCTCTTTTCATTACTTTCCTTGATATTGTAGATCAGAAGTGTCAGAATCAAATAGAAATGGATCTTTGTGGGGGAGCATATTGTTTTAGAAAATCACAAATTAGCATTATTTATGTTTTACTATATTTTCATTTACTTTATTAACATTTCCCAATTATATATATATATATATATATATATATATATATATGTATTGTTTTTGCAGTGCAATTGTGGTTAAGTGACTTTCCCCATAGTCACATGGCTAGTAAGTGTGTCAAGTGTCTGAGACTGGATTTGAACTCAGGTCCTCCTGACCCCAGGGCTGGTGCTCTATGGTGCTCTATTCACTGCACCACCTAGCCATGCCCCCAATTATATTTTAATCTGGTTGGTACTATACTTCAAAATTTGGGGGACTGTAAGTTTTATACTGTCTTTAGATAATTTATTTCTACAAATAAATTTTGTTATT